>JAOSBN010000003.1:15075783-15106747 GCA_027563595.1 Erythroxylum suave | reverse complement strand
CTTTATCTCACTACCCAAACCCTCCTCTCTTTGCAAAGCTTTAACTTGGTCCAGGTAAATCTCATGAGGCGATAAAGTTAACAAAGTGAAGTTCTTTCCCTTGAACTTGAATGAGTACTTGTTTGTGTACCCATCATGTGATACTTACCTATTAGATTGCCAAGGCCTCCTTAATAGCAAATGTCTTGCCTCCATAGGTATCACATCACACAACACCTCATCCTAATATCTCCCTACAAAAAATGGCACCAGTACCTGTTTGGTCACCTTTACATCCGCACTATCACTAAACCACTGTAAGTTATATGGCTCCGGATGTTTCCTACATGTCATGTGCAATTTCTCCACCATAGTTTGACTAGCCCCATTGATACAACTACCTCTATTTATGATCAAGTTACACACCTTTCCACCCACCAAACACCTTGAATGGAATAGATTCTCCCTCTGATCCAAAATCTCATCTCTAACTCTAGCACTTAACACCCTCTTAACTACAAGTGCTTCTCCTGTTTCATCTCTTTCCACACATTCATCATTATTATCACTATCGCTATCACATGGCAAATCATCAACATCACTATCCTCAAAATCAATAACTCCATTATCCCTCATATACATCACTTTTCTATTAGGGCATTGAGAAGCAATATGGCCAGTACCCAAACATTTAAAACATTTTATAGTTGAATGTTTACTAGAAGTAGCTTGGGTGTTAGAAGTACCTTTTTGCTCAAATCCCCCAATTGGTTTCTTAGGTGTTTCTTTGAAGTCTACCCCTTTATCCTTGTACTTCTCCTCCTTCTTGGGCCATTTTGAGTTCCATGAATAACTAGAACTTGCTCCATTCCTTGTTGTCATTTTAGCTTTGAGCTGTCTCTCCACCTTCATGGCCATGTTCACCATGTCCTCAATCTCCAAGTAATGTTGTAACTCCACAACATTTGCTATCTCCCTATTCAATCCACTCAAGAACCTTGCCAGGTGGCCTCAGGGTCCTCCACTATATTAGCACGAATCATAGCAATCTCCATCTCCTTATGGTAGTCCTCTACTGACTTAGACCCTTGTGTGAGTCTTTGGATCTTTTGATGCATCTCCCTATAATGGTAAGAAGGCACAAATCTCTTCCTTATGCATGCCTTCATTGCTGCCCAAGTATTGATGGGCCTCTCTCCATTCCTCCTCCTAGATGTCACAAGCTGATCCCACCATATTAGTACATAATCTGTAAATTCAATAGCAGCAAGTTTTACCTTCTCCTCCTCTGAGAAGTTATGGCACTTGAAGACCAAATCAACCTTCCTTTCCCACTCCAAGTATGCCTCAGCATCATTCCTCCCATTGAATGCTGGGATCTGCATCTTGATGGATTTGAGGTCTCCATCTCGCTTGTTGACAGAGTCTCCTCTCCGAGCTCTCCTGGGCATGTGCTCTTCATAGTCCTCCTCCTCCTCATCAAACTCCTCCTCTTCAGGCTCATACTGTGGTAGTTGTCTACGAGGTGGTGGTTGCTGCTGACGTACATCTGCACACCTGCCTTGAGGTTCCTCGCGTCTCCCTTGTCTGAGCTCATCCAATTGTCCCATAACCTCATTTAAGGCTAGATTGAACCTCTCAAATTATTGCTGCATAGCTCTCAAAGTGAAAGCAATAGTTGCATCTCCCCCTTGGTTGTCATCATTACTACCTCCCTGTGACATTGTAAATAAAATGATGTACCTGCAGAACAAGGTTAGTGATAAACAACCTCATACGCTCCCTCACGTGTTTCACTTAATAATTGGTCACTCCCCTCATGTTTAAGTCACGGCAATGACTCCCTCAAATAAGCTCACTCACTCTTGCCTTTTACCACTCAATATTCTCTGAAATCTAAGTTACAATTAGAACTATAACTTGAACAAATCAATATCCCAAATGTAGCTCAAATAACTAGTAACAAGCAACCCAAACCAATAACCAATAACCAATAACTAATAATAAGCTAGCAAATCTAAAAACTTTTGAAATTTTTTTTTGATTTTTTTCAGTTTTTTTCCAAATTTTTTTCAGATTTTTTCAGATTTTTTTTACTTTTTTTGGTTCCTTTTTTTCCACTCTTTTTTTTGCAAACTTTTTTTTTCTTTTTTTGTTTTTCAGACCTTTTTTAGACTTTTTCCTTTTTTTGAACTTTTTTTTATTGCTATAAGCTGAAAGCTTTCAACAAATAATTGAAAACCCTACCTAAAATAAAAAACAAGAAGAAAGATTGAAATCCTAGGTCAAAAGTTAATTCACACTTGAATTGATGATACGATGATAATTGGATGGTGATGGTGGCAGTTTCTTGAATTTTGATAGAGTTGAATAAGAATTCTCCTCCAGACCAGCTCTGATACCAATCTGACGCGCTTCACGGAATGCGTGATGAATAGTACCCAATGAATAGTATCACGATGAACAATGTGGAACAGTGCGTGAACAGTGTCGAACAGTCCCGTGAACAGTGCAGATAGTACGAAATAGTGCGTGAACAGTATCGAAAACTAACTAAGGGATACGCAAGACTAATCTCTACAACACCTCTTGGAAACTTGTTCCAAGTAATCCCGATGATCAAAACTAACCCAGAAAAGAACTATCAACACGCCACAATTGGAAAATCAATTGATAAGTGAAGACGGTTCGAAAGGTAACAAGAACAAGAGAATAATGTTTCTCCCTATTGAAGCCGGTGGCTTTTCAACAATTATGATCTAAAAAGTTCCGAAAAATTTTCACCTAAAAACACACATTTATACCTATGTTAAATAATAAAAGGTTGGGCTAAAATATATGGAAGCCTAAAGAAACAAAGTCCAAAAAAAACTAATAGCCCATATCTTCTTGTCTTTAAGCTCCAAGTGTATCCGGTCCAAGGATTTGAGTTAAATGGATTAGTTTGGGCTCAATTCCATTAAACTCTCCTCTAATAGGCTTGGAGCTCACCATCCTCTCAAGATAAAAGCCCACATACGTATAAAGAGCCTCTTTAAGTCTCTTGGTCCTAGCTTTGATCATGGGCCCTTATGGCATGGCTATCTCTTTGCCTAGTCCTGCTCGATGGTCCATGGTCTGACTCATATTATTTGTGATCATTAGTTTATTAGTTTGGGAACAGGATTGATCATTGCGTAGATGCAATGTCAGTGTAAACTTTTTGTTCCGATCATCGTGATCATTAACACGTCATCCTTTTGACAATGGCTTCTTAATCTTATTTTAAATAGTACAAAGTCAAATATGCAATTATAATTCAGCTAACATTAGCATCGTAATATTCCATCACTATTCAGACCACTGAAGACAATAAAGAAATGCTGAAAAGCAACTTACTGACATGCAACTGCTAAAGTGTTTCTCCTTTAACCAGGTAACGCTATCTGATAACCAAATTTTCACTCTTATGCAGTAAATGTATCTCTGGTGTCGAATATGAATAGTCAGGTGCAAGAGGATCATTAGAAACTAGATCATATTATAAATAATCATTACACAACAATTTAGCAACTTTTGACTATTATAATCCTATAGTTTTTTATGAAGTTAAGATGATATAATAAAAATTCATTTGGTAATTTTATGAGTTTCATTTGAAAGTTAAAGAGATTATTTATTGGGTTAATTACAAAATTTTTTTCAAATACAGCCCAATGTTAGCATTTGCATTAATGAAGCTGAATTAGCAAGTCACTTCAACTATAATAAGTCATACGTAGGATTTCATGTGTAAGTCAATTTTTATGTCATATTATAATTAAATTAAATCAATTGTTATTAATTCACTTTGAGGGGATTAGGCATACGAGAGAAGGGAGTAAGCAAATAAGAGAAATAAATCATCCAAACTGAAAATCAATCTCTATACAAAAACACAAATAAACCTTACAAATCAAGGTGATATAATAGCTTATATATTTTTTGTCTTTCATTCTTCTCTTTGCTAATAAATGTTTATGTTTCTTACTTTGTTTTTTCCTACGCCCCCCATCACCTCCTGTCAAAAACTACCATAGCCATAAATAATTAACAATGCTCCTTCCATAGAAGCCCTTCCTTAACAAATGCTCTAGACAAAAAGATAGTGCTCTTGAATTTAATAGTGACAATAGGTTACTACTTTTAGCATAGCCCTCTCATATTGAATACCCTCCATCGATATTTTTTTTTAGAAATTAAAAAATGCAGTAATAAAATAATAGTAAAGAACATTTGGAGAGGGCTCTCCCACGTGGATGGAATCACTTACAAAAGTAATTAGACAAAACGACTACGTCTAGACAATGTGTGTTTGAGCTAAGGAAACGACAACATTTAAAAACAAACAACGAACATCTTGAGAATTAAGGTATAACTATATAACTCTTTCTCGAATCTTCCTCTTCATCACGTTTTGGGAAAGCAAGTTGCCTCTGTCTGGAGGCAATCGGCTGAACTTCCATGGTGGTCTTCGTTATTTTCATGCATCAAGGGACTCTCAACCCAGGGAAACACCTTTTCTAGTAAATCGAGTTGCACATTTAGGGCTAAATATCGTTTCCCTGACTTCTCAATCGGTGAGTCTCATCAGTGACCGAGGGAAGGAACACTCATCATCCACCTCTGGTGTTTAACCTCCTCCTGCTTTTTCTTGCAAATCTTACTACACAGGTAAAGTACTCCACTCCACTTTGTGCGGTTTATAAGATTAGGCTTTCCTAATCCCTTCTAACTTCCCTTCTTATGGAGATCTGTCATGTTGATTCTTCGATGCCAAGTTAGAGGAGTAGTCTTCAAACAGGTAATCATCTCTAGTCGGGTATAGATCAGCCTCCTTTATTCCTTCTTAGGAATTACATCTTACTCTAACTATAATCTTTGAATATCATATTTAGCCTTTATGAGGCAACAAAGGAGAAGCAGTCTAAGGGACCTTGTTATCCATCAAATGAGTATCAAGTTTTTTAACTAACAGTAGATGATCGTTTACAGATGGAATGTATGAAGTGTTTGGAGTAGTCTCTAGGGATTTCATGCATTATGTTCCTATGTTGTACTGATTTGAGCGCCCTGATCAATGTGTATGAAGTAGATTCTAGGGATTTCATGCATGAGATTCCAGTGCTGTACTGATCTGAACTCTGGTTAATGATAGGGATTTGTGATTGATCTAGGATATGTTTAATGAATGTAACTTGATCACTTAGCATAAGAAAATAGCTAGAACTAAATTCTCCAAGTGAGAGCTAGTTCTTTACTGCATTGCTGGTTCAACTGATTTATAATCAGTTGTTCCCTTATGCTGATTATTATGAGCTCTATAAGAGCATAGAGAGAAGTAGATTTCCCCTTGAATCTTCTTTCATTCCTCTCCCTCCAAATAGTCTAAAAACAAGTGGCTACCGAAATCATTTTAATATTCCTATCATATTTAGAAATATGTAGAAGAGGAATTTGGTGGAGGATATCAGTGAGATTGTAATAGTGAAATTCAAGGACACTTAATCCAGAGATTTTATTCCAAATCTCTTTAGTGAAAGGACACTCAAAGAAGAGGTAGTTTATAGTTTCCTCCTCTAGATTGCAGAGGATACATATCGTAGAGGAAGGTAGGAACTTTAGTCTGTTCATAGTGCTTAGCCTGTTCAATATTTCTAGCCATAGAGGAAAGCTAGCATTAGGTCTAATAACTTTATTCCAAATAAGGGAAGACCATTCGACTCTGTTTATTGTCCCATTCCTCAACCTTTTAGTAACCTTCATAGTAATTTCTGTGACTAAAATCCCTTTCCATAAGTAGTTGTCTCTTTCCCCAAGGCTTCTAAATTGTTGTATAGGAAAAAGCCTAGTCTCTTTTGTAGATAAGATCCAAGATCCATTACTGACTATCTCTATGAGCTTTGTTTTCTTGGGAAATCTCTCTAGTAGGGTTCTAGCTAGCTGGTTTTGGAATAGAGGTCCCTACCCTATCCAATTATCATACCATAAAGATATTATTTCTCCTGTTCTGATTTGACAAGTAATATACTGTTGGATTCCTTCCCTCATTTTTAGCAGTTGATTAAAGAACCAAGAATAGCTATCTTTGACTTTTAAAGCCCAAAAATTTTCTTTTAATATATAGAAATTAATCCATTTCATCCATAAAGATTGTTTTTCATCTAGGATTCGTCAAATCCTTTTAGTCATGAGTAAGCTATTCTTCATACTGATTGACTCAATCCCCAAACCTCCCATTTCTTTTGGTTGACTGATTGTCTTCCAACTAACTTTTGTCATTCTTTGTCTTCCCTTTCCTTTCCCCAATATGAATTGCTTCATCAGTTTTTCAATGGTTTTAATAAGGCCTTTGGAGAGTAAAAGGTAGGAACACCAGTAGGTTTGCATTGATAGAATAACTGACTTTAATAACTAAAGTTTCCTTTCATAGGAAAGAGCTTTATTTGTCCATGAACCCAATCTTTTCTGAATCTTTTCTATTAGTGGAAGGAATTCACAAAACCTTAACCTCTTTGATGATATAGGAAAACTCGTCTATAATGAAGAGGTTTCCATTTCTTTATAAGTTGTACTTCGTTCTCCTCTCCAGCTAATATGAGATCTCACACTATCCATCCCCCTTTGAGACCAGCGTCCTCACTGGCTACCCTTTTATTGGGCCTAGTGTCCTTGTTGGCACAACGGGTCGGGAACTGGCTCTGATACCATTTGTAACAGCCCAAACTACCCACCCATAGATATTGTTCACTTTGGGCTTTGGGCTCAGCCCAAACTCTCACAGTTTTGCTCTTCCCAGCCCAGTTGGAAAATTGCGTCTTATGGGGGAGAAGTTTCCATACCCTTATACGACGTACTTCGTTTTCCTTTCCAACCGATATGGGATATCACACTATCCACCCCCTTGGAGGCCCAACGTCCTCACTTGCATACCGACCGGGGTACCGACTCTGATACTACTTGTAACAGCCTAGACCACTTGCCTACAGATATTATCCACTTTGGGCTTTGTGTCCATCCCAATCCTCATGGTTTTGCTTTTCCTAGCCCAACTGGGAAAACGTGTTTATGGGGTAGAGGTATCTATACCCTTATAAGGCATACTACGTTCTCCTCTCTAATCGATGTGGGATTCTCACAATCTAACCCTTTTTGGGCTTAGCATCCTCACTGGCCACCCCCTTTGGGCCCAACGTCCTAGCTGGCACAATGGTTCAAGCACCAACTTTGATACTAGTTATAATAGCTCAAATCACCCACCCATAGGTATTGTCTGCTTTGTACTTTAGGCCCAGCCCAAACTCTCACGATTTTGCTTTTTCTAGCCTAGTTAGGAAAACGCGTCTTTGGGAGAGAAGTTTCCATACCCTTATAAGGCATACTTCATTTTCCTCTCCAGCCGATATGAGATCTCACACTATTCACCCCTTGGAGGCCCAACATCCTCGCTGGCATACCGACCTGAGTATCGGCTCTGATATCACTTGTAATAGCCTAAACCACCCACTCACATATATTGTCCGCTTTAGGCTTTGGGCCTAGCCCAAACTCTCACGGTTTTACTCTTCCTAGCCCAGCTGGGAAAACTCATCTATAGGAGAGAGGTTTCCATACCCTTATAAGGCATACTTCATTCTCCTCTTCAGCTGATATGAGATCTCACACTATCCATATTGGCTGGAGAGGATAACGAAGTACGCCTTATAAAGGTATGGAAACCTCTCCCCCATAAGACGCGTTTTCCCAGCTAGGCTGGGAAGAACAAAATCGTGAGGGTTTGGTTTAGAGTTAAAGCCTAAAGCAGACAATATCTATAGGCAGGTGATCTAGGCTGTTATAAATACTATCAGAGTCGATTCCTTACCCGTTGTGCTAGCAAAATCGTTGGGCCCAAAGGGGGGTTGGATTGCGAGAATTCCACATTGATTGGAGACGAGAACAAAGTATGCCTTATAAGGGTATGGATATCTCTCCCCCATAAGACACGTTTTTTCGGCTGGGCTGGGAAGAGCAAAATCGTGAGGATTTGGGCTAGACCTAAAGCTCAAAGTGGACAATATCTATAGGCGGGTAGTCTGGGCTGTTACAACATTGGCCTTGCTTAAGAGGATTAGATCATCTGCAAAACATAAACTTGTTAGGGAAAGTTTCTTACATTTAGCATGATATCTAAACTTGGAGTCCCTAAAAGTATTACGCTTCGACATTTGTGTAATTAGGAATAGATAAGGGAATAGAAGGTCCCCTTGCCTAAGTCCTTTTTTTCTTTTAAAAATCTATGAGCGGCTCCTATTGATCAAAATTCCATAGGAAGCAGTAGTAACGCAGTCTTGGATCCACTTGATGAATTTTTGGGGAAAATTCATGGTTTCCATTGTTTTTGTCAAGAAACTCCATCTCACATTGTCAAAAGCTTTTTGTATGTCAACTTTGATTGTACAATTTTAGGGACTTTTGCTTTGATTATACCCTTTCAATAACTCCTGTGCTAGTAGGATATTGTCTCCAATGTCTCTACTATTCATAACTGCTCCTTGACTTTCAGTGATGATTAGGTGTAGAACCTCCTTCAATCTATTTGCCAATATCTTAGCAATGATCTTGTAGAGGAAATTGTTAGATTTGTGTTCTAAAAATGATCTATGATGATTTCTTTTATATGTTATATTTATGAATTGAATGTTATTTACATTTTGTTCCATGAGTTTTATATTTATCTAGAAGTGTTCAAGAAGATTCACTTGGTCTTAAACCACGGAACTCTAAATAATATGAATATACAACTCTAAAATGTTCACAGGTCTTAGATATTAGCAGGAACACTATATGCCATATAAGACTATCGTGTTGATTAAAAGTACGTGGTAGTTTTGTAAAAAGTTGATAAAGGATTATCATTTAATAAGACGAATATATGAAAGGTTTCATATATTGAACAGACCTAATAGATAAAACATTATATGTATTGTGTTTGTGTCATTAATGTTTTTATCGTGTCTTTGATTCCAAGATTGATACATATATCTTTTTCACATGAGGAATGTATAACGTAATTATTATTAAAAGATGCTTATAAGAAATGGTGATACAAATATTAGTTCTTTATATATAACTTGTGTGGGAAAAGGTACATGTAAATAGCATCATTGCTACTCATTAATAATGAGTAATGATATTTTATAGGCCCCTTGGTAAAGTAGAATTATAAATGGATCCAATATAACTGAGGTACAATTATAGTTTATAATTTACTTAATGGAGACTAAGAAACCATTATAATACAAAGATGACACAGTCCTACTTTGTATATTAATCATAATATCATAAGGTAAGGAATGGACAAAAGTAATGTTAATGATAACATTACTAGAAGGATCGTGTTATGTAAAAGGTTTACTAAACATCTGTGTTGTTTGGGTAGCTGCAATGTATAGCTAGAATACCACTTGCAGTTTCTGAAATAAAATGTTTTATTTCATTGCCAACACAACATAGATCCTCGATATAGGTCACACCAACTGAACAGGAAACAAGAAAATATATTTTTAGTGTACATGATTTCATGTTGATGAAATAAAGGTACATGTTAAAATATTATCACATGACGTGATAGCCTAGACGGGAAATAAATATATTGAAATGTATATTATGAGGATAATATAAGTTTCATGAAATATAAATTTATTTATAGCCCAAGCCCAAAAGAATTTATTTTAACAAATGAAGAGAGAGAATAGATGCATAATTATAGCCATCAAATTCGGGACATAATTTAAGGTGATTTTGAACAGGAATTTGAAAGGGCAATCGATAACCATTATAGACAAATGACCTATCAATTTTGTAGCCCTTGAAGTGTAGAATCCAATGGTGAAGGTTTCAGGTCGTTTGGAGTTCCCTAGAAGAAGTTATCACCTTTCTGGTACCAAAAGATTAGGAATTGAGTCTGCTGTTTCGAATTTTGTTCTTGATTTAATTGCCATAAATGCTATGGGAATTTGAAGAGTTTGATATGATATTCTGAGGCTATAAATATCACATCTAGCCATTCTTTGAATATAGGTTTTTGTTAGCCATTGTTCTCTCTCAAAACTTATTAAAACAGTTATCGATTGAGTAATCGATCAATAAACGGGCGACGAAGCTAGGCGCGGACGAAGAGAACGCTAGCACTAACTCGACATCCTTTTTGTTTCGGATTTAAGGTGAATCGAAGAGGAATAGAGCTTATTTAGAGACCATAGGTGTGGTTTAACAATCCCTCTTGTAGGAATATAAACTTGATTGTGATGGAAACAAAATACAAGAAGAATTAGCAATAATAGAAACGATCCTTGATGTTATCGGATTAAAAAAATTTAAATTTTACCCAATCAACTTCACAAAATCCCTTCAGAAATTAGTGCAAAAAATGCATCTGTAGTCACTCTAGGAGGTCGGGTTTGAGATTTTAGGTATCAAGTTTAGGAAAGTCTTGTTTATCTCCTTGAGCATTGGTCCTTTAAGGAAGAATTCATGTACAACCTCCCTTACAATCCCACCTACTTTGCTCTAGATTTTTTGATAGAATACTCCATTTTGCCCATCAAGCCTTGATTCCTTAGATCCATTCATTTTGAAAACCATCTCTTCAATTTCTTGATCAAGTACTGGTCTAGTTAACCAGGATGCCTCCTGTTCCTGAATTTTTACAGGAATAAGCTATCGTATTTCAACTCCAATTCCATTCGAAAAAACTTCTAAACCTAAGAGGTTTTTGTAATACTTCAGAGCTTCCTTAACAATTCCTTCTTGCCCAAACACTTCTGCACCTGTTTCAATTTTAATGGAGATGATTCTATTAACATTCTTCCTGGTTAAGACAGAGTTGAAAAAGAATTTTGTACTCTTGTCCCCATCCTTGTACCAATTAACTTTGGCTCTCTGCTTCAATAAAGAATAATGATTATCCACCCCTTGTAAATAAATGCTAAGTGTTGTCTTTTCAGCTGAAGCCAGAAATCCATTTGTCGGATTTACAGTCAAAGCTTTTTGTATGTCTGATAGCTTGTCTCTAGCTATTTCTATCTCCTTTGGAGTGTTCCATCCTCTCATTAGGTTCAAGGTCTTCAATTCCTGTTTTATTGTTTTAAGCTTTTAGAGGCAAATGAATTCCAAACCTTTCATTATCACTTCTTTAAAGCCTTCCATATTTATCAGAAAGTTGTTAAATCTAAAAGGATGAAGGATTCTGGTAGAAGAAAACAAATGATTGACCCTTTTAGGAGTGTGGTCTGAAATTCCAGGATCCATAAATTTAACTGAAATGATGCTTTCTCACACGACCTATAGAACCTCCTAAGAAACCTCCTCCTTCTTCAATGTCTTTCTTGTTGTTCTTCCCTTTATATACCCTCTTACTCTTCAATTTCCACTCAACAGCAACAGAAGCCTCATCTTTCTCTTCTTCTCTCTTTCAACTCAAATTTCCACACTATCACTAGCTAATTAAGCTTTAAATGGGTTCTTCGAATAAATCTTCAACTCTAAAACTTATCAGATAACACCTGTTAAACATACTTCCCTTCTATAGGTAGTTTCTTATTCATTAAAAACCTTGAATTGTACACCTTTGATTCTAAGCAACCAAATCCCTTAAAGAGTTCGACTTTAAGCCAATGAAAAGCCACCACAACAAACATAACCATCCCTCCCAAAATGTCGCAACAGTTAATAATAGAACCGAGATTGCAAATCAAAAGAAGCATTACAAAGGTGTTCATCGACAACCATAGGGAAAGTATGCTGTGGAGAGTTGATAGTCACCATAGGTTGAGAATTCTTTAGAAAGAGAAAGTAAGTTAGTAAGAGAAAAGAAAATTGAAAAATTTCAAGAGATAAAATTGCACTGTGTTTGGAGTACGTGAAGAAGAAGAGGGACTTTAACTACCATCAAAATCAATTAACTTAGGGTTTCAGGTGGGTGGTAAGAGAGGGGAGAAGGGTAGGTTAGGATCTTTTGTTGTTTAATTTAATTAAATTAAAATTTGACGTGAATTTAGCATGATACATGGCATCTTATATTTACTAAGCCATGTCAACTCTATTAGAGACACTAACGTCAGGCTATATTTGAGAAAAATTGAAAGTTTAGATATTTAATTGTCACTTTTTAAAGTTTAGACTATAATTGAAGAATTGTGTAAAGTTTATGATTTTTTCAATAATTAACCCTTATTTCTTTAATTATTTTCTAAATTAGTCATAAGTATTAAACTAGTCTAAATACTAATAATACAAGTTGATAAGTACAATATAAAGTGAAAATTGAAGTTGATTTGAACTTTTTAGGATCGAAACTAGTATATGAAATGTTGATGCTATTGGTCCCCTTTAACTTCAAGCTTAACATGAATGATGGAACCAACCTTTGTTGAAAAAAGAAGTTGTTTTTGTCTTTGCCTATTTTATGTTTTAATGTATTTTTTGTGGCTTTTACTCAACTGTAATAATCCATTCCTTAAAATAACCACCTTTTTAAATGTACAAATAGATTTGTATGGAGTTATTAAAGTATGGATCTTATTTAATTGTATGGATTTACAGACAATGAAAAAGAAAGGGACATAAAAGAACATCTTATTAGTTTAATACCTTTGAATATATTAAAGTATGAAAAAAGAAGCAATTTTGTTATTTTAAGAATGTTTTAATAATGTGATATGCAAGTTACATACTTTGATTGCTCAACCAATTGTAGCAGTAGAAAATTTTGGTAAATTTAGAATTTAATATGAAATACAAATATTTTTGACATTATATGAGTTCTTAATAAAGATATTTAAATCCAAAAATTTAATTAAATTCATAACTTTTAACTCCTTTTTTCTTAAATAGGCATGTAGTCAATTGTTGGAATTTCATACCTCACTGGCCACACCTGTTAGAAGACAGTATAAAATGTATTTATACCTTATCGATTTCAAATACTGATTGGTATTGGTCATTTCAACTAATATCGATATCAGTTGATACCAGCAATACAAGTAAAATACTAGGGTTAAAATATATTATTACAAAAATTAAGGACTTAATTAAAATACACCCTAAATTTCTAATCCCCTAACTCGATTCTTTTCTGCTATGCTCACTTTCATTCTCACTCTCATGCTTTCCCTCATTACTCACTTCTCAACTTTGCTTAGCTTTAACTCTACTTTAATCCATTGTCCATGTTGCTTCTTGGTCTTATATCTACTCCTCCAGGCTACTAGCCTATTCTTCCTCCATCTACATCTCTTCAGTTGCTTGAAGTTGCTTTATTATTTTCTCATATCGTTGGCTGACTGAACTACTAAAGTTATGGTTTGATTGGGACTACTTGGCTTTTTATTATTTGTTTTGGTTAAAAGGTTTATAAGTGAGTTTGTGTTGGTTGATTCTTGGTTGGTGGGTGATTGATTCTTGGCTAGGGGTGGCAATAAGTCGAGCTTTTACCTGCCCTGGGATTGGCTCAAGGCCTGATCAGGCCAGTGACAACTAAACCCAAGCTCGAACTCAAATGGGCCCAGGTAATCAGAAGCCCCAGCTGGAGCTAGAGCCTATAAAACAAAAAGGTTTAGCAGTCAAAGCCGAGTGACCTAAGCCAGAGCTAGAGCTTAGCCCGAGACCCGATTTGATAAAAAAAAAATAGGCCCGAGGCCTAGCTCAAGGATCAATCAAACTAGACCAAACTTGGTGTTAGATTTCCATGCCTGTTCTTGATTGGTGCGTAAATTGTGAGTTTGTGTTGGCGTGTTGCTGTTTACAAACCAAGATTATAATGATATTGTTATATAAGCATTATCTTTAATTTTAAGTAACAATTAAACTTATTTTTATAAATTGTAAGAGTATTATTCTTTATTAACATAATTTATTTCATTATATCTCTTATTAACGTAATTTTGTAAGGGATTGTGCTGTTGAATTTATGTGTATTATTAATGAAAATTTATATGAATTAGTTCATAGAGACATCAACATAAAGTGATGAAATCTTATTATTTGATATTTCAATTTATTGTTATTCTAATAATCATAAAAATGACTTTTTTTAATTAATGTTGCATTCTTATATTATTTTCATTATAAAATAAAATTAAAAATACACAAAATTAAATTTTGGAAAGGAATATTTCTAATATGATATCGAACTTACAAATGCACATTCATTATTATGTCTTATGGATAGTTAACTATATAATATAAAATACTTCACAGGAATTGAAAAGAGATACTTTAATTTAATTTCTTATTTAATTATATTTAAGTTAACCTAAGGTTATTAGACTTCTTTTTCAAATGAGTTTTAAGATATGTCTTGATTTATGAGAATGTACATATTACTCAATATAATGTGAAAATGTAAATGTTTAAGGAATGATTTTTTATTTTGTACAATGAAATTATTTTGTAACGTGCATTGTCAAAAGAAAGATGTAATGATTTATAGTTATGTACTATTAAATTTATTATACAATGATGTTATATACAAAAAAATTATTTTTTTAATATGAAGTTATTAATTTAATTCTGATATATATCTTTATTTATATTTACAATTTAATGGAGGAAAGTTCAAGTACTTCTGATAATCCACCATTTTAGGTTTAGGAAAATTTAATGATTCAACTTAGGCTCATATTAGACTAGTTTCTTGAATGAATAATCATATCATTTATTTGTATCGCAACAAACATTTGAAATGTAGGGGATTCACCGTATTAAATAAGCATTTGATTGGGATCAGGTGATGCGAAGTTAGTCATAATGTGAAATGACAAATGAAAACTTTGTTTGAAGAATATGATAAAAGTATAAGGTTAAGACTAAACTACATTTTTCTGATTGTCAAGAGGATATTGAGAATGTTGAAAGTAGTTTTTTTATTCCACAAGAAGGAAATGTTGCATCTAATGTGAGAAAGAGAAGAAGACAAGTGTCTAACTTTTTTTGCACAATGAACAACTCTTGGAGCTCATCTTTAATTCTTAGTGCGTTACTTTCTAAAGAAGTAGCTCATAATATGAATATGACATAACTAGTATTAAGCTCCAACTAATTAAAGTTTAATAGAAATTAAATTTTAATTTCAATTAAATTACTAAGATATTCAAGACTTATTATAAATAAACTTAAGTTCTAAATAGTTAGCACTTCTTTACTAACCCTCTCTATCATAGTTGTGGAGTTATCTCAACTTGTTTTGTGGATACCAATAGAAGTTGACACTTGTGTTGCTAAAGCGGTTAAGATGAGATAATTTCATAAATAATTAGAAGGAAACGATAAGAAAAAAATCAAGCTTTGAATAAGGTATAAATTACGATTTATACTTTATTATAATTTATTATTAATCATTTTATGGAATTTTTGTGATCTTAAATTTCAAGAAATCAAATATGAAAAAGTTTTGAATTTATTTCAGTACACGAGAGATCAGATCCCGCTCCGATTTCCTAACATCATTTCATGATATATTATTCTATATAATATATTATAAATAATATGGAGTATATTTTTAAAAAATCACTCCATTTTTATTGTAACTGATCTAGATCTTCATCTAAGTACAAAATCTTATAAATAAGAAAACTTTGTACTCAACCCATAGTTACTGCTGCTACATGTTGATTAGTTATTTTATTATCAGTAGTGGTAATGTTGTTTTTGATGTTACTTTTCATTATAATCATCATTATTAATGACATTGCCGAATAAAGGAAGGACATTACCAAAAAGTATTATCCCAATTAGAATAAGTCTTTATCAATGTTTCAAAATCGGATCGAAAATTAAACCGATAAGATAAAAAATTTAAAGGTTTAAAAATTTAACCAATATTACACTATCATAAATGAGATTGAATGATATTAATAAATTTAAAATATGGTTAAAGAAGGAGACTACGCTTTTCTATTGAAGGGATTGAAGTTTAGTTGTATAATGACACTGATAGATGAAAATTAAATAATTTATTATGATATAAAACAATGGTTAGTTTACAAAAATTGGTCAGTTAATTAATAAATTAAATTTTAATGGTAAGGGTTTGGTAAGTATAATGATTTAAAATTTTTAAGGATGAATTAATTGAAAGATTTTTTTAGTCATTGGCTTTTATATTGGAGGACTTAAAGGTAATTTCCCGAGACTCGGCCGGTTTAGCTTATAAAACAATCGCCCGGCTGATCTCTATCGAACCGCTTCGTCGTGTACAAAAACCTACGAACCCAAATTCGTCTTTCACCGTCACTGTCCCCCTATGCCAACCAGAAATCGATCTCTTAATTCCCTTCTCTTTTCTCCTATTCGACTCCCGATTCGTTCGATTCATACTCCCCTCTTCCCATCCGTACCCCTTCCGATCGCAGCCGTTGATTCGTCGCGTTTCTAGGGTTAGGGTTTCGATTCCGTTCAGCACTTTTTTTGTCCCTCTATCCTTCATGGGCTTTCAATCCCATTCCGCACTGTAAATTTAATCTCAATTTCGACCTACTTGTGAATATTTTCTAATTCTTGTTTCACGCGTCGATTCGAAGTTGTGATGCGTCAATAACTTCTTCAAATCTGTAAATAGGTTTGGGGTTTTGCTTCCATATTTCCCGCCTCAAGAAATCTTCTTTTTTGGGCCTTTAAATTTGAAAATTTGAGCATCAATTCGAAATCTAGGGTTAGGGTTTTGTTTCAAAATTTGGGACTTCTCAATTTAACAAATTAATATGGGGGTTTATGTGATTGCACCATAAAACCTTGTCAAATCAATATTTCGTCTTTTGTGCCTTGATATTTAGTATCCTTCCAATCAAGTTTTGAAGTTTCAATTCGACGAGCTCAAAAGGTATATGCTTATTAATCGGAAATTTCTACTATAATCGTATGAGTGACAATTCAATTGTTTATTTGCCTCAATTCATGAGTAAATGTCTTTCATTTAACTTTGGGGGAAATATTATGTTTCGACCTTAGGTTCCAGTTGGTCACTAGCTAGCTTTGTTCTGTGTATTTGTTTATTTTTCTCTCCTTTTCTTTTGTGGTAATGGGCAAGCGTTTTGGTATCATGTTAAATAGGTATAATAAGTTCAGCAGCTTCTAGGCCTGCTTATATTGTTTCTATTTCGTATCACTCTTATCACTGGATTGTAACGTGTTCTTGTATCGAAAACTTATGTATTTTAGTCCCTCTGTTTTTCTATTTTCAGTATAGGTGGAGTTGTATTGATGAGGACATATGAATATATATTAGTGCCCATGTTCATGCGAGTAGGTTTACACTCTTCTAATTTTTAGTGGATTCCAACAGCTGCATGGATAACACATTTTGCAGAACTGTGCATTTGGCTTGTTTAAATTTCTATTTACATGTCATGTTGTTTTTCTCTGACATGCGTTTTTTTTGGGCTTTTGGAATGGTTATTAATTTTATCTTCATTTTTCTTGTGCAGGTGAAATGGGTTACAAGCGACCATTTAAAGGTCTAGCTTTCCAGGAATTTTCTTTTAAGCAGGCAAGGCCTCCGGAGTGTAGCAATAAGTTGACCCAATCTTCAGAAGAAGTTCCACATAAACCTAATGTTTCAGGTGAGGACAAGTAGGTTGCGTCTTTTTCGCTATTTCTTTTTTTTTTTCTATTGAAAATTATTTTTCTGATTTGATTTGGTTAACAAACTAGGTGAACATGGAGAGAACCTTCCTAAATTTCGACGACATGAATTTGAATATGGGGTCAATGAAGTGCCGTGTTCAGCGATTAATTTTGAGGTCACCGCTCCCTGTTCATCTGTTACTAACAGTTTTCATCATGAAGATGTTAGATCTAGCTTTGCAGCATCCTCTTCTCTTCCCTCAGGACATTTTGATTGTGATCTTGTACGGCATAGGATTCTCCCTTTTGACACTGGCAAATCTTCCTACTTTGAACACTTTTTTAAGAAACAAGTGCCTTTGGGACCAAATCATCAAGCTACCATTCCATTGTGGAACAGCCAAAAAGAGGGCATTGGTGAGGACAAGCGGATGGGTACTTGTATCATTCCAATGCCAGACGCAAACTCATATTTGCATTACGCTAATGATATTGTGTGTGGCCAAATAGATTGTGGCTGCTTGGATGAGGGTTCTATCAGATGTGTCCAGCAGCACATAAAGGAAGCACGTGAGAAACTATTAGAATCACTTGGACAAGAAAATTTTGACAAGTTGGGGTTTTATGACATGGGAGAGGTGGTGACATGTAGATGGACTGGGGAGGAAGAAAGTGTTTTCCGTTCTGTTGTCTACTTGTATCCCATTTCCAAGGGCCAGAACTTCTGGAAACACTTGTTACGATTGCTTCCCATTCGAACCACAAAGGATATTGTGAGCTATTATTTCAATGTTTTTATCCTTCGAAGACGTGCTGCTCAGAACAGATCGAACTTGATGGACATTGACAGCGATGATGATGAATTGCACAAAATAAATAGATACTCCACTATAGTTCCAGCTTCTGAAGAAGATGAAGACTCTGTTATTGAGTCACTTGATCAATATGATCAGGCAGGCCAGGTAGATGAGACACTTGCTGAAGACAATGACATTGATGATAGTGATGGTGAGGGTGATGATGATGATTGTGATGTGAACCCCAATATGGAGGATGTTAGTGGAAATGCCACGGGAGAAGATTCAGGTATAGATTATGCCTCAGAAGCACTGGGCATGAAGTCAATAGATGTAAGCCAACTTGAATCTGATTGTAAGCATGTTGACAAAAGTACGGGTTATTTTGGTGAGGATTTCACTATTCAAGATGACTCGTGCATATCTTTTGAATTCCAGGCTGGTAAGTTAAACTCTAGTGGTCCTGTTGACTCTGGAGATGGCAAGTTCTTGTCTCGCAAATTGGATGGATGTGGTAGTGGGGTGGATCAGGTGTACTTTCTTGATCCCTGTGATACCAAGGTTTGGGATGCTTGTTTCACAAGTCCTATTAAAGGTGTGGATCTTCAGCCGACATGCAACATCATTGAAGAAATTTTCGGACAAGGGGCTAGCGGTAAGGAAAACAATGATGATGGTATCAACTAGTGTGTCACCCTGATAGGTCTTGCACATCCTAGCTGTGCACACGATGCAACTTTTTCATGGTCCTGGGAATTTGGTAAGTGGGGAATACATGTCGAATTAGGGTTAGCCAAAACTTGGGCAAGTAAAAAAAGAAAAAGAAGAGCGAATTTTGGCAATTTGTTCTTATTTATGTACATTCGTTGTGGATGTAACAGTCGTGCATGTTCAGGTATCGTTTTCTCTTTCTTTTCCGCCGTTAATCTTGGTTAAATTCCAACCCTAAATAAGGTCAACTCTACAGGCCTTGATCATCATGTCCCAAGCATTGAGTTCTTTATAACCATATACTGACGGAAAATCGCAAGAAGGGAACGACAAGTTGAAGGATAAAATTTGTATTTAAATTCTGCGAATATCACAAGTTAATTGAGATCCGGAGAAGCTATCCTGAAAACCTGTGCACTGAGGGGTAATGGCTGGCTGGTACGGAAGTTTGTTTAAGTTTGAATATCATGCAGAATTCTAATACGAATAAATTTGGATTGGAAGTAGAGCGTAACATTTAGCAACTATCGGAAAATTGAGATGTTTTTTCAGTTCTATCCTTTTTATAAAACAGAATTCTATGTGTTCAATTTTGAATTTTGTAAATAGATAATCACAACTGAACCGATAATTTAACTTACTTCTAATCATGCATTCCACAAATCCGAAATTCCCCGTATCTTGTTTTGGATAAACTTCTTATCTTTAACTGGATTAAGATGTGCTTAAATGAATTTGGAGAGACCTATAACATTGGTTTGACCCAAAACAAGAAAAATAATCATGAAAATATCTTTAAATTCGTATGCAAGTATGTTATAACACCAGATGCATTGAAGTTAGGGACACGGAGGTTTAAAAATTCAATAAATATGGAACTTGAAACGAAAAAGCAAAAGACGGGAGAGAAATAAAAGAAGGAAAATGGTATGGAGCATTGGACAACAATATAACTACAAAACTGGGTTGACCATATCAAAGCAAACTAAGCTGCTCTAGTGATTATGAAATTCCAACTTACAGGCATCCAGAATGACTATATTATGTCCACAGCTATCTTATGACTAAAAAGGCAGCCCATATGATCATTGAACTTTCATTTGGACGTGTTATATATATATATGTAACATGGCGTATGGTATATATATATCACCAGTCACGACTATTGAATGAAATGATCCTTTCTTTTTCTCCTTGGACTAAACCTAAATATTGCTTAAAAAACTGTCTCAAACGTAGAAACATTGGCTGCCCGTGTATGGTATGAAAATATCAAAGTGCAATATCTTTCTATACATACCTTGTTTGATATTGGTAGATTCAGTAGAGTAGATTTCATCCTGTAAAATTAAAAGATAAATAAAAGAAAAAAAGAGGTCAAGGAATTGTGTATGTATATAATGTGTTTGAGATTGAGACAAAATAAGGCATAGTTGGGAAGTTGCAAAACTTCTAACGTAATATCTACCAAATACATATTTATCGGGATCCTCATTAAATCATGACCGTCCAATCAACATTAAAGTATACGTGTCATTTTAATATTTTTACTTCCGTGCATGAAATTCTCCTCCTCCTGATGATAGGCCACAAAACAGAGGGGAGAGAGAGAGTGTGTGTGGTGTGTTCTAGAGAGAGAACTAGTCATATTTGTGCTTTGATTGTTCTTTTATAGAGGCCTGTTCATCGCCATCGTTAGCGACCCACCCCCTTCAAAAACTTTTGATTTTTCTCTCTGTCCGTTATTTTGGTTTCAAGCTCTTTAGAGAGGGCTAACGTAATGTGTGTACTTGGGATGGGATTTGAAGAGCTTCTCTTTTGGTGGGTCTAAGTGCCTGATCCTGTACTTCACAATAACTGTCACATCCCCTTAATGCTCTTTCTTCTCTCAACTAATCCCATTTGATAAAGTGTTCAACTTTTTGAACTGTTTCATCTCCGTCTCGTTCTAGATTTCGATTTTATGTTTTTGTTGATTCTGGTGTCTTTCTCTCGCTTTTCTCAACTTTCAGTCTTCAATGGATCGTATAACAAGGTTTTAAGGTGAGATAATATAAAGAGATACAATCTTTTTCATTATTGGACAGATTGTTTGGGCAAATTAGATCAAGCGATGGAAGCAAATCAGAAGAAGAAATTTGTTTGCAAATTTTGCAATAAAAAATTTCGCTGTGGTAAGTCCTTGGGTGGTCACATCAGGATTCATTTAAACGGGAGCTCAAACGACGTAGAGGCGGAAGCTAGCCTCAACATGAGCAAGTCTTTTGCTGGCAACGAAAAGAGAGATTCTGGGTTTGGAGCTGCTGCTATTGTTCAATCTGGTTATCGTCTTAGAGAGAACCCAAAGAAAACTAAATGGTACATGGTTGATTCAAGCAAGTCCGGTCTTTTGCCAGAAAAGGTTTGCAAAGAATGTGGTAAAGGTTTCCAGTCATTGAAAGCTCTCTGTGGGCACATGGCATGCCACTCGAAGAACAACAACAACAGCTATGATGATCACTCAGGGACCAGTGAGAAGCTCAAAGACTTGATCGCGGATAGCCAGTCAGATATCGAGGCCTCAGCTCCAAGTAAACGAAGCGGATTCGAGAGAATGAGGTACAAGATCATTGGTGCCAACTCTTCTTCGTTGTCTCCGGCAAATGGTTCTCTGTCTTTTGTTTCTGATAATGAGCAAGAGCAAGAAGAGTTGGCTATGTGCTTGATGATGTTGTCTAGGGACTCTGGTTTCAAAGGGGGATTTAGTTCCACTGCAGAATCTTCTGACAATAATTCTTTGGTTCTTGAGGATAAATCCTCATGTGATCAAATGAAAATTAGTCTGAAGAATGGTGTTAAATGCGTGTTCAATGGGAATGAGGTTTTGTATGTGAACGAAGCAAAGGAAAGGGAGGTGAAGTCTAGAGAGTATCGTGTCTCTGAGAATTCTGATTCTGGGTACTTTAACAACGGGCCAACAGGGGTTGAATCAGAAGTTTCTGTAGATTTGTTTATGAGAAAAGTTGAACCAAAGAAAGATAAAGGAGTATTTGGGTCTGGATCTGATGGAGAGTCTGATACTGAATTAGGGAAGAGATTAAGTAGGTTTAGACGTGTCAAAACTCACTCCGGTAGAGCTTCAATTGAAGAAGATAGGTATGATCAAACAGATAGAGCATCTGTTAAGTATGATTCACGAAAGAGAAGCAAACATAACACTTATGATCCTGAATTTCATAGAAACGATGTAAAAAAGGTTGCGAAAGGCACTCCAATTGGGGAAAACAGATTCAATAATGAAACCATCGATGGCTACACTGACTCTGTGTATGAAAGTGGCGAGAACAGCATTGACACAGATTATGTTCCAAGTCCACTTCCTAATAATGGTCAGATAGTGGAATCTTTCAATGGGAAGAAACCAATTCAGCAGAACTTATCTCGCAATGCAAACAAAAGATTGGTGTCAAAAAAGGGCAAGATGCATGAATGCCCTTTCTGCTTGAAGGTTTTCCGATCAGGTCAAGCTTTGGGTGGGCACAAGAGGTCCCATTTTGTTGGAAGTGCTGATGACAGCACACTTGTGATCAAGACAGACGCGCCAGAACTACCAATGACAGGCCTAATTGATCTTAACCTTCCTCCCGCTCCTGTGGTGGAAGAGGTAAACGGGTTTGTTTCATGGTAATTCTAGAGTTACTGCAAGTAGTTGAATCTGATCTCTTAAATGGGAACTTTCTGTTCATGGTAATTGTAGAGTTACTGCAAGTAGTTGAGTCTGATCTCTTAGCTGGGAACTTTTTGTTCATGGTTATCATTGAAGATGCTATCTGATGCTTAAATGCATAGACAGGTTAGTGAAAGTTTTTGGTTCCTTCAGATTCAAGGATGCTTGACATAAGTTCCTCATGGATTATTGCTCGTGACAATGTGAGAAGCATTCTTTTTTGCTCTCCAGGAGGTTGTTTTGATAGTTTCAGTAAGCTTTTCTATTGGATATATTAATTCACCAGTTCTATATATTTTTTTATTGTTAATCTTCCTTAGAAGCAATATGATTGTTTTTGGATATTGCAACCCTTTGCTTGAGTTTTTTCACGTCATTATGAAATTTCAAGTTAACTGAAAGCACAGTTTTAAGAAGCAAATTAAGAGCTACAGCTTCCAACTGACAATGGGATAGTTATTTATTATTATTATTATTTTTTTGCCCCTCTGAATTCTATGCACTATTCTAGCTTTGATCTTTTAAAGAATCACGGATCTCCTGCTATGCTTTATGAAGAGACCCGAAAAGGCTTAGAGAGAAGTTTCCTTTTCATTTTAAGATGTCTCAACACATTCACCTATTTCCTTTTGTTTTTCTAGCAGTATGTGTACAGTCGAAAGTAATCCTAACATTGTCACCTGGGCAGCCTCAAGAAACTGCACCTAATTTGCTTAAAACACGTTTTTTCTCCCCTATTTTGACTATACAACACATCCGCTAGCAAACCTTTTAAACATACCCCTCCAAGACCAATTGTTGCTATTAGTCCCCCATATGGAAGTGTGCTTGACTTTTTCTAAGTGTGTCAATTATGAAATAACCGCAAGTATATGGTGTAGCTATAGGTACTATCGACAAATACGAGTTGATCCCACGAGGACAATAAATACTAGTAGTTACCTTTGTCTTAATATCTAATTTTAGAATTTGATTTTCATTTTTAATTAAAGAAATTAAAATTTAAGCAAATAAATTAAAACAAACAACAAGATTGAACAGAGAATTGCTAAAGCACTTTGACAATTACCGATATCAAGAATTAGTGTTTAGGTTTCAAATCTCCCTAAATATCTTTAATTGATCGATCTTTTATTATGCAACTGTCTTGTTGATTTATTGGACAGTGAAAATTCCTACAGTATGCTAATAACTCATTCATGAGTCCAACAACAACTAATCCTAAGGTTGTCAATCGAATTACTTAGGTTAAAGTTTATAGAATTGCTTTATCAATTTATAAATTCTTCTATTAAATTTGACCCTAATCTAGAATTGCATTAATAAAAGAATTAAAACGTGTTACAAAACTAGGGATCATCTAACCTAGGCACTAAAAGAATTTACTTATACATTATAAAACACGAAATTAAATATAAATAGAAAGAAAAACGAAATGAAAATAATGAGTTTATAATTCTAAATCTTCTTGTTTGTCTCATATTGAATATTCTTGCAAGGTAGAGGATTAATCTTGTATTCCAATGGATATTTCAATGATTTCTTCTTGTTTTCTACTTGTTTGAATCAAAATTGTCCCTTCTGAACGATCTTAGCCTTTGTAATTGCCTCTTAATGTCTGCTATTCTCTTTTGCCTCTGAACACGTCTTTTATAGTAATTTTTAAGATTCTAGGTGATGCATCATTTGATACTGGACTGTGTACTAAATCGTTTATAAGCCAAAATACCTAAAATTCATGACTCTGCACAGCTTGAGAGAAGTACATAGGCTGATGCACGATCGTGTATCCCTTTTTCCTTCTTCACATCTTCATTTTATGTCTCGTTTTCATCCAAATTCTTCTCTATTTGATCCGTGAAAGCAATTATAACCTATAAACACATATATGAGCAAATTAAGTACCAAATATACAATAAAAGTATGAAATATCAAGCAAAAACATATCAAATATGGGATATAAATATGATTAATTATGCATCTATCAAATATCCTCACACTTAAGTTTTTGTTTGTCCTCAAGCAAACATTAATCAAAATTATAAATCTTAGAATATCTATCCTTTATTAATTTTGATATACTCATTCATACTATAAATCATCATATAATATATAAATTAGAGTCAATTTATCCTTAAATTAACTTCCTAAGTCAATATTAATTGTAATTACACCAATAATCGCATTGAAATCAAAAGTATACACCTTTATACCCTCCAAGATTTCACTCAATGGGCTCAAGTGTTTAGGGTAAAAGACATCAAAACTCTCAATTAATGTATAATATAACTCTTACCATAGGCTTGTAATATTATCACATCTCTACCACTTATGTATAAACCAAAAATAAAAATCAAAAGGTCTTCATATGAGTTGTAATGGGGCTTAAGTAAGTATGGTTGGAATATTAAAAATGGTTAAATTGAAGGAAATTTACTAAGAGAATCTACAAGAATCTTGTTTACAATTTATACATGTCTACTCATTATAAAAACAATGCTAATTTACAATTTTCTTCTCTTCTTTCTCTATACTCTTTTTTTTCAAAACAAATGAATCTCAAACTTTCATATTTTACCACAATTAAAGAAATATAGGACCTTTCAACAATTTCAAGTCTTAAATAAGTAAAGAACGTAAATAACTTTCAAGGTTTAAAACAATAAAAAGGTGCAAAGAAAAATAGGAAAAGGTTAACATGTGGGTATAATAACAATGAAAAAGACTAAGACTCAACTTGTTTATTCCTAAAAGATAATGTTATGGGTGTGGTAATTATCAAAGAAATAGGCTTAAACAAATTGATGAATCTAAGTGCTTTTATCATATCAATGCTTCTAATTTAACAACTATGATCTCGATATGTATAATAAAAGCAAGCCCTAGAATCATTCTACTATACATGATAAAACATATGAAAAAATAAAATAGGCTTAATTTTTTTTTAAATTTCGCTCTTAGGCTAAAAAAACCATAAAAAAGATAGGTTTATATGTGTAAATAATATACAATTTCATTTAATTTGATTATATTAATGAATACTCAAAATATAGCTTAGAAAACTAATTATATTTTAACTATTATAATTTTGTATACCAATTCAATCAATATTCGATAATAAAATATAGTATTTATGGAAAAATTTCAACTAAGTTAAGATATCAGTTCCTAAAATTTTATAATCTAGATTATAATAAGTTAAAAGAAATCATTAAAAATCATTAACCCCTTCCCCACACTTAAAGTTTTACATTGTCCCTAATGTGCACAATATAATCTTTAAAAAATAAGTGAGAGGGTTAAGTTGGCACTTTCTTGAGTAAGACAATATTCTGATTTTGATCCATCAAACATAAGATTAACATCTTTGCAAAACATAAAGAAAAATGGATAAAAAGATAAAAGAAAGTAAAAATAAAATAATGAAAATAACTAAAAAGCATGAAAATAAAATAAAATAAAATAAAATCCACCCTATTTCATGGGTTGCCTCCCATGTAGCGCTTGTTTAATGTCATTAGCTCGTTGTAAGCTACACGTTTATTTATCATCTTAGGTCTATAATCAGTGGCTTGCTTCTACCTTTTTGTTTGCAGAGCAGTTTAGTAGCTTGTAAGTAAGTCACTTGTTACAAGATAATTATAAGGACATAATTTATAAAATTAATAAATCCAATCATATGCATTAATTCCCTTTTTAGTGATGATTTATTAATAAAAGTGGGAATAACAAAACTCCCTGAATAGTCAGTTTCTCTTCTATACTTAAGGTCACCAGCAATGCTTCACTAGTAGTTTTCTTATTTGGTTCCTCCGCCAGTTCTTCCTTAACCATCTCTATCCACTCTTCTTCTTCTTCTTCGTTGTCCTGGACAGAGGTTTCTGGTTTATCATCTTCTATTATCTTCTACCACTCCTTTACTTCCTCTTCTTGGATGGGGATGTCTTCTTTTTCCTGAAGCTCTTCTTGAAATGTCACTTCATTCATGAAGCCAACCCTTGTCTTTTCTTCGCTCTCAAATTCATGTCAATTAGCTTTTATTGTGACAAGGAGTTCCATTAATTTAGCTGAAATAATCTCTTCCTTTTCTTTTTCTTTTGGGAGCTATTTTTCACTTCTATGGGTTATTGCCATTCTAAATTCTTTATGATATAAGAATAGTCAAACTCCCTTGCATCTTATTAGCTATTATCTGCGCCAGCTGGTTGATCTAATTCACCATATTTTATATATAAGCCTCTATTTCCTAATTTCTCATGATTAATTCTTGAATAAAATTGTCCACCATTTCTTCCAATGTTGGCTCCTCAACTTGAGATGCTTAATACCACAAATATTCAATTGGAGCATAATCATTTCATCTATAAGTATAAGAGTGCTTCATTTTGAATTGTAGCTATTCTTGTATGATGCACCTTAAGGTTGACTGTTTATGCTCGGTTGTTCCCACATATAAATTGATGTCTGACATTCATGAATGTAATAAGTACTCCCACAAATGTCGCAACACAGTATAGACACCAATTGAGCCTCTGAAAATATGTGAAGAAACCTCTCTCTTGTGAGACATATTCTGGCTCCATAAAAGTATGTCCACTCCATCCATCCATTGTGGGTTGTGGCCATTATTTCTTCCAGAGTTGGCTCTTTAACTTGAGATGCTTAATATTATAAATATTTAGTTGGAGCATAATCATTTCATCCACAAGTGTAAGAGTTGCTCCATTCTGAATTGTGCCTATTCTTGTATGATGCACCTTAAGGCTGACTATTTATGCTCGGTTGCTACCATATATAAATTGATGTCTGACATTCACGATTTTAATAAGTACTCCCATAAATGTTGCAATGCGGTATAAACACCAATTGAGCCTCTTAAAATATGTGAAGAAACCTCTCTCTCACATATTGTGATGCTACAGATTGTGAAGACATATTCTGACTCTCTTAAAGGTACTATCCACTCCATCCATCTATTATGAGTTGTGGCCATCATTTGTTCCAGAGTTGACTTCTTAACTTGAGATACTTAATACTGTAAATATCCATTGGAAGCATAATCATTTCATCCATAATTGTAAGATTTGCTCCATTCTGAATTATAGTTATTCTCCTATGATGCATCTTAAGGTTGACTGTACATGCTCGGTTGCTCCTACATATAGGATGGTGTTTGACATTTATGATTGTAATAAGTACTCCCATAACTGTCGCAACACGATATAGACACTAGTTGAGCCTCTGAAAATATGTGAGGAAACCTCTCTCTCCCGTATAGTGATGTCACAGATTTTGAAGACATATCCTGGCTCCCATAAAAGTATTGTCCACTCCATCCATCCATTGTGAGTCGTGGCTATGAAGTTAGATCTTAATTCCTAAAATAAACCACTAACAAACTATAAATGTAGAGAAGTTTAAAAGATAATTAAATGAATAAGCTATAAATATAATAAGATACAATAAAAATAAAATAAAAAACAATGACTAGAATGATAGTATTAAGGTGTTCCAAATATCAACCCATCCAGGACCCCAAAATCTTGACTGCCTTTTTCTAAGTATGTCAATTATGAAATAATCTCAAGTGCACAACATAGTTATAGCTAGTATCGACAAGTATGGGTTGAATCCACAAAGATGAAGAATACCAGCAGTTATTGTTGTCCTATTATCTAATTTATGAATTTGAATTTGAATTGTTTTAAAGAAATTAAAACTTAAGAAAAAAAAATAAAATAGGCAGTAAGATTAAACAGAAAACTAAGAAATCACTTAAGAAATTACTGATATCGAGAATTAGTTCTAGGTTTCAAATCCCCTAAATACCCTTAATCAATTGATTTGTTATTATGCAATTGTCTTATTGATTTATTGGACCATGAAAATTCCTATGCTATGCTAATAGCTCACTCTTAAGTATTAATAACAATTAATGTTAAAGGTGTCAACCAAATTACTCAGGCTACAATTATATAATTGTTTTATTGATTTATGAATCATGCTATTAGGTTTAACCCTAAATTTAGAAGATTTATGTCATCCCATCTTTATGGTTGCAATCAACTCCTACCAATTATAGTAGATTTATTCACATATAGGATTTTCCAATCTTTATGTTATGAAATCAGGTTATACACTAAAATTCTAGCTCTATTAGAACATACATTAATCACATAATTGAATTATAATATATCAATCCAAACAATTACATTAGAAAAAGAATCAAAACATTTTATTGCACAAAACTAGGGTTAATCTAACCTAGACACTAAAATAATTTAGTTACATATGATAAAACACGAAATTAAACTTAAACAGAAAGAAAAATGAATTGAAAACAATTTGTTTATAATTCTAAATCTTCCTATTTGTCTCTTAACAAATATTCTTGCAAGGTAGAAGTTTGATCTTATATTTCGATGATTTCTTAGTGTTTTTCACTTTTCTGAATCAAAATTAGCCCTCTGAATGATCTCAGCCTTTGTAATTACCTCTTAATGTTTGCTATTCTCTTTTACCTGTGAACATGTCTTTTATAGTAGTTTTTAAGATTCTAGATGATGCACAATTTGATACACGGTTGTATACTAGACCATGTATAACCCAAAATACCCAAAATTTGTGATTCTGCTTGGCCTAAGAGGAGTTTACAGGCTGATGCACAGTCATGTGTCCCTTCTTTACTTCAAATCTCCGCTTTATGTCGCATTTTCATCTGAATTATTCTCTTTTTGATCAGTGAAAGCAATTATAACCTATAAACACACTTGGAGCAAATTAAGTACCAAATATACAATAAAAGTATAAAATATCAAGCAAAAATACATCAAATATATGGTATAAATATGGTTATTATACATCTATCAAAGTGTCATACAAATGAGAAATTGGATCTATTTTTAGTGTCAAGAACTGTGCCTTATACTCAAAATGCAGCTTTGAAGAGGCATGAAGGCCTTATAGTTATAGGGTTATTTTCTGTATTGGTCAAAATTTGTTGTCTTCCCTAAAGTTTGACCCTTTTTCCCCTTCTATACCATCTTGACACTGAAAGGAATAATATCAAGTAGTTAGGAAGTTCTTGACCTTTAAGAATTTTGGAATCATTAGGAATGAAGATTGATAATTCATATTTTAATTTTGAACATCAAGTTTTGGTTTAAGGTTGATAATTTAGTCACCTACCATTAAGAAAATATTACATATCTTATTAATACCAATTAATATTGGGTATCATTTCAGATAATTTTTAAAAATATAAAATAATTTCTAAATTTTACAAATTTGAAAATTAGTTATTCAATATATTGTGTAAACAATTTGACATGAAGTCTTCATCTTTAAGAGAGTCTCATCATCACCACTATTAAATCTCATTGCATCAAATATCATGTTAATACTTACTCAACTAAGATTATCTTTTATGTCACTCTCATCTATAAATTTGGTTCCTCAAAAGCCACTATTGTTTATGAAATTTGGTTCTTTAAAAACTTAATCCGCAAAAGGATTACTATAATCAAGACAAATTGGATATATATGAAGTGGATCACACGTTAATAAGAACTTGTATATAATAAACTAGATACACAAGAAGGGGGGTTGAATGGTGTATCTTTTTCGTGAATACAAATTGTAAGAACTTCTTGAGCTTGTTAAAAGATTATTGAAAAGTTTATACGAAACTTGTTATGAAATCAAATCGCAATTTAACAACAGAAGTGAACTGAAGTAAAAGGTAAGAGTGTAGACACTGTGATTTTATACTGGTTCACCCCAAACCGTGGATTACGTCCAGTCCTCAGAATTCGTCTGAGTGTTCCGCTATACTTCAAACAACTACAAGTATTCTTTTTGCTCTCAGAGCCTTTTCAGGTCTCTTTCACAAAATATTCTTTTTGGTATAGCCTCTTCAGGCTCTCAGACTTTTCTCTCTCTTACTAGAAAGATAGTTTGAGCTTTTGTTACAGTAAGATATCTCTCTCAGTATTGCACTACAAAAATCTCCTTTTTTAAGCACTCAAAGATCACTGATGTCGTCTATTCGTTCACTAATATTTCTCATTCGTTCATTCATTCATTAGCCCGAAAGCTTCGACTGAGACTTGTATTTATAGTCTCATTCTCTAACTGCTTCTTGATCTTT
>JAOSBN010000003.1:15052495-15075683 GCA_027563595.1 Erythroxylum suave | reverse complement strand
TGTCAAAACGTTCATTTGTTTCTAATCATTATTATTATTAGTTTGTCATCAAAATTACAACATCGTAAAGTCCTCCTGACTTAACAATACAGAACTACTTATTCTATTAAGAGTCCTATAAACAAATAAAACTAAATTATTAAGAAATTATAATCAACTTAATAATGATAATGATAATTTTCTTTCCAAAACTTCAAGTTGTATCAAACAAATACCTAATCATTTCATCTTTTGTGTTTGGATCTATTTCTTTTTTTTCAATGAATGAATTTAAATGTGCTTCAATTGCTTTCACACCCAATTTCACTTACATAGGCCCTATTTGGCAAACAACAAATTATATTAATTGTTAGCTGATTCTATCAACGGTTAGTTGATTGCTAGTTATATCAGTTAATTTGACTAGCAGATAATATCAGTTGTTTATTAAAGATGTTTGGTAAATTTGACTGTTTAGTATTATCTGTTAATGCGTAAAATGACTTATGAGGGCATGATTTAAAAAAAAAATATAAGGGCAAAAATATTATATTTCTTAGTATTTCGTTGAATATTCTTATAAGAATTTAGATTTAAATATTTAATTTTACAAAAATTAAGTTGATAACTTTAATAAAAAACATAATAATAATAATAATAATAACAACAATAACAATAATAATCCAATGTTAAATTCTCTATTAATATGAATGATGCTGCGAGCTACATCATATTAGTGTTTTTTCATATAATATGTATATATTTTATTGTTTAATAAATTAAAAATATCTATAATTATAGTATGACACAGATACTATAATAATAGTTATATACTAAAAATATTAATTTGATGTGACTCTTTATATCAAAAACTTAATATTATGGTATTTTTAAATGTAAACTAATTATAAAATTAAATAAAGATTACAAAGTTTAATTAACCCTTTTATTATATTCTTTCAAACTTCATGACATAATTGTACGATTAAAAAAAGCCAACTTTGAAAACATATAGAGCAAAAGTAGAGAGAAAAGTGGAGGGCAAAATTGTCATTAGGCAAACAGCTGACTCCAAAAGCTCCTTTTATAGAGCTTTTAGAAATCAACTTATTAGGGTTAAATAAGCTAACCAATAAGCCATTCACCAAACACATCAATAGCTTTTTAAGATGGTTAAAAAGCTAACTTTTAGTCAATAAGATAAAAAACAACTGATAAGTTGTTTGCCAAACACCTCCATTATGACTAATAACTCAAATTGCAAACCTGAATTAAGTTTGTCTCTTTTATATATTGAAATCAATATTCCAAAATCACTACACACAACCTTATATACCTTTATTTGTAAGTGAAAGAGATCTTGAATTATCTCATATAAGATAATTGTTTTGATAGTTAATAGCATTTTCCTTTTAATTTCAAACTTTTTGTAAAACTTGGTCCAAAATAGACATTGAATTAAAAAATTCCCTAATTGTAAATAAAAGAGAGTGTAGTTATCTTTCTCACCATTAATGACTGCAAGATAAGGTATATATAATGAAGGCATTTTTTCATATTAGTCATCATTTCTTTCTTCATTCTCTCTATAGCATTATAAAAGTAACTCATTATTGTCTTCTCATCACTATTAATTAAAAAGATAAAATACTATTGCCAAAGGCTCAAAAACTTATAAGAAAAATTAATAATCTTAAAATATAATTTTGAAACTTCCATGTTATCATTAAATATGAAATATTGAGATACAACTCACTTATTATTTGTGAACATTGATCTTAGATCTTTGTTTATTTAAGAAAAATACTAAATTAATAAGAAATTAGCTACAAATCTTATAATGATAGTATGACATAAATTCCTACCGTTGGTAATTCTTTTCTCATCAAATTCAGAACCTATGTATGATTATAAATGAACTTAGTCATTTTTCTTACTCCTTGAACATTTTCATCAATGATAAGAAAGTATCTAGCTTCCTATATTTTTAACATTAGATCAATACGATGTGTAGTACAAAAAAGTCCAATAAAAATAATTATATATGCTCAATGACCTTTTCCTAACTACTTTATAAGCAACATCATTATCAGTGATGAATTCTATAATGTTTTAGGCCCAACTTCATTTACAACTTCATAAATTATCTATAATTGAATATCATCATTTCTTACAAGGGCAGATGCATCAATGAACTTTAAAAACTTTATCCCCTTAATAAGATAAACCAAAAAATTGATAATAGACTCTTGTCTTTTATTTATCCAATGATCACATATAATTGAACATATATAAGTTATCCATGTTAATTTTATTTTACTCACAAAGTTGTTAAAATTTATCTTTGTAGTTATCAATTAGAGGACCTTTATATCATGAACCATAAGAGGCAATAACATCCACTATAAGCTAGTAATAATAAGATTAAGCAATAATAAATGGCACATCTGTATCATAATACTATCTTGCAATTGTCATGTCAACATTATAAGTTACTTTTTTATATTGTAATGCACTAAAAAAAATTTAAAGGTTGAGGTCTAGGAGTTGTTTATAGAGCAAAAAATTTAGACAAATATCTTCTTCTCTTCCTCATATCAGTTGCAGCAATCCTTTCTTATTGAGTTGGAACACCACCTTCAATATTGATAGCATCATTTTGAGCACTACAGAAAGAAATTTCACTAGTAATTTATAGTTCATCTTTTGTCTTCTTTCTTTCTCATTTTAATATTCTTTAACTAAAGTTTTCATCTTTATTTCAAATCATGACTAGCTTCCTTATAAGGTTCCACATTACCTTTGATCCTATCTAAATATTTCTTTAATCTATTGATTCCCCCACCTTTCAAATATTTATTACAATATAAATAAATAGTATGTTCTTCTTACTAGGAAACAATCTAGCATGAGTATAAGTTGGATCTTTGAATCTTACTAAAGAGGTAATGCTGATGCTAGATTGGTTTCTATTATGATCTAACTAAGCTGAAAAGCTAGCGATCATACTACATTAGTTCTTAGTATGAATTATCCGAAAAGGTTTGCATCGAATGGTTCCTTAATCAAGTATATTACTACTAGTTTAAGTATTGTTTTTCAGTTAGTACTAATTAGAATGCTATGATAGTCCAACTATTAATCTTAATATCGGTTTACATGAAATTTATATTACTATGTTCTATAGATGAAAGTAGGCAATCAATTACTTTTCATATGTACACTAAAATAACTACTTAGTAATAAATTTTGTCTTATAGAAGTCTTGGAATTTAAACCAAGAAAAGAAATCTAGTAGCACCCAGGGTCCCCCTATTAATTATAATTAAACCACCTATAAGGGCAATAAAATCTACATGTTATCTTCTCTCTATCTTGTTTAGTTTTATCCTCTAGTTAGCGACTTGCATTAAATAGAACCTTAATGGACACTTTATACATCTGAAGTTTGCTAGTTTCCATGATTTTTTCTATTGTTTTACAATTTAAGATTGACTATATTTTGGAGTTGTTAAAGAAATCTTATAACTTTTGTTATCTTAACCCAAGATTCATAATATAAGGAAAAAATGTAGGTCATGTGAAGGTATAAATAAGAATCTATAAATAACAATGGCATAACTATCTTAAAGTGCTATTAAAGGTCAAGTACGTCTCATCTCTTCTAGTTGTAGAAAAATTAGTTATAATAATAGCACACTTACGCTTCAAATTGATTGTATTGGTTAGACTCATATTTATAGGATACAATTAGATAGCATCTATCATCGTTGGTTGGATGAGACTGCTAGCTGTAGCCAAATGACCAATTAAATTAGAGATGTAAATGCAACTAAATGCCACTTTCTGTTTACTATTAAACGACTCAAAATCTTGTTGTTCCAAAATCAGTGTTATGAATACCGCACTAATATCAGTATTGGATTTGGTTTTGGTATAGTAAAGTATTATATCGATCAATACCAAGTACTATTTCGAATAATTTTTAAAATTACAAAAATAATCTCTAATTTTTTTAAATTACAAAGTATTCCCTAAATATATTTGCTATATAATTTTAAATTTTAAATTGACCCTATCTCTAAAAATTATAATAATATAGATTTGAAATAACAACTATCTCTTTATTTCTATTAATATTAATTTTTATATATTTTAAATATAAACAATAACCACAATTAATTTAAGGAAAATATTGCTTAATTATTATAGAGATATAAAACAAAGAATAATGCAAAGTATTTAAAATTTTACAATTTATGTTATATAATAAATAATAATTATATCAAAACATTATATAGTAAGAACCATGAATAAAGTATTACAATTTATAACAAGAGTTCATAATGAGGAACACAGACAAGTAGAAATAAAATCAGAAATAAAAATACTTATGCTTAAAAGTTTTATATTTATAATGCACATATAAAATTTCACATATACATCAAATACAAGTGAAATTAAAATAAAAAAGAAAAACCTAAAATATCACTCAATAGAATATGCACTTAAATCATATTGACCTTAATTTTTATTTGGTACAAAAATGTCATTATTGAGAGACGTCCTATCATTGTCATCATTCAAAATCATTGCACAAAATGACATGTCAATACTTTTCCATCCAAAATTATTGTCCAAGTCAATAACATTTATGAAACATGGTTCTTCAAAAACCTAATATGCTAAAAGATCAACATAGTCTAGGAAAATTGGATTTATAAAACTACTTGTTCTATAAAGAGTCCTAGTAAACAAATAAAATTTAATTATTAATAAATTACAAGAAATTATATTCAACTTAATAATGATAATAACATACCTTTCTCGAAGCTTTAAGTTATATCGAACAAAGACTAAATTATTCAATCTTTTATGTTTCAATCTATTTCTTTTTTTGGGATGGATCAATTCAAATGTGCGTCAATTCATTTCACACTTAATGGCACTCACACATTGACTTAGAATTTGAATTACAAAACTATGGTCTTACCAAGCAACTGTAAGAAACAAAGTATCCTTATAAGCAAAATAAAGTGATTATTTATTTCAAACAAGTAATAAAAGTTAAGAAATATATACCTAAATTAAGTTTTTCTCTTTAAAAAATAGCAACGTGCATCTTAAAATCACAAGACACATCCTTGTATACCTCTATTTATAAGCTAGGAAGATTTGCATCATCTAATGTGCAATATTTAATAGCATTTCCTTATTAAATTCATTTTGCTTGGTAAAAATGGGTTTAAAATAAACATTATGATTAAAAAATGCCCCTATTATAAGCAAAGAAGAGTAAAGTTGTCTTTCCCACCTTTAATTGATGACTTTAAGTAAAGGTTTATATAAAGAAGTCATATTTTTTAGATTGACCTTGATCGCTTCATTCGCCATCTCTATAACATCGTGAAAATAACCCTTTCTTTTGCTTCTCATCACTATCATCCAGAAAAAGTACTTTCATCAAAGGCTCATAAACTTGGATAAAAAATTGATATTGGACCAAAATTAATGATGTTTAAGTATAATCTTAGAAACCTCCATTATAGCATTAGATTTGACAAATTTAGATGAAACCCTCTTTTCACTTATAAACATTTGTCTTTGATCCTTCTTTATTAGAACAAAATACTGAAGTAATAAGAAATTAGTTGAAAATCTTATAATGGTCAGATAACACAAATTACTAAAACTCCTTCTCATCAAATTTATGACCCGTGCATGATTATAGATGAAATTTGTCATTTTTATTGCTTTTTGCATAATTTTACCAATGATAGGAAATTATTTAAGATCTTATATATTTTTCAATAGCAATTCAATGCAATGTGTAGGATAAGGAGTCCAATAAAAAGTATTATACCTACTTTGCAACCTTTTTTCCAACTACTTTATATGCAGAATCATTGTCAATGATGAACTGTATAATGTTTTCAAGCCTAAATTCATTCACAACTTCATCAAATACATGAAAAAGGGTATCAATTTTTCCAATAAGGCTAGATGTATCAATAGATTTCATAAACATTATCACTCTAGTAGAATAAACTAAAAAATTAATAATAAGCTTATGCCTTCTATTTCACCAACTATCAGACATAATTGAACACCTATAAGTTACCTAAGTCATTTTTCATTTATCCAAATAACTTTTTATTTTATAAATAAAGGTCCTCTAACTATTACCTCTATAGTCATCAATTCATGGAGCTTTATAACTTGGATTGTACGAGACATCAATGTCCACCATAGGCTAATAATAATAAGACTGGGCAACATTGAATGATACACGTACATCATATCACCATCTAGCTATTACCCTGTCAACATTATAAGTTGTTTCTTTAGATTATAAGGTACTAAAAATCAAAGGTTAAGCTTTGGAGTTGCTTGTGGTGCAAAAAAGTTGACATTTTCTTCTTCTCTTCCTCACATCAAATGCAACAATACTTTCTTGTTGGGTAGGAATACCACCTTCAATATCCTTAACATCATCCTGACCATTGAAAAAAAGACTTCCACTAGCAATTTTGTTATTCAATCTTTGCCTTTTTATCTTTTTCATATTGATACTCTTTAAGAAAAGTTTCCATTTTTCATTTCACGTAATGACTAACTTTTTTACAAGAGTCTGCATCACCTTTGATTTCAACTGAATGTTTCTTTAATTGGAGATTCTCCTACCTTTCAAATGTTTGTTACAATACAAAAAAATAATATAATTCTTCATATCAAGAACCAATATAGTACGAGTTCAAGATGGATCATAATATCTTTTTAAAGATATTAAATTATTAGGAGTACTTGAACGTCTCTCTTTATTATTAAAAATAAATAGAGACATATAAGAAAATTAAATTAATAACCTTATATCAAAAATAAATTGCAATATGCCCCATGTATGTACATTTACAAGTTGTAAATTGAAATGATCATTAAGTTAAAATTGAATACATAAAAGTTCATTTAAAACATATGAACTCTAAACTCTTTTTATTAGGTTAGTATTTTTTATAAGTTTATAGAAGAAGTTAAACAACTCTAATTCTTTTAGATCATTTATACAAATAAATAATAGTTGATCAAATTTACAATTAATTGTTCCATAAATAAATGAAGACAAGATTATGGCATATTACCTCCTAATTAGTGATGGTAGCCCAAAATTGAAGACAAAGATGAATTTAAATTTTTTTATGAACTTGGAAGCAAGACTCCAAAGGAGTCATAAGAAATAAACTCCAAATTATTTTTATTGACATAATTAACAAGATAATTTGTAAATTTAACTAACAAGGCTCCTGAAATAGAATTAATAAAAAATGTAACAACTATCTGATTCTCAAATAACAAGGAACCCATATCGGCATAAGAAATTTTCCATCTTAAATTGTTGTTAGAATAAGGCAACATCTGTCTAATTCTCAAACAATGAAGAACCATTGGAAGACACAACAATTTTCGAATAAAATGCAGTAATAAGTCAAACAACATATCTAGATTCTGGAACCAATCTTAGTCTCTCAATCAATATGGGTTTCATGTCACACTCAACTAATACTAATTATTCTACATTTTTAGTAGACAAGTAGCAAGTGAGGTGAAGATTAAGGAGTGGCAGTAACAAGTTGGAGGATTGTGGAATTAGCGATGAACTGTTAAAGTTTAGAGTCTAAAAAGTGTTTGGCGGTTTGTGACGAATGGAGAGCTACTGTGATGGTGGAGAGCTCCTAGACAGTGAGAGAGGAGTGAGAAGTTAAGAATTGAGAGAAACATACAATCACATAAGAAAGGAGGATTAGAGTATAGTGAGAAAAAAAGGAGAGATAATTGTAATGGATGGTAGGTAACTGGGTGGACAACAGAAGAGCTAGGGCCATCCTAACCTTGGTTCTTTTCTGTTTTCAATTTCATCCTCCTTTTTCTGAAATTATAGTTGTTACCTGATATTTATCTAGATTTTGAATGAAATAACCAATACTAATAGGTATTTATTACCGATATTTTACCAACATTAGAGTACCTTTTTTAGCTAATACAAAATGATATCCCAAACTTTGGTTACAATACTCAAGTTTCTTCGAATACCTCATTTTTCTAGTGGACTAATTTTAAGACATTTATAGTTTTATTAGATATTTCTTTTTTCTTGATCAAATATTAAGTGAATAATTCTTGGAACTAACTGTATTGAACTCACTTTTTGATTTGATTTTTACTTATATTTTTAAAGTTATAGTTTATTATATGATATTATTTGTGACTTTAGGGTGTTGTTTTCCATTGTCATTTTGTCCTTCATTGCTGGATTTGTTCTATCCTTAAAGTTGGCATCTTTATAGTGATTTCTGCTTAAGATTTTGTCTTTGTTGAGATCAAAATTTAAAGGTTTCATCTTTGTCAATATCAAAAGTTAAAAGTCTTATCTTTTTATACTTTTAACTTTTTTTAATATTTGAAGTGATCCTTTGTCTTGTCGCTTTAACCCTTTAGAAAATTAACCCAGTAGTTCAAATCATCTGTTGAGTTATCGGTTGCTTTCAAAATTTGAAATTGGTGGTGGTAGATTTAGTTATTGCATCACTTCCTCTGTCTATATCTGGACACGCTACAAAGACTACACAATACTAGTAGCAGTAGTAGTGAGTGATTACTATAATTCGATAGTATGGATTATACCATCCACCAGAGATCTGTCTGAACTCCTAAGAAATTTCTTTATCTATCGACTTTTTTTATATTACTATGCATATTGTATTTTGTCCTTATCCATTATCATTACCTTGCATTAATAACATCTATAGGTAATGATATTATTATCCATTTTAATAGCTTCATAGAGACGTTGTGATCCGTGTCTTTTCTTTAGATCATTTCTCATTTTTTTATTTCATTAACTTTCAATCTATTTTTTCTAGTTTTCTATTTGTTGCTCATATTTGATTGTGATAAATTGGTTTAAGTCTTTATTGTTAAGTCTTTATAGTAAATGATATTATTCGTCCGACTGAAAAAGATCTTTGACCTCTAATTTATGACAGTGTTGCCCCCTTTTACTCTCTGCTCTCTACTCTCTGTCTCATTACTCATTAGGTTGTCCAGAACGTTCTTGGTTCTCACATCTCTGTAGCTCTCACATCTCCATCAGATCGCCAATCACTGGTTGTTATTTAGCGAAAGAGGAATGGTGAGAGTAGCCCAAAGAGGATCACTAGTTGTCGGTTGTTATCAATCAAGCTCTTGCTATGGAGGACATTCTTATTGAGGCCTTGCTTTAGTTTGTCTAATTTAGGTTCTTCTTCTTTGTTAGACTTTAGTGGGTATCTTAGATCTTTGCTTTGCTTAAACAAATTTTGCTTCCTTTCTTCGGTTTGTCAAACTTGGGTTTTCTCTATCGAACTCTCGCTTGCATTTATCTGTGTAGCCCACAAAACACCATATCACGCACAACTCTTCACTAGCACAATTCATCAAATATGGAGTCTCGATTACGAAGTCCACTATAGAGGACTAGTCGAAAAGCCAACTTCACGACGATTCTGTAAAAGTCATAGTACCATTAACTGTTTCGATTCTTTTCCTTCTTCTTCTTTTTCTTCTTCCTCAGTGATGGAGAAGCAAATGCTTTCATTTTTTGTTTTGCTAGTGGGAGGTGTTGTTGATAAGGATCTCGAGGACGCTTGCAGTATCTGTATAGAGCCTTTCATTTCTAAAGACCCCTGCCACTATATCACTTCTTCACTTTCTTTATGTCTCTTCTCAAGACCCTATCACTGTATCATTACTTTTTTTTAATAATTGTAGTGAGGCTTTTTTGTTGCATTGGTGCTATCTAAATCCTTTCATTTCGAGGATTTTTTAATGGTGATTTGCTGCATTTCTATGTTTGTTAAAGCATTGTTCATTCATTTTCTTGCCTTTTCCATTTCTTTTGGATATGTTCTCTTCAACTATTACTGGAGAGTGTGATCTAGTCACTCAATTGACACTAAATATAAGTTTATAATTGAGTTAAAATTTAATTTCTCTATTAAAATTAGAAGGTCATAATCGAAAAAGATGGAATTTTCCTTTTAAAACTTAATGCTTCTTGGTTTTCAATGTAGGTATTAGTTTGAAGGGTGTTTGATATATACACTAAATGTGTGTGTGCCTATGTGTATTTGACAAAAAAAATTAAGAGAAAGGCAAAGAAGAATCAGTGGAGTGTACGCTAAAGTAAAAGCAAATGTCTTTCTCACTCGCATATCCTTATGGAATGTAGGAATGATGCCTAACATTGCTTGCCAAAACTCATTCTTTTTGTTTAAGTTTAAAGGAACTTACTTTGTCCTCTTTATAAATCTTTTCAGTGAGTGAGTTAGTGAGAGAAAAAAGAGCATAGATTTAGTTGCAGAACTTGGATTTTTTTAATCTTAAATACACAAAAAAGTATAGGATTGCATTGATATATACTCTGAAGTTCTTATTAATTGAGAATCCCAATCAAGATTTTGTTTTCTTTTTTTAGATAATCAACTGCAAACATGAATATCATCTTTAGTGCATCTTGGAATGGTAAGTTTATAGAACTTTGGTTTACAGATTGTGAACCACCATTTTCTACCTCCCTACACCAGTTTAGCGTAAGAATTAAGGTTGAGCTATATGCTATGGATCATACATTTGTAGGTGCCAAAGAAGCGAAGAGTGCCTAATTTATTGGCAGTTAATATCTTTGAAAGTTCCAGTAGGTAAATAAATTACTGTATAACAATTTTATCTTTGACAACCATAGACGATATGGAAGAACCTGACTTTCCCATTAATCCTGAAACTCTAAAATGGTGTTTCTTTTTTAATTTCTATTGATTGATTATTTTACTTTTTTTAGCCAAGAGTTGCTCGATGTTATTGAAATTGAGAGACACTGAAGGACAAAGAACATGATTCGAGCTACTGTGGCAACAAATATTTCTCATTTCCATGAGGATCATGATGAGGAATAGGTGTTTGTTTTCTTGATTTCGAAACTCTTAACTACAACTTTATCTTGCTTCTTGTATGCTTATTTCTTCTGGTTGACTTGGAAACTCTCAAGATTCTTATTCAGATGACTCTGATGTTGATGAATTTGCCTGGCATCAAACTGCTTTGCAAGTAAAGCTTTGTTTAGAAGGGAGAGACAACGATCCTTTGCACTTAGTTCTCCAAAGTACTATGTATTTACCTCAGGAGATGGACTAATTCTGATCATCATGTGGTAATTCACTAACTCCTAATAAAGCTTCAACTCTTATCCTTCCATTTTCATATGAGGAAACAATCTCTGCCTATTTTATGGATAGAGATATCCCTATTATGCCTACGTATGGTTTCAAAACCTAGTTTCTTCAGGCGACATTTTGTTTGCTGAAACATTAAATTTATTTTAATATTTTTTTAAGCTACTTATATTATGTACCTTTCATATAATGTTGGTTGCTTCAATCACTCTACTTAGAGAAGTCACTGTCCTATTTCTTGATGGTTCATTTTCAGTGATCCATTCACACAATCGTCAAACCATAGTCCTTGCGTGTCTGACTGCCCTTTCCTCTCTGAATCTTTTAAATCTAAATGGTCTGTAGCTTCAGCCAAGTACATGATTCAATCACTCTACTTTGCTAAAAGAAGCTTTTGTCAAGATAATTATTTAACTCGATGTTCCTTCGGTAGACTAGGATTCTAGCTGTAATTGATTTAACGGAACATTAGTGCCTGTAATATAAGATTTAATGAATGCAATATGAGATTTAATGAATGAAATCTAAGATAGATTTGGTTTCATTAAATGAAGTCTAATAGTATTTATGGATTTGCTACAGTTTTACTGTGTCAACCAAAGTATATTGTAGGCATTTGTAGAGAGTTACATTAATTTCATGAAGGCAGTAGCTACTCATTGTATTTATTGCATTTAACTTCTTTTATAAATTCATTGATTACTCATAGCTATTCCACTGTCTCTTTTCTCCTTTAAAATGGAAAAGCTAACACAATCTTACATTACAATATATTTATACGCAAAACTCTCCTATATTTCACTGATACGCAGAGTAAAGAATGTTACAATAGTTCGTCGATTGGATTTCGACTAATGACGTCTTCTTTAGCAAGTTAATTCTCTCTTCTTTTTTGAACACTTGTTAGTCACCATTGTTAGTTGTTCTCCTTCATCATCGTTAGTTGGTCCCTACCAATAATTTTCATTAGGTTGTGTGACTTATGTTATTTGGTATGATGTAGAAATAAAATGAATGAAGATGAATAGATTGAGTTGGAGAATTGTGATTCTATAGTGGCTACAAGAGATCAAAAAAAGAAATAAAAAGAAAAGAAGAAAAAGTGCGTATGTCTTTAGTTTTGATAGTTTTGTAATGTTTGTAATTATAATCATTGTGTTTTAATAGTTTTGATATTCCTATTTATATAGAGATTAGTCTTCCAAACACTCATGTTTCTGAAATGCTGCATCTCTTAAAATTTCTTCTTTACAATAAATATAAAATCCTAAAAAGTGCAATTGTTTTATTCTCTAAATCATATGGTTTGGTAATTATGCATTAAAACTTGATTTTTTAATAGTTACAAATTTATATTTATCCTTTCTAATATTATTTAATTATTTATATGTTTTCTAGATTCCAATGAAAATTAGAAAGCTATTCAACGTATTTACCATCCAATAATGCTACACTTTTTCTAAAGTGAGGAAAATGGAAAGTCTTGAATTATTATTATCTTGGTTATGACTAGATCATTATTTCTCTACGCTCTTAGTGTAGTTTTTATTTAGTCCTAACTTAAACATATAAAGTAACAATTTTTATTTGTATAGATAATTAAGTTTAGTAAGTTAAATGTTGATATTCATTTTTCAATATATAAATCAAGATATATATAAAATAGAGAAGAGAAAGAGAAAGTTAGACAACTACCATATTTTTCGGGAGTAAGAGTGTAACTTGTCATGGACAATTAAAATTCCTTGTCGAGATAGATAGGTCATATTTGTTGGTTTTTGTTAATTTCAATGCTATTTTATTTTGTATTATATGGCTCGTTTCATTTTGTATCTTAGTTGACAGCATCCAATGAATGTGCAATACTGAAGCAACCTATCTCATTTTTTTTAACCTAATTGATATTAATATTCAATCTCTAATCTAATAATTAGAGAATACTTATATTTTTAATCTTTAATTCAATTTAGTATTTGGGCTTTATTGATCATGCATTAAAAGTTGATTATTTAATATTTACAAATTTATTTTTATATTTTCTAATATTATTTAATTATTTAATAAATCTTTGGTTAACTAAAAATATATCACAACAAAATTTTATATAATTTTTTAATAATATTCAAAAGCTAATTATATTACTCATTTTAAATTAAGAGATCAAATAATTTTAAATTAAGTAATTAATCAAAATGTGTCCATGATGAAAAGTATTTATATAATTATTTTGTTGGAATAGTCTAATTGTAACCAATTAAAGTAACTCACTAGTGAATCAATTACAATTTGATTTATAAGTATATAATCTTCTCTCATCTTGAATGATTAGATGACATTATCCCACGAAAGAAACAAAGGAGAAAGTCAAGGGGGAATGACATAGGTAGGGTTCATTGGACAAAAGAAACACTTATTCTCTTTTATGACATTTGTAACCAATATATTTAAAGGAGTAGGGGAAAATGTGGTGGAGTTATTTGTCAATGGATACCATGGAAGAAGGTAGAGGAAGAGTTTCACAAAGCGATTAACTTACAATGGGATAAAACTAAGCTTAAAAATAAGTTTGATTGGATAAGAACTAGATGGAGTCTTTGGAAACAGTTGAAAGGGAAAGAAACGAGATTAGGATAAGACTATGACAAAGGAACAATTGCTGCTAGTGAGGAGTGGTGGACTTTGAAGATTAAGGTTAACTCATTTTAAGTTATTTTCGTTTACTTTAATGCTAAATAGAAAGTTAAATATAAGTTAATTTCTTTTTTATAGGAGAACAACAAATTTAAAACATTTAAAGAGGAAGGGCTTAAACCTAAGGTTGAATGTAAATTGGATCAACTCGGAGGAGAGATTACATTTTGTCCTGTGGTTGACCCTCTACAAGAACAAAGAGAAGTTGAGGAAGTATATGTTCCTTCTCCACCTAATAATCATAATGCTCATCATCAAATTTTAGGCTATCATAATCACGAGAATATAGATGAGACTAGTGGTCTAAACAATTATCATGTGACTGGTGAATAGGAAAAGGTGTTGAAAGAAACCACTACGACCCTTGTATCAACTCTTGCTGCTACCCCTCAAGCTTCACATGATGAAGGGACTGAAAGAAGAAAATGCAAAAGGGTTTTGGAGAATGATAGTTCACAAAGAAACAAGAGTACAAGAATTGATTCCACTAAAAGGGTAGGAAGATCTACAACAATGTATGTGAGAATTGACCGTTAAGAAAGACAGAGTGCAACAATGGAGATGGATACTTTTATTACAAAAATTTTGAACATGATGAATATTAGTGCATCACATCATTATGTTGTGAATGTTTTGGAAAAACTATGTACTTTGCTTGGTTTAGGGACTAGTACTCCTGAATTTTACTTTGCTTGCTTGATTGAAGATCTACAAAGAAAGGCCATTTTTCGGTTTACTAGATGATATTTATGTATAAGTATGACAAACATAAAAAAACATTAAACATAGTTTCTATCTATGCATTACTATGTCTAGTTTATTGTTTTCATTATTTTTGCACTTATGTTGACATGGTATGTTTTAAGACATTATGAACTTGGTTAGCTTATGTTATTATATTATGTTGTCTTATCATTACGTGTTATATTATTTATTTCTTTATATTTAGGCATATAAGTGTTAAATTTATTTATAATATAATTTTACTTATTGATTTGTAGGTATGGATGATAATGTTATGCAAATTATGTAAATTAAGCAATTTTTGGACAATGAGATTGAGTTTTGGGATTCGTTGGCTTGTGTAACGGGTTACATGGGTGTTTATTTTTTTAACATATATACAAGGACCATGCATGAGTTCCTATCAAACCAGAGAATTATGGATGAATGAATTATTGAATGGTCATGAAAAACAGTGTTTTAATACATTTACGATGAATCAAAATACATTTCATCAATTATGTATGGTTTTGGAAAACAATTATGGTTTGAGACCTTCCGATAAGATGCCTATTTTGGAGAAAGTCGGTTTATTCGTGTATGTCCTAAGTAAAGGTTCCCCTAATAGAGATACCTAAGAGCACTTTCAACATTCACGTGAAATTATGAGTAGAGTTTTTAAAGAAGTTTTGAGTGCTATAGATGAATTTTCAACGGATATACTCGTACCAAAAGATCTCGAATTCAAAGGGATTCCACAACCAATTGCCAATGACGTTAGATATATCTCACATTTTAAGGAAATTGAATATGTTCTTACTCCCCTTTCATTATATTTTTCATTGAAACATGTTGTTTTATCATCTTATGATCATTATTTTATATTAGGATTGCATTAGATATCAAAGGAGGATCAAATGAGATATAGAGGATGGAAAGGAATAACGACTAGAAATGTAATGACAGCATGTGATTTTGGCTTATTATTTATGTATGTTTTAGCGGGTTAGGAAGGATCAACACATGATTCTCATATTTTTCTTGATACAACTGGTGATCTGGGACTTAAATTTCTAAAAACTACCAATAGGTAATTTCAAGATTTGTAGGAGTTGTTATTCATGGTTTAGAATTTTTATGATATTATCTATAATAATTATATTTCCTCTATGGACACTCAGGTAAATATTATTTGGTTAACAAAGGCTATCTAGAAAAAGAAAGATATTTGACACCTTACCCAAAGATAAGGTATCATCAATCAGAGTTTTGTGGTGCAAATTCAAGAGGATCTTGAGAAGTTTTTTGATCGAGCTTATTCATCATTTAGAAGTTGTATTGAGAGGGCTTTCAGTGTTCTTAAGGCTCGATGGAAGATATTGGAGAAAATGATTAAGTATTCATTGATGGATCAAAATAGAATAATTTGTGTAGCTTTTGCATTGCATAACTATATTAGAAGAAGTACAATTGGTGACCCAGCTTTTAACGTCATCGATCAAGATCTTGAATTTATACCTCCATATGTATTTCAAGATGTTGAAGTTAACTCTAAGCAAGAAGGTCTTGAAGAACAAATAACTTAAGAGATGACGACTATTCACAATAATATCGCTTCTAGTTTAATGGCAATTCGACGTCATTCATAAATTGTTATAAACCTTTGCTTTAAATGATGATGTTCATTTCTTTTGCTCTATTTTAATTATGTTGTTAAACTTCATTTAGATTTTTATGTTTAGATGTATCACCATCACCATCATCATCATCATCATCATTATCATTGTCGTCGTCGTCATCATCATCATCATTATGATGGTGATGATGATGATGATGATGATGATGATGATGATGATGATGATGATGATTATTATTATTATTATTATTATTATTATGTTCTATGTTTTTTATTAGAGTTATAAACTTAATTTTTGTAGAATTAAATATATAAAATCTAAATTCTTGTAAGAACATTCAACGAAATACTAAGATATATAATATTCATACCTTTGTAATTTTTTTAAAGTAATGTCCTCATAAGTCATTTTATATATAAACAACTAATTTTACTAAATATCTCTAATAAATAGCTAACGCAATTCGTTAGTTAAATCAACTGATAGAATAAGCTAACAGTTAATGTAATAAGCTGATTACCAAAAATGGCCATAATAAAGTAGTCTTGCCTTTATTTTATAGCTTCATATTACCTTAAAGAGGTTTCGGTCTTCTGTTCAGGTTATCTTGGTTTTACAATCTAGTTCTTATTTTGTTCAGAGGGCTACACTCGTTAACACAGACACCTTCTTTCTTCACCATTCTTGAATTTTCTTTCTTTCTCTTCATTAGGTTTTCATTTTCCTTTTCTGGGTATTTCTTTTTTCTATTTTTTTGGTTCGTGTTCTAGCTAATGGATAAACAACTTTTTTTCTATCTAGATCTAGTCATGAATTGCATAATCTTTTATTATTTTCAATCTACTTTTAAACATTTCCTCATCTAGCATTTGGAAAACAATGTGCTTTGCTTTCTTCTTTTGCAAATATGGATTGACCGCTAAAATGGAGGAATTTATGGTAAACGGTGCTAACTATGATGACAATATACAGAGTTGGTGTGTGGCTTCTTAAATAGATCAGATCAATTTGGATGTTTCCCTTCTGTGGTTAATTATTAGATTATAAATTTTTCTTCTCTATTAGACAAACTTATAATTGGTTTCAGATTGTATGGTTGATTCATTGCTCTTTTTAGTATTTTATTTTTTAGTCTTCATTGAACCATTAAAATTTTTAGGCTTTTTTGTGTTTATAGTTCTCAATATTTTGTTTATTCTTTTTTAACTATCTAATATTATGTTTTAGCAATTTTTAGCAACTTAGTTATTATTATTGGTTTAGATTTTGGACCATCAAATTTTGATTTTCTTGCAGTTATGTGTACCTATGATTTCACAAACATTTGGTACAGTGCCTATTTGTGAGATTTAATATCAATCTTTATTTTCTTTCTCTAGAATATTAGATTCATTTAGTGACCTGTTAGGCTTATCTTCTATAGCTTGTATTGGGCATTTGGATAGGAGTGATAGATTTGACTTCTAATGATAGAGAAAGGGATAGTCCTTAGTTGTGTTTTGGAGAAGAGAAGATGTTGATTGATTAAGGATAGGTTCTTAAAACATCGGTACCCTTGCAAGAAAGTATTTAGAATTATTAGAGATTTTAGATAAATATAAGATTTATAAATCATGCATCCAAGAGACAAAGTGAAAGGAGACTAAAGAAAAAGAAATTAATAGGTTCAAACTTTGGTATTCAGGGTGTTTAAGATGATAAAATATGGTAGGTATCTTAGTTATCTAAGAACTCAGTCATCATGTTGTTAGGATAAAAAGGACTAATGATATGATTATGTCCCTAATGATTATGGTGAAAGGTGTTGGTTTCAATGTCAAGGAGGGTTAGATGAACACCTTAAATGTCAATTTTAGGGAGAACTAGGTCGGGGTGATCTAGCAGATTCCTCCGAACAAGAGAGTTATTGTAAGAGGAGACTTTAATGGTTATATATAGGCAACTTTAGATAGATATTCATGGTCTCTTAGGGATTTTGGGTACAATGATAAGAATAGTGGTGGGATTGCTTTGTTAGATCATGCTATAGCATTTAAGTTGGTGATAACCAACTCTGTTTTTAAGAAAAATGAGGAGCGCCTGGTGAATTTTAAGAGTAAAACTACAAAACTTAAATTGATTACTTCCTCATAAGACGGAGCGATCGACCTAGTTATAAAGATTGCAATGTGATACCTAACATTATCAACTCATTATAGATTATTGGTTATAATTAAGGGTCAAACAAAGAAGAGAAGTTATAGGAGGTGCACTAGAGTCAGATGGTAGAATCTAAAAGGAGATATGGTAGAACAACTTAGGGATAAAGTAATATATGGAGAAAAATGAGAATTAGAAGGAGATGTTAATCATATGCGGGAGAGAGTAGCAACTCCTTTAAGGAATACAACGAAAGAGATTTTGAGTGTTTCTAAACAGTCTAAGGGGAGTAAGATGGACTCTTAGTGGTATAATAAAGATGTATAACAAAATGTTAAGATAAAAAAGGGTGTATGTAAAGCTCAATTGGATAGCCCCATAGATATAGAAAGAGTAGTTAATAGAGATAGTTACAAATAATCTCACAAGCTAAAAGTAGAGCTTATGAGAAATTATACCAATTATTGCCAACTAAAAATTAAGAAAAGGATATGTTCAAGTTAACGAAAGCTAAAGAACAAAAAAGTGAGAGACTTATATTAAGTTTGTTGTATAAAAGATGAAGCAGGGCAAGTTCTCGTGGCTAAAAGTGACTTTAGTGGAGATACTAATATAGTCTTTTAATAGAGGTGCATAAGACATCATCTTTTTAGGTGATCTTACTATATCCAAGAGATATTGTAACTTTACTTGTTACTGGCAGATTATAATGGAAGAAACTAAAAGAGCTTTGAGCATTTTATTGCTATTTTTGAAGTTAGGGCTAGAATTGAAAAAATTAAAAGTTTAAGTATTTTATTGTTACTTTGTAAATTTTGGGTTATAATTGAAAAATTGACAAAAGTTTGAGTTTTTTTTTTAATTAACCCTTAGTTTTAATATTTAACTCAATTGATTTAAATTTCATACTATGTGTACAATTAGAAAAAAAATAATTTTTAAAATTTTCATCTTAGAAAGTCATTTCTTTTATGTTTAATGATTCGTAAGGACTTCATTAAATAATTTAACTTTTCTTGTTTCTAGGTACACTTAAAACTGACATTTATATTAGGTATAGTTATGCTCACTAAAAAGCGTTATGGTATAGACAAATTTGACCTTGGGAGTAGTCGAGTTGGTAGAGTGGGAGGTATAAGGTCAAAAAGTCTTGTGTTTAAATCTTTCTATCTGCATTATCTCGAACGAGCTTGTTGTATAGGATTTACCTAGTGCAAAGTACCCGGCTGGCGTGATTGATAGGCTTTTGTGTGAATCTGGAGGTTTATCTAATACGCATCTAAATGATAGTAACTATAGATTTCTCCGTTTAAAAAAAAATATGGACAAACTAAAGATAGTGAAAAGGTTTATCGAATTCAATGTACAGTTTAGAGTTTTTAATTAAGATATTCAAACATTTTTAAGAAAAGTTTTTCTTTTTAATCCGTTAATTTTAATATATTTAATTGAATATATGCTGTTGGCATGAGGTGATACGAGTCAATTATGAAAAAAAAATTACCGATAGCAACGAGCTTGGGCTTGTTGCTATTAGAATTAAAATTGGCGACATAACCAACCCCACCCCAACTGTGTAACAACCACTGCCTCATTCAGTTCACATCAACGATATATCTTTTTAGTCTTTAAGTTTAACTCGTTCGTAATTACATTCTGATTTCCTACGTATGTGCGCTAATGACACGTTGAGTCTCCACTTTCTTTTTCATATTGCAGCGGCTTATGATGGCATATTCAACTCCCTGAATGATGGATTTAGTGGAAATTCCTTTTATACATGTACAGAGAACAAGAATTAAGTTGGGAAAAAACACCCTAAATTACATATGTGCAAGGCATTTTTGCTTTTTTGTAACGGTGACGTAGCTTATAAGATGAATCGAGCTCGACAAAAGTTGGATTCCATGTAAATAAGGTCACGTCAAGTTAGAGGATTCTTTTCAAGTTGCATCTTTTTTCTGAAAAAACGGAACAGGCGAATATTACCATCATTAGTATCTCCCGGATCAATTTGAAAAGCAAACTAAAGAGTGTTTCTATCTACATTTCTCTCTCCTTTAAAATGACATCTTAGAGGCGTTATATACGCGGAATAGATCTGCCTTTATTAATCTATTTCTATTCTATTTCATGATTATCTATTTATTTAATAAATGAGATTTATAAAAAATAAATATATAAGTACTAAGAATAAAGTAATGTGAATAAATGATCTGAACCAGTTATATGCCTAACACCACCACTTTTTCTTGTGTCAAGAGGTCAAAAGCACGATTTGAAAAGTGCGTTCAGAATCGTAGTTCAAATTAATGGAGTGAAAAGAGGCATCAAGACCAAAGGCTGGAAAAGAAGAATGGATTTCTCTTGCTTTCTCTTTAGAAAAGCAGGAGTCTTGGGAGTTTTTGCCCTACACCAACAATACAAGGGTAACGGACGCCTAATATTATTAGTTGTATATTTTACAGTACAGAAGCTACGGCGTAATCTTATTAGTATGGAAATAACTATCCCATAAACACCAATAACCATCTTTTTATACCAACCATCACATAGTTCTATCAAATGAAAATTTATTTACTAGGACTAGAATAGCTTAACCACATGTTTATACTACTTAAGAAAAGTTTAAATATCACTAATGAAAATTATACACAACTTTTAAAATTTTTTTGGGATTTACTGATAAAAGGGTTATTTATATCAAACGTTATGACCTTTTAACAATTTATTAAATATATCTCGACCTTTATTTTGAAATCTTATGGCTTTTTAAAAAAATAGGCATTTGTGTCTCACAATAATATTATTAATGATATAACATATCCGGATGAAATTTAGAGACACCTTATAAAATTTATGGACATTTGATGATATTATCTATTTTTTAGTTTTTGGTCATTAACATATTTTAAAAAATTTCTTCACCATATATTTTACAAATTTTTGTTCAAGATGCATTGTAATCTTAGAATTTGTAAAAAGTTTCAAGTTAAGACTGTAATTGTTGATTTTTTTTAATAAAGTAACAAACCAATACAATCAAATTGCGTTATTAACTAGGATACAAATACGTATATTTTTCATAGATCAAGATATGTGTTATGTTAAAAGAACTTGGTGGGATTAAAATATCACAGGTGGTTCTAAAAACTGACAATGAGGACGTTAGATAGGTGACACATGATCCTAAAATTAGTGAGTCGCAATGCAAAGTAGTGATGTGTAGCATTCAGGCAAGAAAAGTGCCCTTTGTCTCAGGGAGTTAGCGGGCCCATGTAAGTCATATATACACGGATAATTTAACTAAATGGGTGTGAAGAATTTGATATGTTTTCCTCTTTCTTGGTTCTAATCCTTCTTTCCCTCCTTGGTTGTGTTTAGGTGTTCAGATTCCCTTCCTTGTTAATGTGTTATTCTGGAGCTTAATCAACTTCATCATTGCTTTGTAACTTCGTGGACATTCACAATATTTTAAATTTATGGCAGAGCATTATATTCGACTATTCTTGTGTAGCATTCTTGAGTTGTTTATCTGTAGGTGACATTCCAATTGTTATTTCATTGGTTCTCTCATTGAGAGGAAGAAAGAGAAGATGATGTGTAACACCCACAAACCTCCTAGAAGGATATATGAATGCTACACAAAATAACACAAACAAATCAAAGCATACTAAAACTTCTAGTAAACAATTCAAGCAAACATACATTAAATTACATAGTACGTAACACAAACTCACTGAAAAAAATCTAAATCAAAGTGAAGTATTTTTGTTATAAACTTACAAACAAATTCACATAGACATATCAGATATAAGCCCAAAAGTCAAACCAAATATTTTACATTAATTTCAAAACAACACTCAGACTTCATTGGCCATTACGGTTGTCTTGTCTCAGTCTTTAAAAACGTTGCTCAGAACCTACACGAGCAAATCCACCATGCTAAGCATATAGCTTAGTGAGTAATAACTAATCTATGGATAAACTAACAACTTATCATATTGAATCATGTAACAGCATATACATGCATTAAACAATAAATCAGACATAATGTATTTCAGAACAGGCTTTATAATTAACAGAATTGAATATCACAAGAGGGTATAAACCCTTCAGAATTAGAACACAATAATATTTATGTCATAATCATACATATGTCAAAATTACAAAACCAGATAACTACTAATCCATCAACAAAAGTGGCTAACGAGACTTATACAGAAGATGCCATAATTGGTATCATATCACATAAGAGACTTATGTTACAATAACAGAAGAACCGAAGTGTCAATAACAGAAGACATCGAAGTGTCAGATACTAAAGTGTCACAGTAGTAGCTGCAGACCCTTCTAGGCATGCTTATTTACCCACAACTAGAACTCAATAGTTTTAAAACAAAACAAATTCATTTTAGACATTTCATGCAAAGCAAGTAGTCAGTCATATTTATATACAAGTAGCACTTCAATATCATATTCATCAATCAATATCTCGGACCTTCATGTCCGAAATCAGTACACAATTCAGTACACATTCATCAATATCGAATTCAATTCAATAACAAACAAAACAAATCAAGGTGAGACCATCTTAAATTGCTCACAAAATTTACTGTCTAAATTATTTCCAAAATCTCCCTTATTGCTTATTGCCTCAACGTCCCGGCAATATTTGGAATCGGTCGCTCGATAGGTTCCTCTAAAACATTTAATACAAACACATATCATTATTGTGCACAATTATAAATTCAA
>JAOSBN010000003.1:15032864-15047983 GCA_027563595.1 Erythroxylum suave | reverse complement strand
TGATGCCATGTGAGGTGTTTGTAGTGATTGATCGTAGCTCACCCTTATCGTAGGATATGTACCGGAATGACCTACGGGCGTCCCAGTGTGTACCCTGCGGTAAGGGGGCGCTACATTAACAATGTATTATCGTTACTTTATCAAGAAATAAGCATCCATAGCAAGTACAATGACTAACTTGCTACAAAAAAATGATTTTTCATCGAATGAAAGAGCTCATTGTGCCTTTGATTAGCTCAAACAAGTCTTAACTGCGGCCCTTATTTTGTCACTACCCAACTTTGAAAAGCCTTTTATGTTGAAAATAGATACATCAGGATTGGGTATTGGTGTTGTCTTATCTCAAGATGGAAGACCAATAGCATATTTCACTAAAAAACTTTCACCTCAAATACAGAATCAATCTGTATATGTTAAATAGTTGTATGATATTTCTAAAGCAATGTCGAAATTTTGGCATTATCTATTCGATCATCATTTCATCATATGGACAAATCACCACAACCTAAAGCACCTCAATCAATAAGTTATTCAAACCCCAAAACAAGAAGCATAGTTGCCTAAGTTGTTGGGGGTATTCAGACATAATTGAATACAAGCTTGGAAATTCAAATATGGTTATTGAAACTCTTTCCTACAACTTCCATATGGTTGTTACTATACCATATGCTACTATTCTTGATAAGATTAAGGCCAAGCTATCTCAAGATCCACAGCTATAACAGATAATACAACATTATTAGATGAACCTGACCTTATATCCTCATTATCAGTTAAAATAACGGTTGCTTTGGTGGAAACATCATTTGTTAATTCCAAATCAGTCTCAAAACATCATTCAAAGTATATTATTAGAATTTCATAGCTGTTCACTTAGTGGACACACAGGAGTAATTTATACTCATGATTGGATTGTTACCTACTTTTATTAAAACCATATATAATCTGATATTCAAAATTTTGTAAGGCTTTGTCAAGTTTGCTAATAAGCTAAGTCCTCTCAATTACTTCCATTTGCGTTACCTAATCCACTTTCAATTCCAAACCAGGCATAAGAAGATGTTGCTATGGATTTTATAATTGGTTTACCAAATTTGAAGGGTTACACAGTCATTATGGTGGTTATTGATCGTTTGTATAAATTTGCTCATTTTTGCCCCTTTGAAAGCTAATTAAACTTCTCAACAAATGATTAAATCATTTATTCATCATGTTGTAAAGTTGCATGGCGTTCCTCATTCTATTATGCCTTATATAGATAAGGTTTTTACAAGTCAGTTTTGGAAGTGTTTATTTAAATTACAGGGGACATCTCTTAATATGAGCTCTTCTTATCATCCATAATTTAATGGGCAATCTGAGGCTTTAAATAAATTTTTAGAAATGTAATTGAGATGCTTTGTGGCTAAAAATTGTCACTTGCAGGTTAATTATTTACCTTGGGCTGAATTTTGGTATAATAGTTCTTTCCAAGGAGCTATAATAATGGCTCCTTTTAAGGTGATAAATGGCAAAGATCCCCCATCAATTATTCCTTGCTCTTATCAGGATGATACTCCCTTTGAAGTTTTAGCAACATTTAGCTACTAGAAGTTGATTACTTACTACACTTAAGACTAATCTATAGAAGGCTAAAGCTTAGATAGAGAAGTTTACTAATTTGAAGAGAAATGAAATTCATTTTGAGGTTAGTGATTTTGTTTTTGTAAAACTCCAACCTTATAGACAATTATCTTTGAGACATCAAAGGAGGCAGAAGTTAGGAATGAAGTTTTTTGGTTCCTTTAAGATACTTGAACTCATGGAATCTATTGTATACAAATTGCAATTAACATCAAAAGCCAAATTACATTCAGTCTTCCATATCTGTTTGCTTAAATGTTTGAAGGTGATCCTTAAGCGTAATAAATTCCTCTACTATTGGTTACCACTTCTGAGGACCATTGGTTTGACCTTTTATCATTTTGAATGTCCGACAAGTTAAGATCAATGACGAATGGGTTATTCAACTGCAATTCTAGTGGGCAGGACTCATAGAACCTACTTAGGAGTCTCCTTCAGCACTTCAACAGTAGTATCCTGAGCTCGACCTCAAGGACAAGGTCAGTCTTGATGGGGAATGAAATGTTATGTTAAAGGAAATTGGTGGGATTAAAATATCACAGGTAGCACTGAATATTGACAATTAGGATGTTGGACAAGTGGAGTATGATCCCAAAAGTAGTGAACTGCAATGTGAAGTGGTGAGGCTTAGCATTGGTGCAAGAAAAGTGCCGTAGTATCTCAGGGAATGAGTGGGCCCATGCAAGTCATATTTATACACAGATAATGGAAATTTTATAAGTTTTTCTCTCTCTTGGTTCTAATCCATCTTTCCCTCTTTTTGTGTTTTGTTGCTCTGATTCTCTTCCTTGTTGTTGTGTTATTTTGGAACTTAATTAAATTCTTAATTGCTTTGTAATTTTATGGACATTCACAATATTTTAAATTTATAACAGAGCATTATATTCTTGAGTTATTTATCTGCAGGTGATATTCCAACTGTTATTTCAATATGTAATGTTACAAAATAAAAATGAAGATATATTTGATACTTTACTCATACTAGAATATTTGAAATGCTTTACCTTTAATAAAATTTGAAGATATAAAATAGTAAATTCTTCCAACTAATATTTATGACGGTAATTGTAAATCAATAAAAAATCACGTTTAGAAAACTCCTTTCCAATTTTTGTTACTTAATTTAGACACCATTTTTTACTATCTAAAATAGCAGGACTATATCTTATTTAATATTTAATATTATTAAAATAAAAAGGGATTACAATATTTTTGGTCCTCCTGTTATAGTCATACATTAAAAATTTTAATTGAGTGCTCCAACATCATTAACTTTTTCTAATATGGTCCCTTTCGTTAATTTTCTTAATGAAAGGGTTTATATGAAATTCCATATCATCTAGAAGATGACTTGGAGAATATGTGGATTGTATATCAAACAAGTGTCCTTTACTTTGGCATGCAAACGTCACTAAATAAGGTTCATATTTTCTTGTCATTATGTGAGCTCCAATTATGGTTCTTTAACTCCACATAATTTAAATTTTAGGGAAAATGAAAGTAAGATCTTACTAAGCTCACATATGGTCCTCTAACTCTCCAAATTTTGAATTTTAGGGAAAATAAAAGTAGGAACTTGCTAAAATTTTAATGACCAATGTTTTGGATTTCTTCTTTTAATTTTCAAATCCTTGTTCAAATTATCTAGGTGAAGATATAAAATGAAGTGGTTATGCAAGTTTGATGTTGATGCCATTGTTAATGTCTCAAGGATATATTTGAATCCTGAGAGAAGATCTTCAATATGTAGGTTGCTCAATGCTAAAAAAAATATAAGGATGTAATTTCTTTTAATGACTATATTTTTCAAATTTTAAATATAAAAATTTTCAAGAAAAGAAATATTATTAGAAGAATGAAGCTTTTAAAAACTTAAAAAATCGGGATATAATTAGCTTCTAGATTGCTTTTAAGCTGGATATTGTTTTTTTATTTTGAAAAATAGAAATCAAACAATTTCATTGTTAAGGTAAAAAAAAAGATGGGATTATAAGGTGGTAAAAGGAGAAGATGGAAGAAGAAGTTAGTAGTAATATTTATTATTTTATTTTAAGTCCTTTTATTTTAAATTTTTTCTTAAGTGTAAGTCAAGTTTTGTGAATCCTAATTATATAATGTTAATGTAATATTATTATCAACATATTGAATTTAATATTAATAAAAATTTTAAGCCCTATATTATAAATTTTCATTTCATTTCATAAACCAACAATCTTTATAAAAATATTATAAAAATGTCTTGAATAAAAATGTCTTGAATTTTATATGATTATGCATCAAAATAACTAATAAAGCAATATGTATAACAATCAATACGTATTAAATCAATATACCTAAGACTTTATTTTGTACACTTATGAACATAATAGTAATACACTAATATGGATCCACAAAATAACATGATTTAGGAAAATTTTTATTTAAAAAATTGGCAAAAAGTATGATAATTAAAGTTTAAGCCCCCTAAAACAAACTATTGATTTCCAAAAAAGGAGAGTATTGGACCAAATGAGGTTCTAACTCATAATTTTAATGGTAATAAACTATGATACTTCTAATAGTTTTATATTTGGTGATATTAATAAATTAATTTCTAATAGGTTCAAACAAAAGAATGATCCACTTTAACTCTTAATGAAACCAAAAAGTTGAGACAAAGAGACATACTTTCTCTTTATTTATTTATAATTTGTATTAAGGACCCAATTAGAATAATCATATTTAAAATAGAGTAGAGTAAAGGCTTTAAATGTCATAAAAATACAAAAATTTAAAGTTTTATAACTCTCATTTTCAAATGACCTATTATTGTTAAGTGGTGATGATTCAGGCTTAGTGAAAATGCTAATGGAATCATTACAGTTTGTTAATGAGATTTTTGGTCTCTCTATAAGCCTAAGAAAAAGATTTATTTGTATCTCTATTGGCTTCTTATACTTAGTAAGAAACCTCTTGAAGATCTCAAGCCTCAAAGATTAGGAACTTCGATTTAAATACCTAGGTATTTCAATTTAATATGAGAGAATTTTCGATAGGGACTACCAACTGTTATTCAATTCAATCACAAAAGAATAGGAAATTAGAATAATAACTTTCATCTCATACTGGTAGGCTTCAACTAATCACATTCATTTTGACAATCTCCATATCTATTAAATTTTCCATTTATACATGCCCCAAGATCTGATTAAAGATGTTGAAAGGATTCTGAAATTTTTCTTATAGTTTGGCAAGTTATATAACTCTTTAGGGGATAAAATCAAATAGGTTGAGATATGTTGTCTTAAAAATATGGCTGGCCTAGAGATAAACCTGATAAGGGACACCAACAAATTGTTAATTTCTAAGAAGACATGTAAGCTCTTTATTGACTAGAATCAATTTAGATAAAATGGATGTGTACTTGTATATCTAGATTTTGGGGAATCAAAGCTAAGAAAAATGATTCTTAAACTCTCAATTAAATGTTAAAATTGAGAAACAACATAGGCTGAAAAATGAAATTCATTATTACGAATGAAAAAAAGAGCATTGTTTTAGTTTGACAATTGAAATGAACTAGGTCGAGTTCATAATATTTTTTGGTTTAAAAATATCAAGGTCTTCATTTCTTTGAAAGCAAAATTGGAATGACCATCTCTGGTAAAGAATGGCATTTAAGAAAAAGAATTTTTAACCCAATCATGATCTCTTTCTCCCTTATTATAGACAAAACAAGAAATTGAAGACAAGATAACTTGGAAGAGGAATAATTCCAAAAGCTTTAATAGCAAATCTTAATTGCAGATATTTAAGGCATCAACTTAAAAAGTCTTTTGAAGAAAGTTGATATGGTTAAGTAAAGATTTCCCTGAAGCTTCCTTTACGAGAAATAAAGTAAAGGCTCAAAACAAAATTAAGGGTAAAATCCTACGAAAATCATCTCTAAGCTTTGTAATCATGTTCCTAAAAAATTAAAACATAACTTATTCAATTGTTTCTTCTTAAATATGTTATGGATCCAAGCTCCGATTATTTGTAAAATACAATGCTTAGAAAAAAATTGGTCAAAGTTTATGGAATGGGTTAAGCATGTAAAACACATGCATAAAGGTAATTTAATAGTATCAAAATTAGCTTTGATTTATCAAAAATATACAATATAGAGTGAGAGGAATCTAAGGATATTTCGAAAAAGAAAGCTAGAATATTCAAAATTTGTGCCTAAATGCATTTAGTTACAATTGGGAGATTATTATTGTAATTAAATTCATACAAATATGAGCACAGAGCTAGCCGTTAATTGAAATGTCTGTCACTACTTGAATGCCACTTAAGCATAAACCAACAAATTTGTATGGAATGAAAATATAAAATAAGACCGTACATAATGAGTAATTAGGTTCAAATTCCATTACGTATCTACATCAAGTTCTTATTAATAAGTTTAGTATATTAGAGTTAGATTATTCAACTTTGATTTTGTATAAGTTGCTATAATTATCTGGTTTTTTTTATGCTCTTAGACATCCATTGTAGTTTGATTTATCAACCTCCATATTTGAAAAAAAAATGAAAATCAAGTTTAACTAGAAGGACAAAATGAATGAGTGATTGAATTATTTGGCAATCAAAGGATGAAAAGAAATAAGCAAAGTGGAGCAAATATATAGTTCAAGAGAGCTTCAGGCAATTCAAGTCAAATGGATTAATAATAAGAAAGATTAAAGTTATTCCATATATAACAAATCCTTTTAGTCTTTATTATAATCTTATCTTATTCATTATCCTTTTATAATCTAGAAAAATGTTTTTGAGCTTTAAAGACAAATTCTTGATATTTAAGTTAATTTTAAAAGCTTTTGAAATGATTTTGGGTTGATTTTTTAATCAAAATTGGGTTTTTAATACTTTTCAAAATTTTAAAGTATTGAAAATCAATTATTCAAAATATTTTTAAAAGTTTAATTATGCAGAATTTTCAATAGCGTTTGGGTTTGGATATGCGAGCCAAACATAAAAACAAAAAGTTATATAATGGGTATAATATGTTTGGCTAAGGGACCAACTGACCCTAACTGGATATACATAGACTAGTTGAAGGTAAGAGATTAGCTAATCAAATGTGTCAAAAAACTAGTTTTTATAATAAATAATTGTGTATAACAACCATTTGAAGTAATTTTAGGTATAAAATGATCATAATTAAGTTATACGATGCATACTTTTGTAAGAGCATTAAGAAGCTAGGCAATGTATTTGAGTACATGTATACATTGCGTAAATCATATTAAGTCCTAGTTCATTGATGTGAGTAAGAAATGACGACTTTGACTTATATAAAATTGTGTTCGTGTAGTAATTCAGGATGATTATTTATATAAGGATTCGAGAGTCCCAATGTTTGCGTCTATACTAGATTTCTTTCTAGCCATTTTCTTTAATCTTTTCTCTTATTTTATTTGTTGAACTTATATAGGACTTATGACAATAGCTAATGTGGGCTTGCTTTGAATTTGGCTAGAGAAATTCTTTGTCAGTGGTTTACTAATGGAGGATGTTAATATAATAACTGGTTTATAACTAACACTTCTTGTACATACTAATCTCATAGTGGGAGATTGCGTTATTTTAGCTTAACTAAAATTTTCTTTTCTTTGGCTCATTTAAACCTTCCTTATTGTATCATTTTATTAGCCCTTTTATTTTTCTTTTCTTATATTCATGGTCTATTTTGACTGATAAGAATATGATGGATATTTAAATTAAAGTGAAGTTATTCAAACATTAAAAATAAGTGTCTATGAAGCAAATAAAATACGAACTTATATTTTGGTTAGCAATAAAGTAAAGGCTCAAAACCTTGCGTAAAATTAAGGATCATAACCTTACCAACATCATCTATGAGCTTTGCAATCTTGCTCTTGAAACATTAAAACATATCTTATTTAATTTCTATTTCTCAAATACATTACAGATCTAGGTTTTGAGTCTTTGTAAATACAATGCTTAGAGAACAATTGGCCAAAGATTGTGGAATAAGCTGAACAAGTAAAATATATGCACAAGGTGACCTAACAATATCCAAATTAGCTTTTAAGTTGTGAAATATATGCAATATAAAGAATTCAAACCATGTTCCAAAAATCAAAGTCATAATATTTAAACTTTATGCCTAAATGCATTCAGTAAGATTAGAGAGATTATTATTGAGAACGACATTCATATAAATATGAGCATAGAGTTGGCCGCTAACTGAATTGTCCCTGAAACTACCTAAACTCCACTAGTGTAGAACTTAAATAAATAAAAATTGAATGAAAATATATAATAAGTAATAATGAGTGATGGGGTTCAAGTCACTATGATAAAAAAGACATTAAGTAATAGAGAAAAACGTAGTTAAAAGTGCAATTATTATTGCCTTTTCATTAAGGAAACATAACTTATAATGTCAAATAAAGTGGCATTGCTATAGGTATAAGACAATAAATTTTCTTAGCTAGGAAACAAAATCAATAATGTTGTTTCAAGTTTTAACTAAGGCAATATAACAATTACTAATTATAACAACAATTTGAGTCTTTATAAGATGATAAAGTAATTCTTTTAGGCAATCTAATATCAAAAGCAACATTCTATTCTTTCATTAGCAATAAAAAGTTAATGTAAAAGTAGATCCTTTTTATTGAGTAGGCAAGATCCATACATACATTAGTGTTTATTTAGATAACAACCTATAATATTAAAATTATCCCTATATACATTAAAGTATTTTATTAAATAGGTACTAACAAATGCAAATGACCAAAAAAATTACGTTTATATAAGCTATTATATAGTCTATATGGACTTGTGGAATTCAACTTTAACATATCCAAAATACAGTAGCTGAAAATCAATAGCTAAAATATGCACCTATATTATCTTCCTTTAGTCCATATAGAATATAATTGCATCAACCAAAATATTTAACAAAACCACTACATGTGAACATTGTAATATACTACACCAAGTATCTCTTTATCCAATCCTAATCATCACCTTCCTAAAAAAAAGTAAATTAGAATTATTCTAAAACCATTATACTCATAAGCACGTTGATACAATTTTAAAAAATGAAATACTAGCAACTTTGTTGTGACTACATTGAATCAAGAAAATTAATGTCGTTTTAAAACTTACAACAAATTGATTCGGTTCTTTCAATGAACAAAGTCTAAAGACATGAACATTTCAATCCATATTAGTTTCACTAGATTTGTAAATGAGAAAATAAGACTTATTCTCAATAGAAAAGACAACAAAATGATGTATAAAAATAGTGAATTGAGGAACTTTTTCACCTATGTATGATTTAAAAGAATAGAATATTACCTTCTTGATTAACTAGGTGTAATTAATTTAAAAAGCATGTCTATGTTAGTGGTGTTAACTTGCCCAAGTTGAGAATGAGTGAGAGAGAATATTTTTTGCATCATTTCTTCTCTTTCTACTTTATCTTGTTATAATTTCCTTTTCATTTCCATGCATTTATCTCTCTTATTGAAATTCCTTCCTCATTCTCTCCTTTTCAACTTGTACTTTCTAGTTCATCTGTTTTTCTAATCCAATCTTAATGGACAACAGATACTAATTAGGAACATTGCACAAGATCTGACTCACCATATTGTCTCCTTTCATGCTAGATAATTTCACACCCTTTTTAAATATTTTATCATCTCAACCACAATTTCATCAAATTTTTTACTATCATTTTCTTTTTGAACTTATTCAATGTGAGTTTAAAAAAGAATTTTTTTTGTTACTTCTACAATCAAATTGACCTTGATTAGTGTAATTTTAGGTTTATAGGAATTACAAACCATAATGACAACACTTATATTGAAAACCCAAAACAAAGAAACTTACTATAGTTCCAATTATACTGGAAATAACTCATTTTGATAAGGAACAATTTGTAACCCTAGCGTGTCATAACTCTAGTCAAAATAAACTAAACTACTACTATAGCAGTGGTAAGTCTAAGTTAATCCCACAGAGCGTGTGTGTAAAGTTATTGAAATGAAATTAATCGATATTTAGGTTTGGTTTAATAACAAAATAAAGCAAAACTAACCTAGTGAAAACAATTAAAAGAAACATTAAAAATGATAAAAGTGGAGAATTTGGTGGAGAACAAGTTCTTTAATTCAATCTCAGCCTAAACCCCAATTAGATATATTTCATTTATTTGTTGTTTATGTACCTCTCCTTGAACTATTGCTCGTAAATTAATAACAATCTCATTAATTAATCCTAGCTTTCAAAAGACCTAGGAGACATTTGCTAAGTTTAATCAGACAACTGCCTTATGAGTGAGAAGAACAAACCAATCTAAACAATAATCACACAAGCTCAGATTATTTAACCTAGATTATATTATCCCTAATAATTAGTCACTACAAATGAATCAAAAAATAACAATTACATATTGTATTTGATTCTAGCAATGGGTTCTTATATAAAAATAATCAAACAAAGCATTCAGCCATTCTTACACAACACTCAAACATTAAACATAGGTTAACATAAGCAATTTCTAAAGAGAGAAAGAAACAACAAATACAAGGAGAAATACACTTAACTGGGTCATCGACGTTGATGTCACCTCTGAATCGACATCGAGAAGCTACCCCTCCATGAGTTTCTCTACATTAGAGAGCTTTATCGCCTTCCTATCTTTTGTCTCTCAAGAGCTCCTTCGACTTAGCCCAAAATGTTGCAAGAATGACTCCTTCGGTTCAGCGCAAAATGTCGCAAGAATGGAGGCACCCTTTCAGGATTTCATTCTTTTCTTTGTATAATTCATTCCAATTAGGGTAAAAACTAGGTTTTATGCAGCCTAAAATGTCCAAAATAACCTTTAGTAAGTTGAGTTTAAAAGTAGTCCCTGATCATTGATCATGTCTTGTGTGATAAGTTTTTGTCATAATCGTGGCACTGGGTTCTTCCTCCAACCTTCTCCAAGTCTTCTCTTCTTTATTCTAATTCTTCTCCTTCTCATTCCATGAGGACAAGTGAGTGTCATCATCAAGAAGATGACTTAATACATATGCCTTCGCGTCAGTCTAACTCCTTCACTTCTAAACTATACCTAAAATCAAATGTGAGTCAAAGTAAGTATCCTAAGCATTTCTAAGGCATTAATCACTAAGTGTAGTAGATCAAATGAATCAAGATTTAAACACATATAAGATTGATAAAAAAAAAGGAATGTAAGTGATATGAATAGAATAACAACATAACCAAATCAAAAACATTTTCAATGACCGATAAATCTTGGCATCTCAATGAAAATAGCAATAATATAGAAAATTTTTACGAGACAGAAGCCACTAATAATTTTCTCTCTTATAGCTTTGGTTTCTTACTTATACACTTTTTAAGGATTTTTTTTTGTGATTTGCAAGATGCTTTTCAATATTAGGGATTGTAGTTTTACGTTAACTTTCATTTTGTTATCTATGGAAACAATTTTTGATTAGAATTTTGAAATAAGTTGATACATTATAACTCATTGAAGAACTTACCAACTTAGCAAAACTCTTAAGACTAGATGTGTGCATTTTAGTTTGTTTTTTCAATTTTGAATATTTATTTCATCTGTTGACTATATATTGAAACATTATATTAATTAGATGTCATGAAACTAATTTTTAAGATTTACTAATAATTTTCATACCTTTTGCATCTAGGTGGTTTCAATAAGAAATGTGTTCCTTAAAGAATTCTTTGATTTTAAAGTTAGGATGATTTGCCATTCTTTTTGTTTTTAATTTTTATTGTTTAAAATGCTTTCACATCACTCTAGACTCTTAACTTCTCTATACATCTCCAACAATCTTCAAAATCCATTCTTTACCTTCTAATGGTAGAATATACCTCTTTTACAATCAAATAAAAGTTCATTTAAATTTAATAAAACAAATCAAAATAAGTATTAGTATGATGGCTTCTTACATTAGCATATTCCCAAATAGGTTCTTTAGGAATTTGACACCAGTTGACATGATTTAAAGGTACAAGATTTTATTTATGAGCCATAATACCCAAGAAAAGTGTCAATTTAGTTAGCATCTTCTCATCAAGATCAGCTACCTAATTAAAAAAATTGGTTTGTGTTGTTCTATAGATCTTGCATAAACCTCCTTGAACAAAGTTGGACCTCTCCCTTCTTCTTTACAACTTCTATATTCAAAACAATATTAAAGTTTTTATAAACTAGAAAATTCATTTAAATGATATATAATATATTATTACCTTTGTATTAAGCAGTAGCAATTTTTGTCACATCCATGCTTATATCATTTTCATTTTCTTGTATTGCAATCGTTTTGAGAGGAAGATTAGAAGCTTAGCCTTCAGCTACATTTTCATGTGGTTTTGATTATTGTTTTATAATTTTAATATGTAGCTCTTGCCACCTTGGTAAAACAAAATCTTTTTGAGAGATTGCTTCTAGTGTTTAACCTTCAAGTACATTTTTACGTAGTTCATCCCCTCCACTTACTTGTCCCATTTTTGTTTGTTCCTTAACAAGCTTCTTTTGTATTTTTTTTCCACTTTAAAAAGTTAGCAACATTACCTGACGGACATAAAGGTTATGGTTTACCATTCTTCTTATAAGAGTGGTCCTTCCTTTTCTATTAAAATTTGTGACACTTAAAACTATGGAATGGAAAAAGAAAAAAGTGATAAGTTTATTTTCCTTATTAATAATTAGAAAAATTATATCCACAATACAAAAAAGGATTAGGAATAACTATTGCTATGACAAATATGTGTAAATAATATTTAATAGTCACGCATACACACACATGTGTATGCTTGCACGCCAAAACAAATGAGAAAACATATACCTCTTTATGGTCACAGTTGGAAATTATTATTAATGTGTTCTCTTTGATGATTTTGGTATTGTTGTTCACTATCATCCAAATACTCTTGCTGTTTATGTGACAAGTTAGGTGAATCTCTTAGTTCATAGGCATGAATCTTCTTCTACTACTTTCTTAAAAAGTTTTTCAAAAATCTTAGTACAAGGAACTTGGTCGTATATGATTGCTTCTTTCCTTTTTTTCATTAAAAGGACCTATAACAATAATTAATGTTATATTAGTAATGTTTATTGAAACATATAGTATAGAAAATTAAAATGTTTAAAATAAAAAACTAAAGACCTTCTATAACAAATTATTAATCAATATCTATCTAATCCCTGTCAGTGTCATCAAAGTCTAAATCTTCTTCATGATCATTATTTTCTATTTTGATAATTAAGATATTTAGAGGTATGTTAATTGTGTCTAAGTAAATGCTCTTTAGGCCAATTAAGATCCATGTCACTATCATTTCTAAAGAAATCATTGACATAATCATTTATTTTCCCCAACATGTTTCTTTAACATTCTCATTGTCATCCAATACATCAAATAAGTAACTAGGAACCTTCTTCTCCATATAATGGCAACCTTCCTTAGGCAATCAACTACATAAAACGCTTTATGAACTTGGTTGCTTAATGCAAAAAGATTCTCCATATAATATAATCTTTTAAAGTTTACTCGAATAAGCCCATAATCAACTTTCTTCTTTTGATACCAACAACATTTGTTCAACATTACACTAAAATGTCCCTAGTAATCCACTTCAATAATTTCTTCTATTACAACAAAGTAGTAATTCACATTCGAAGTGTTGGATTTTGATCTTTAGAACTTACAAAACTTGGACTTAATATTAATGTATTATAATCTTATATTATTCATTTTAATCTTTATTGTAATTTTATTCTTGGTCCTTTCAAAAATAGAAGAAACGTTTTTGAGCTTTAAAGAAGACTTATTAAGCTTTAAATGTTTTTTAGCATTAAAGTTCTTATGCCTTTTACACAAGATTCATGCTTGCTTCTTCTGCAATGGAGCATTGTAGCTATAGAAGCTTGTTTCTTCTAGTTCTCCCTCATTGCTTTCCCCCGCTTTGTCTTTCTTCATTTGTACAGTCATCTCCTGTTATTCTTTCTACTTCACTCTGCCTTGTTTGAATCTCTTCTTTACCCTCCTATTCTTGTCTTTGTCCATTGATTTTTTAACTATCTATGGATTCTCTCCCACCTAATGCGACCATTCCTATTGATTCATCAACCTCAACCCCCTCCCCCTCCAAACTAACTCCTCTCCTTTTGGACATTTCATTAAGAAAACCTAGATGCAAGTCATGGGGGATCACAAACTAGAAACCAAGCTCAGCTATTGTCCCCTAAGTGAGGTTACTGAAAACATGATAGTCTCACTACCTTTGGAGACTTTAAGAGCTAAAGTTTAAAGTTTGAATTCTACTATTATTGGATTCTTTATTAACAAAAGAGTGACTTTTCTTGTCATGAAGAAGTGGGCTTTTAACAATTAGAGCAAGAAGGTCTGTAAGAGGTACTTGTGAATGTTGTTGATGTTTTTCTTTTTAAATTCACTCACGAGGAAAAGGCAAGGCAAATACTTGAAGTAGGTTTTTGGCATGTTTTTAACAACCCACTCCTGCTATAAATATGGAGACCATGATTGAACATTTAATGACATTAAAAATGAACATATTCCTATACGGATATATATACAAAGTGTGCCTAGGGAATACTGGACCACCTCAAGGCTAAGTCATCTAGTTAGTTTCATTGGTAAATCAATATGCATGGATCAGGCTACAACTAAAATACAAAGGATAAACTATGAATATGCATACTGGTAAGTGATTTAACCAACCTACTTGATGAAATTCTCATAATCAGACTCGATAAGAATATGAAACCTACTAAAGATATTGTTAGACTCAGTTATGCATAGAAGTCTAGCACAAGTAAGAAGAAAATATGGAAGCCTACTGTTAAAGTCTTCAAGGCTAGTGAATTCAAATAGGCAAGACCTGTGAATGAACCTAGCACCCTTATGATAAGATAGAAAAATTAAGATATTAGATCTACTAACATAACTACTTGCATTGATGAATTCTTAAAAAAAGATCAAATAGCTAGCAACAAAACTAATTTTAAACCTATGAGTAAGAGAAGATCCAACAGGAAGGAAAAAAAATCCCTTATAAGGGGATCCTTATAAATGATATTCCTAACCTAGAATGCAAGAGGGGCCAATGTTGTTGGACCCCGTTTCTGGAGTCTAACATCGGACGTGGGATCGTGAAGCTTGGGCGTGGAGGAGGGCTTAGAAATTTGACAACTGAAAGAACTCCCTCGGAAGCAAAGGCGAGCTTCGCCGCAACGTTAAGTATCTTCGATGCGGCGAACTTATACGGTTCGATTTCTCTGCGGCGGAAAGTATAATCTTTCAACCACATTCATCATTTCAACACAAAGAGAATATGGAAAATAATTAATCCATAACCAATTTTTCAAAATCTTAATCTCATTTCCAAAATCGAATACTTTGCGAAAACATGCAAAATCATAGACAAAACCAAACATATAT
>JAOSBN010000003.1:15018889-15032764 GCA_027563595.1 Erythroxylum suave | reverse complement strand
TTCTCCTTTTATACCTTTAATGAGGGAGCAAAGTCCACTATGCCCTTCCATGTAATGCCTTAGCATTTTAACCTTTATTGATCTTCCAAAAATGCCCTTATGCACCTTACAACATTAACACTTTAATTCCATCAATCCATGAAATAAATTGTCCTAAACTTGACATAATAATTTAACTCCAAATAAAATGATTTATCTATCAAGACCACAAAATTTATTCAAATCACGCTTATTAAAATAATAAAAAAAATTCAGGGCCTAACAAATGGCCTCCATAAGAAGCTTTTGATAAAGGATTAAATCCTAGATAATAAAGCAACCGTTGTTGATATTTTGGAAACAAGGATTAAATAAGAGAATTGCAATATCTCTAAGCTACTCCATGGTAATTGGCAATAGACTACCAATCACTCGTAACATCCCAATGGCAAAATCATAGTATGCTATGATAGCTCTATGATGCAAGTTTATATAGAGCTTGCCTTTAATCAGACACATTACTCTCATTCCTAAGGGTGGTGAGCATAAAATATTCTTATATTATAGACCTATTGCCTATTTTAACACAATTTATGATTTCTAAAATCGTTACTAATAGGCTGAAGGCTATGCTTCCCAAGTACATTGACTAAATCTAGGGATCATTCATTCTAGGAAAAATTATAGGAGACAACATCTAGTTAATATGAGAGTTGATCAAAAATTACTCCAAAAGAAAATTAGGAAGAATTGCATCCTCAAATTTGATTTAAAGAAAGCGTTTGATAATATTAGTTGGGACTTCATCATCAACACTCTTGTTATGATGGACTTCCCTCAAACTTTCATCCAATGGATAAGGCAATGCATTTCCAATCCTACTTTCAACTTCTTGATTAATGATCAGCCTACCAAAACCATTAAAAGCTTGAAGGGAATTCGATAAGGTAATCCAATTTCACCTTAATTATTTGCTCTTGCCACAAAGGTATTTAATAGATTATCGAAAAGAGTTATTGAAATGACCAAATTGTCAAATCTCTGTTTTCCTGATGACTTAATCTTGTTAGCAAATGCTATTCCAATCTCCTTCAAATCCATAATGTCTACTCTTAAAATCTTTAATAGATTTGTAGGGCTAGATGTTAATTGTTCTAAAAGTGCCATTTTTCTCTCAAGGAGTGCCAATCACCTAAAGCACAGTATTAAATCTATCATTGATTTCAATTTGATGCTCTTACCTGTGATCTATCTTGGGGTCCCTATTTCTAACAACAAATTGGCTTGCAAAGAGTATGCCTTTCTTATTGTCAAAATAAACTCAAGAATATCCAATTAGATAAGTAAAAATCTATCAATAACTAGTAGAGTGCAGCTGATTTCCTCTGTCCTCACTTCCTTAAACTTGTTTGGGCTACTCATATGGTCTTACAAGTTGCTATGATCAGGCACATTAACATAATTTTCAAAAATTTCCTATGGAATGGATCTAACACCTTCAGAGGTAAAGCTAGAGTCAAAGAGGCTAGGATTTGCATCCCAAAGAATGAAGGGGCCTCAATATCACTTCTCTCAAAACTTTGAATACAATTATGATGATTAAGAGACTTAGGAGATTATGCAAAGATAGGTAATCCTTATAGTCCAAATGGATACATGGGTACTACATTGGAAGTAGCAACATCTGGAATTACAATCCCTCTTCTAGAGTCCCCTAGATTATGAAGAACATACTTCAAACTAGGCAAAAATTTATGTTAGAATTTATCAATCTGATTAGAAATGGAAACAACGCTAGTTTTCACATGACAACTAGCTTTCAATTATACCACTATAGAACTACCCCTTTCATGTATATATTGAAAGCTATGATACATAATGATAATACAGTTGCTACAACTCTCGTCAATAGGTGGCTATTTGATAATTATCCCATTCCAGAACACATTAAAAGGGAAGTTGTTCATATTCATCATGATAATGATGATGATAGTATAATATAGAAAATTTTAGCTCAAGAAACTTTACAAATCTCTCATGCAGAAGATTCTTAAGAGGTAGTTTAGATCTTATCCCATAGATCAATGTAGTATGGTCCAAGCATCTCAACCCTCGAGCACCCACAATCCTATAGTTGGTTATGAAATGCAAACTTCCATTAATTAACAAAATCTCTAAATACTTGCAAATCCCCAATTGGTGCAATTTGTGTAAGAAAGCTGAAGAAACAGTGCAACATCCCTTCTTCTAGTGTGAATTCACTAAGGATAGCTAGAATTCCCTTCTTAATTTGTGACATGTCTCCAATACTCTAAACAAATGGAATAAAATTATATAATGGTGTTAATGTTAGGCCTAAAAGCAATATTAAGAGGTGGTGCTTTTTTCTCGTATTATCATTCATTGCAACAACTATTTAGGATAAAAGCAACAAGAGAATTTTACAGGATATAGAGAAGAACAAAGAGACTTTCCACAATGAACTTATGCAAAAAAATCATATTCATCTTGGAATTTTTCAAAGAAAAATTTGGGGATATGAAATATATTAATAATTCAAAGAAGTTGTAATATACTTAGCTTACTGAAAGGTGATAATTTCAATATGTAATTTAGCTTTGTATCTACCTTGACAGCTCCAATTCAGGAGTTAAAAAACTGTTGAAATGATTTTAGGTCAAGTTTTTTCAAATTTGGTTTTTTAATCCTTTTAAAACTTTAAAGTATTGAAAATTGATGATTCAAAATATTTTTTTAAAGTTAAATTATGTAGGATTTTGGATAGCATAAGGGCTTATACATGCTAGCCATAACTTAGAAATAAAAATTTTATATAATGAGTGTAATATATTTGTCTAAGGCACTGATTAACCCTAATTGAATATATATAAATTAGCTAAATGTAAGAGATTAGCTAATCAAATGTGTCTGAAAACTAGTTATTATAATGAATAATTATGTAAAATAACCATTTGAATTAGTTTTAGGTATAAATAGATCATAATTAGGTTATAGGAACAATCATTAGCATACTAAAGAGTTGTAAAAGCATTAAGAAGATAGATAATGTATTTAAGTACAAATTTTAAGATATCACAAAAGGAAAGTTTAGGTAAATTTTATCTTGTGTCTCTCTACATTATGATTTTGAGTTTGGTGTTAAGATATGTTGTTCTCTATGCTTGAATATGTATAAAAAATGGTTTAGATGAATGAAATGAGTCATAGAGAAGCTTCCTTAAGCCAAAATCGAAATGCCCTCTCTTCGGTGAAAGTTTGTGAAATTTTGAATATCTTTTGAAATTGATGGTTTAAATAAATTCTTTAGAGGTGAGTTGGGGAAAACATATCTCTCAAATGGGACTAAGACAATCTAAGACATACATAATGACTTGTAAGTGAATTTTGAACCTAGGTAATGTATAGTATAATTGAATCTCAAATAGATGATAGTATACTTATATATTTAATAAACAACATTGTTTTGAATAACTTTGCACTTGAAGTGCAAAAGATGATTTTCACAGCATGAAATAATATTTTGGAACTTACATATGCATAATCAATTCATGTATGTTGCATATATATGTTCTCTTTTGGCTTAGAGCCATGGAAAGGTTCCATTTTACCGATTGGACTAATAAATAAAGGCATGGTACCTTACTTGATTTTAGTACTAAATATTTGTATATGATTTTTTTATGATTGGTGAGGAAACGATTGGTCAATCATGTGCTAGGCACAATATATTAAGCGACCCTCGTACCTTTGACACTAGTACATAAAAGTCGAGTCCTTGTAACGACACCTTTCTATAGGACTTGCAGGTGATTGCACATCTAGAGGTCTGGTCACTGACGAGATCATCACCTAGGGTCATGACACTCTTGTCAACCATATTCTGGACTCACCACAGATGAAAATCAAACCAACACTAGGAATCGGTAGGTGTGCACATTAGTTTGGCTGACTAGTGGTGACACAAATAACTATTTTGGCTTATTATGAGATTTGACTTCTTGACGAGATTTGATTCTTTTTTACATATGATGCTTTTCTACTCAGTGTGTTGGAATTGGAATCTATGTTCATTGAATGAGTAATTAATAGGCTAAGCCTATGTGGTTCCTAACCAGTATGGGATGAGTCATACACTAGGTCTATGTGTTTCTATGTCATTCATATTCACTTCATAAGTGGTTATATGCATGTTAGATATGTAAAACTATCCTTAAGTTATTTAGACCATTTTGGTATGTACCGAGTCCTATTTGCAATACATTTTTTTATGCTCACTGATTACATAGTGTAGCATCCCCTCCACTTTCCAACCATGCAGGTTAATTTGGTGAGCTTGAAGCTCTAAGAGGTTCATGCGGTCTTTTGACATTTTCGGGGTATTACTGCATGTGGGTAGTCTCTATTTTGTACTTTTGTTATATAGTGGCTCATTAATATGTCTATATGCTTTATAATTTTGTAAATGAACTCTTGTCTGTAAATGACCTTATGTATGAACATTTTGTACTATTGTTGAGATTGCTCTTAATGGACTTGAAAGTCCAGAAGCTATGGTAGAGTTTTAATGTGAATATAGAAGTGTGTTTGAAACTGATAGGTGTTTTTCATTTTGGGATTTTCAAAATACAGTCGTTGTGCTACTGAAACATTTTTTTTAAAAGATATCTAGTTAGCGTTGCATAGTCGGGTTACAGGTACCATGACTATCTTTAGCCTAGGTATGCGGCGGTTGTGATGTGCCTTATGTGGTTCCGGGGCGTAACAATCCCTCACTACATAAATTTCGCTAAAATGTAAATCAAATAAATCTGCATTAAATGAAAATATAGAACAAGTTCATATAGAATGATTAATTAGGTTCAAGTTACTAAAATAAAAAACATATTAAGTGACAGAGAAAAGGGTAATTATTGTTTCCTTTTCATTAATGCAACACAATTTATATTGTTAAATAAAGTAGCATTGCTATATCAGTACAAGGCAACAAAATTTCTTGATTACATAACAAAATGAGTAATGTTGCTTCAAGGTTTAACTAAAGCAACAGAACAATTACAAACTATAACAATAATATTAAGTAAATATAGCATCATTTCGAGTTTTTAAAAGGTAATAAAGTATTTTTTCGATCAATAATATCTAACAACAAACGCAATAGTTTATTCTTTCATTAGCAATAACATGTTAATGTCAAAATACACCCTTTTCATTGATTACACAATGTCCATCCTTACATTAATGTTTATTGAGATAATAGCCCATAGTGTTGAAAGTTACCACACACACATTAATGTATTTCCTTAAATTTGTACTTCTAAATGTCAATATCCAAAGCAATGCTTTTATATATGTTATCATATAGTATATATGGACTTATGAAACTCAAATTATAACATATCTAAACCACAATAACCAAAAATCAATAGATAAAATACGCACCTATATTATCTTCCTCTAGTCCATATACAATATAATTCTATTAACCAAAATACATAATAAAACCAATATGTATAAGCACTCTAAGATCCTTCACGATGTACTTCCTTATCCAATCCTAACCATTACCATCCTACAAAAAAATAGTAAATTAGAATTATTCTAAAACTAATATGCTCATAAGCCTGTTAATATATCTAAAAAAAGCAAAAATCTAACTATTTTATTGTGACTTGCAATTAATTAAGAAAATTAATGTAGTTCAAAAACTAAAAACAAAATGATTCAATTCCTTTTATAAACAAATTCAAAAGTCATGAACATTTCAGTCCGTATTAGGTTCATTGGATTTGAAAATTAGAAAGTAAGCAATTAACCTTAATAGAAAAGACAACAAAATGATGTATAACAATAGTGAGTTGAGGAACGATGTCACCTAATATTCTTCATGTTGATATAATAATTTAAAATAATAGAATATTCCCTTTTTGATTGACTAGGTGTAATAAATTTAAAGGCCATGTCTACTTTAGTAGTGTTAGCTTGCCCAAATTAAGATTGAATGAGAGAGAACATTTGTCCATCATTTCTTCTCTATTTAATTTATCGAATTCTAGTTGTCTTTTCATTTCCAAGAGTTCAACTTTCTCTTGTTCTAATTCCTTGCTCATTTAGTCCTTTTAAACTTCTACTTTCTAGATCATCTCTTCTTCTAATGCAATCTTAATAGATTGTAGACACTCATTAGGAACTTTATACAAAGCCTCACTCACCATATTATTTTCTTTCACGCTAGATAATTTCACGCCCCTTTAAAACAGTTTATTACATCTAGGTCTTATCACTCCCATATTAACCACAAATTTATCAAGCTTTTGACTATCATTTTCTTTTTGCTCTAAAAAAGAAAAGTTTTGAGTTACTTCTTTAATCAAATTGACCATATCTATTATAATTTCCAATTTTTAGGGGTTACAAAGTATAATGACAACACCTATATTTTAAACAAGAAACAAGGATATTTGCAATTACACTAATAAATGCAAGTATCGTATATAATATTAAAGAAACTTACTATAATTACGGTTATTCTAGAAATAAATCATTTTGATAAGAAGAACATATAAATAATAAAAATAATTGGAATGGAATATAGGTGATATGAATAGTTCAAAACACATACAATGAGCAATGAATATGGATATCTCAATGAAAATAGCAATAATATAAAAAATTGTTAAAAACACTACTCACAGTTTTCTCTCTTGTAGCTACAATTGCTTATTTGTACACTTTTACAATATTTTTATATAAGTTGCAAAATACTTTTCTGCATTAGAGAGTGGAATTTTATCCTCCTTTTTTATTTTTCTATCCATAGAAACAATTGTTAATTAGAATTTTGAAAGAAGTTGATTAACTCATTAAAGAACTTAACAATTTAGCATAAATATTTGTAAAACTCTTAGGATCAACTGTGTCCATTTCAATTCATTGTTTTCTTATATGAATAATTATTTCAGCAATTTGCTACTTACTAAAACATTATATTAATCAGATGTCATAAAACTAATTTGTAAAAAGTACTAACAAATGTCGTATCTTTACTTTTGGGTGGTTCCAATGAGAAATGAGCTCCTCAAAGACTTCTTTTCTTATATAGTTGGGATGATTGGCCATTCTTTTTACAATTGCCACATATTGTTTAAAGTGCTTTAGCTTTACTCTAGACTTATAACTTCTCCATGCATTTCCAATAGTCTTTAAAGTCCATTCTTTACCTTCTAATGTTATAATATACCTCTTCTGTAATGAAATAAATGTTCATTTAAATTTCATAAATGAAATAGAAAGGAGTATTAATATAATGATTTCTTACATTTACATATTCCTATATAGGTTATTTAAGAATCTTACACCAATTGACATGATTTATAAGTGTAAGATTTTGTTTACGAGCCATAATACCTAAGAAAGTGTGAATTCAGTTAGTGTCTTATCATCAGAACCAACTACCTAATTAAGAGCATTAAATAAAATTAGTTCACGTTGTTCCATAAATCTTTTTTCTTTAAGTATTTTTCCACAAGTCTAACATTAACCTCCTTAAGCAATGTTGGACCTCTCACTTCCTTCTTTACAAATTATATATTCAAAACAATTATTCAAGTTAGTATAAATTAGGAAAATCATTTAAATTATAGTATAATATATGATTACTTTTTCATTGAGCAGTAGCAAATTCTGTCACATCTACATTTATATCATTCCCATTTTCTTGTATTGCAATCACTTTTATGGGAATATTAGAAGCTTGGCCTTATACTACATTTTCATATGGTTCTAACTATTGTTATATAGTTTTAGTTAGTAGCTCTTGCCACTTTATCAAAGTAAACTCTTTTTGAACAATCTATTCCACTGCTTTGCCTTCAACTATATTTTCATGTGGTTCATCCCCTCCACTTACAGATGCCACTTGTGGTTGTTCCTTAATAAGTGTCTTTTATTTTTTCTTCCTTAAAAAGTTATTAGCACTGCCTAAATGACATAAAGGTTGTGGGTTGCCATTCTTATTAGAGGATTGGTCTTTCTTTTTTTAATTAAATTTTTTAGTGTTAAATCCATATAATGGAAAAGGAAAAATTTTAAGTTTATTTATCTATATTAGTAATTAGAAAAAAATTACATTCATAATACAAAGAGGAATATAAATAACTATTTTTACGGAAACTATTTGTAACCCAAATTTAACAATTAAATAATCACACATATATACTAAAATAAATAAGAAAACTTATACCTTTTCATAGAAAATATATGGATATTATTATTGGTATGTTCTCTTTAGTGATTTGGTATTGCTCTTCACCATCTCCCAAATACTTTTACTCTCCATATGACAAGTCAAGTAAATCTCTTAGTTCATAGGCATGAGTCTTATTCTACTGCTTTCTTAAAATGTTTGTCATAAACCTTATTATAATGGACCTTGCTGCATATGTTTGCTTCTTCCCTTTTTTCTTTATACAGACCTACAAAAATAAACAATTGTTAGATTACTAAAGTTTATTAAAACATATAGTAAGGAAAGCTAAAATTTTGTAACAGAAAAAGAAACATTGCTAAAGATTTTCTATAAAAAATTATTGATCAATATTCATCTAATACCAATCAGTGCCATCAAATTTTAAATCTTCTTCATCATCATCATTTTCTATTTCGACATTCAAGATATTTGGAGGTATGTTAATTGTGTCTATAGTTAAATCATCTTTAGCCCAATTAGGATCCACATCAATTTCATTTTTAAAGAAATCATTGACATAGTCATTTGGTTTTCCATAATATGTTTCTTCATCATTTTCATTATCATCCAAAGATACATCAAATGAATACCTAGGTCCTTTCTTATTTACATAATGACAGCCTTCCTTAAGACAATCAACTATATAAAACAGTTGATATATTTGATTAGCCAATAGAAAAGAATCCTCTATATAAAACAACTTTTTTGAGTTTAATCGATTAAGTCTACAATCATCTTTCTCCTTTTGAAACCAAAAATACTTGAACAACGCTATACTAAATTGTCCCTAGTATTCTACTTCAATAATTTATTCTATTTTGCCATAGTAGTTCACATTTCTAAGTGTTGGATTTTGGTCTTTATGACTTGCAAAACATAGAGTTAATGCTGTTTAAGAAACTCCACTATGTTGACTCTTACATCCTGCATCCTATTTTTTAGTTATAAAGTTGTATCCATTAATAACATAACCAGAACGCTTCTTTGCCACACTATTGAGGCCTTTGGAGAACCAGGGAAATTCTTTGGAATGATCTTGTGCCCTTGCCCATTAACTTCTTTTATCACTTTTCTAATTCAAATTGTGATGCTTCTTACAAAGAATGATATATGTTAATTATTATTATGAGAATAAAAAATCCATCTTGAAATGGATAAACAAAATAGTTGTACCTTACCTAATGTACTTCTAAACTTCTTTGTCATTTTAATTGAATATATATATTTATGAGCTTCATGTAATGTATTTAAGTCTAAATTGACTTTTTTGCCTTTCTTTTACCCTTTCCTTCTAACAGGATATCTAAATTTTGGAAAAAAAAATGAAGATGATACTTCAACAAGAGTTTTATTGTCATCATCTTCCTGATACCTATTATAACGAAAATTTGCATACTCTTTAGCTAAGTATCTTTTAGCTATAGACCTTTTCAGCTAGTTTTGTTACGAACAAATCTTTTTAACTTACCCAAATGCCTCTCAATAAAATACATAGAGTAATAATGCACTAGTCTAATATATTTGATTTGTTTTGGTAAATGAATAGGCAAATAGACCATGTTGTCAGAAAAAAAAGTTAGAAATATTGTTTCAAGTTGACATAGAACTTTCACAAATTTTCTTTTACAGAAGATCACATGGCTTGAAGTCTTTACCATATACCCTTTGAAAAAAACACCCATCCTACTAAAAGACAACAACAAATTTTCTTGATATTGTTTTCCTAACAATAAATTGGTGTAAGTTTTGTATAATAATATGAGCATCATGACTTTTGTATCCTAATACTTTTCTCTTAATAATATCAAAATATCGTGTAATATTTGATGCACAACTTTGCAGTAGTTTTACATTCTTCCAAAAAAACAAAAGATTTCTTTTTCTTCTAGGATCAAGTGAAAGCAAGTCCGAATTAGTGACACATAATAGTCATATACTCTTATTGGCTACAAATCTTTTATAATCTCCATTTCTTTCAAATCAAATTATGGATTAAGATGATCTTTTAACTTACCTAGTATGTCCCATAAAGTTCTAAGAGCATTATCACTTTTTTTTTTTTTGGATATGGATCACATTAAGATTATATTGGCACCGACTATGGTTCTAGTAAGGGAATTCAAAAAATATAGGTCTCTTCCTCTAAGAATTATCTCTTGGTATTTTTTAACTTATTTTCCTTCCTAAAAAATTATGATACCCATTAATAAGCTCTAACATATCAAATCATGACAAAAGGAATTGACGATTCTCCCAACTCTATATCACCATTGAACAATCTCTTATTATGCCTCCAAGGATGGTTTCTATCTAAAAATCTCTAATGATTGAGGTAACAAGTTTTTTTTACTATGTTTTAAATATTAAGACAAAGATTTATAATTACAATTAGGGTATGTTAACTTTCTTTGTGTACTCTATTTAAACAACATTGCATATTCTTAAAAGTTACTAATTGTATATATCAAGGCTACACTTAAATGATTGATTAGTTGAGGCATTAAATATCTCTGCTCAAAAATCCCACAACTCCACTAACTCTTTAGTTAATGGCTACAAAAAAAAAAACAATATCTTTTCTGGGTGAATTCAGGCTAGGTATAATTGAAGACAATATCAAATTTTATGATTTCATACCTCTCTATGGTGTTAAATTATAGTTTACTAAAATTATGGTCCATTTACAATTAAATTTTTCCACTTATTGTGAAAAAGGATTAAATCCATCATTGGCAAGAGCTAATATGACATTACGAGGATCTCAAGAAAAATTAGGATATAAATAGTTGAAGTCTTTCCAAGCTTGGCCCCATTTTTAGAATTCCCCTTATCATGCCATTTCATAAATGTAGCTAATTCTGGAAACATGTAAAGATTTTTCAACCTTGATTTTAATAGAAAATATCTAAACACCTTTGCTAGAATTCGCTTTATCCTTGAGGTTATACAGTGATCTCTACTATTTTCACTCCTGTAACTTTTCCACCTACGTACACCACATAGTTCACAACTGATTGCTTTCTCATCATTCCCCTACAATAGAATACAATTATTAGGAAATAAATGTAACTTTTTATAGCGAAGTCGTAAATCCTTCACAAGTTTCTTTGTTGCATTAGAAGATTTAGGAACCTTTACATTAGGAAATGCCCCCTTTATTTATGCCCATAAGATCAGTATAAGCTGCATTACTAAATCTATAGGTAAACTTAAAAATATATAGCTAAATGGTGAAGAAAAGTTTAGAAAAGCTTTGACAAATAGGATATAAATCATGTTTTCCTTTATCTACCAACATAAAAACACTTTATAGCATCAACATTTAGGAAATTACTAACTTTAGCATAACTATTGATACCTTTATCTATATCTTTAAAGGTTTCATGTGGTAATCCATCTATATTATCAAGTATAGACCTTCCATCACATTTATTATTATCATCTGCATCCATATTTCCGTTAATGATCCCTCATTAAATTCCCAACCATCATATCTAGGAGCAAATCCATTAAGAATCAAATTATCGTATATACTCTTTCTTGTATACCAAATAATTGCAACACTTTTTGCATGGACAACAAATTTCCTTCCCATTAGCCACCTTCAAAAAATCTTTTTCAAAAGAAGATCAATACACTCATATATTCATCACTATATCTAGGAAAAGTCATCCAATGTATCCCTTTTCCATGGACAACATATTGTTCATCGAAGTAACATATACAATATAGGTTATTTTGACAACTAAAAAAATTTATTGTGACATAATGAACCAATTTGAATTACTAGTAGATTGTCTTAGAGAAATATACCTGAAGTATCCCAATAGCAATAAGCTTTTTTGGTTTACTTCAATTAGATGTAAATCCAAATAATTTATTAGTAATTATGCAATCTATAAAAAAATGTGCAGTGAACTTTATATGTCATTGCTATCATGAAACTAAGTGGTTGTGGGACTAAAATTTAAATTTTGACAACATATAGCAATAGAAATTCTATAAGTCACTTAATACATAAAAATAAATAATTAAAGATTACTGTTGAAAGTGAAAGGCATCCAATTGTGAATGTGAAAGGTATCTAAAATATTATAAAATTGAATAAAAGCTAGATTGTTATTTTGAAAAGTGAATAAAATTAAAGCATGGTAGGTTACATCAAATCTTATAGGCAATATGTTCGAACCTAATAGTGCCCTATAATTTTAATCTTAACAACCCAAGAAGCATATATAAACACAATTTCAAAACCCATTTTACCACAAACTTTTATTTTATAATATCTTAATTTAGGACAGAAGGTTGCAATCTAATTCGACCTTTCTTTGTGCTATATAGCCCTTACACTTGGAAGAGAAAGTAGAGTAAGTTGCATAATGTTTTGAATATTTACAACTTTAGTTCTTGTTGGCCCCCACCTTACCACAAACCAAAAGGGATTCTTCTCCTATTGCTATTACTAATAAGGGAAGGTTTGAAGTTACACTTTATGACATTGTAATTATAACACGAGAAAGCAAACCTTTCTAGGACATTATAACAAACATCGATGCAGGCAACAAAAATAAGGAGTCTTTCCCTATTCAGTGAAAAAAATTTATGCAAAACAAAAGGAAAGTTATTAAAAACATGAAACAGGAACAGTGATAATTGCATAAACAGAGGTAGCAAGTTTAAGATGTGTTACTTCTACACTTGAGATGTTTAGACAAATGTACACTATAGTCGAAGGAGACACCCCTCCCTCTGTTAAAAATAATAAAGGATAATCGCATGGCGAATCATTTGATTGCTTGAATTTAAAATATTATATTCTAGATTGTACACTTAAATATGCCACTCATTAAATCCGAAAAAGCTAGAGCCAAATGATAATGCAAGCTGTTAAAGATCACAGTAATTATAAGGTGTCATTGTGTGATCAAATTTCTAATCAAGCATCTGTTGTGGAAAATATGGAGACATAAGGTGTTGTTGGAGCAATAAGGATGGTCTATATTTTCCTAAGTTACAGATACGTATATTTGGTTGTTGGGATGTCTTGCTTAGCTTAATCTTTGACTTAGTGGGTAGAATTTGTAGCCAATATATCTGGCATAGGTATGCTTAAAATATTTTATTCATATTTTATAGGGATTTGGTGGATTCGTTTTACTCTATTTAAAGAGCATTTGTACGATACTGTAATGGAGAGTTTTTGAATAAAAAACGTCAAGTTACAATAATTTCTTTCTTTATTCTCAGTTTCTATTTTTTCTATCTTGGTATCAGAGCCAGGTTCTCTAATGGCTCTTACGGCTTCCTCATCTCTCTCCCTCAATGTTGGGAATTTTGTAACTCTCAAATTAACCCAAACAAACTACCTACTTTGGCGTGAGCAGGTTCTAGGACTTGCCGAAAGCCAAGAATTGTTAACTCATTTAACTGAAGAACCACCAACAAATCCGTCACAATCAGACAAAGCAACAGATCAAGCAATACAAAATTTCGCAACCTGGCAAAAAGCCGATCGTTTACTTCGAGGGTGGATAATTGGCACTCTCTCCGTCAGCATCGTATAATCAGAGAATTAGGAATGTCTATGTTATTTCATTGCCGTGCTCCATTACAATTCTGGCTTGATGCAT
>JAOSBN010000003.1:15001882-15018789 GCA_027563595.1 Erythroxylum suave | reverse complement strand
GCATAGGTATGCTTAAAATATTTTATTCATATTTTATAGGGATTTGGTGGATTCGTTTTACTCTATTTAAAGAGCATCTGTACGATACTGTAATGGAGAGTTTTTGAATAAAAACTTCAAGTTACAATAATTTCTTTCTTTATTCTCAGTTTCTATTTTTTCTATCTCAAGCTCTCAAGATTAATCCAAAACTGGATCCCGACTAATCTGTATGTTCATCAATTAGCAACTAATTTTTCTGGCTATCAGGAACTGTGTTATATGAAGATTGAGTTTTAAGAATATGCCAGAACAAAATGCAATATGAAGATTGGATGTAGTGTCAATTTGGTCCTTTTAGATTCATTTGTTAGGATCTAAGATCTTATTATTTACTTGTTATGTTCAATAATTTGGACGACGGAATGAGAAAATAAAAAACGCAGAGAAAGATAAAAATCAAACTGCATCAATTGCTTTTAAGTACGATAAAAACTAAACTGCAGCAAACTAAAAACCAGAATGAGAGACCCATTTGTGTTTAACTTCAAAAAGTTTCAACTCTGCCTTCTCAAAATAGAAGACGACATCGCTAGTTCAACTTGTAAGCGAAAAAACAAAAATGTAAAGTTGGATGAGAAGTTTTTGCTTGTTGTCTACTTTGCTAGCCCACTGCCCCATCCTATAACTTTTTTTTTCTTTTTTCTTTTTTCCACGAGTTTATGCACATAGTTGCTCATAATAGTGGAGGAGTACTTGGGGCTGAAAAGTAGAGGGAGTTAGCAAAAAGTGGAAAACTAGTTTGATGCTTGATGTTGTCTCCAAAAACAAAAGAAGACGCCTTAACATATATGTCATGTGATTGGTTTTGTTTAAGAAAAACAAAAAACAACATAGTATGGAAAACAAAAATTACTTGGAGATGGTAATTAGTAAAGAAGCCCTCCAATATCCCCTTTTATTGTTGCTCAATCTTGGATAGCTCAAACTAAGCTCCCAAGAAACACCCTTTTTCCATTACTATTACAATTCCCTGAATGACCACAGAAATGAAGCTTAATCAAGCTAAAATAGGATACTAAAACTGCAAAAAAGTAGTAACGGCGTTAGATTCTACAAAAGGATCACATACTTGAAGCCATGCAACCTTGTAGAGATGTAAGACCTATGAGGGGTAATATTGAATTATTATTTATTAGACAGTTAAACACTATACATGGAATACAAATCTGAAATGGAAACCAATTGTGTTGTTTAAAATGAGGTTGTATGTAGTTATACCCGGGGATTGTCTTAATTTGTTACTCTGTTTTATCACCAAATTCAATGAATTTACTTCATTTTTTTAATAAAAGTTATTGTCCCTAAAATATTTTATAGGAAAATATCATAAAAACTATAATATTTGAAATACTAACTTTTTTGCCGTTGCCTATATAAAATAAATAGGCAACTATTTTTGGTTTTATTGTCTTTTTAAATATATAACAACAAATCACTAGTATCATTGCTTTTTAATATTATTGAAGAAAATATTTTAAAAATTATTATATTAGCCTAGTTTTAAGCAACACATTTAAAATAGTTAGTTTTTTTTGGGGGGGTCGCAATGGATTCCTGTGCCTATCTACATCAAGTGCTTATCAATCAAATACCATCAAAATAATATGAACAACACTGCTCTTATAAAGATAAACTAGTATACATAATCAAAAAAAAAAAAGAATGACAAGCCCTAGAAGAACCAAATGCAAAAAATTTAATCTGAAATAAATTAATTCATTTTCGGATTGTTGTAGAATGTATACTCTGCAATAAATGACAATCAAATTGCATGTGACGAAAAAATAATGTTGAGAAATCAAACAAACTCTATGGAAAATAATTATTGACTCCATAACCCTATCGTGCTTATCTTCCTAATTTGGTATGCCATTAAGGGAGTCAATGAAAAATAATTTATTAAAAAATCAACGCCATTAGAAAAATTTTATGAGTAGAAATACTTGATTAGAAAAATATATACTTTAAAAGTAAAAATTGTCATAATCCCAACCAGGCATTGATTATACAATCACTCTCTCATTTGATTTGGTTGCTGTAAATGTATAGAGCACTATTAAATAAGCCTCTCAATTTTATTATGATGAACAAGGCTACAAGCATCACATAAACACTTCCATTGTATATAAATAAATATGCACATTGCTTCATGTCTTTATGATGAAACTTCGTTTCCATGGACAAGGAGAAAATTGCAGTGAATTCGCGATTGGAATGGAATATACGGGAGAGGACAAAATTGTCCGGGAAGCAAAGCACATGCAGATTAGTGATAGAAGCGTAAACTTCAAGAAAAAGAGTATAAACACGGTGAAATGGGCAGTCTACTACTAGGGTTTTGTTTTGAGGGAGAAAAAGGTGAAAACTGAAAAGAAAAGTGCATAAAAAGCACTGTCGGCTGACTCTGAAGCAACATCGAAATTACCGCTACCGAAACCAATTAAGTCACTCAGTTAGGCAGTTCCTTTCTCTTCTTTATGACCGATATTCCGTACTCTCAGTGTCCACACTCATAACATCACCTCACGTACGTCCCTCGCCCAGAATTCGCAAGAATAGACAGAAGTCTAACCGACTCTGGATGAATAAAAAAAAAAGGAAATACTTACAGAAATAACTTAATTAAAATTATGGATACATTAACACACTCGGTAAGAATATGAAACATAACCATCTGGCCTGGAGTGGGAGGTAAGGTGACTGAGAGTTGGAACTACTAACTAAGATAGATGTCGTTGCCACGAGATCTCCTCGTCAAATGGATCTCCACAATACTGTAACATAAAATCTCTGTACTGTACATATTTTCACTGCAGGACCAATTCATGTAAGAGAAGAGTAAGTTTGATGGATCGAAGCAATAAAATGAAAAATTTAGGAATTGTTGCAGAGTCTCGCCTTACCCTTTTAAAGGTTATGAAGTTCAACAACTTAATATTAATAGAGGATTCTCTTATACATAATAGATTTATAGAGATTATTGCGAATCAAATGTTATCATATAATCCTATAACTTAATGGGCATGTATGATAAATTTTTACCAATAAATTATAAATAATTTATATCCAATTACTTATATTTGTTTCTAGACAAGTAAATTGCACTAAATGCACATAAAACATTTCATCACTAGAATTCACTTCCTTTCCCTAAGAGATCTAAGCTTTTGGAGTAAAAAAGTTTCTTTTTTCATCCGTCTACCTAATTATGTTGTCAACCAAAAACAAGGGGAAAAAAGTTAAGCTAATTTCGTGTGATTAATCACCGCCAACTAATGTTCTTTTATGTCTGGTATTTCGTTTCTGCTACATTTCAAGATAATAAGCTCAATCAACCCTAGACCAATTGTAGCTTGTTATTATGCCAATGCTGCATGTTACATGGCCTGTAGAATAGCCACATGCATGCCTCTGAAAAAGGAACCAGGAATGATTGCACAATAAAGTAGTTGAATTTGTTTAAGCAACGTCCATCCACTTTCTAACTCAACCACATTTGTCCTCGAAGAAGTGCGAAATGGAATCTAAAAATTTTATTAGTAGTTCCTAAAGTAAATTCGACCAACAATAGAATGCTTACCATACAACTGCTAGAATTTCCCGAGTACTATACTAAAAGAGAAGTAGGGATAATTACAAAGTAACTTTTGGAAGAATATGATGCTTATATAACTGCATTTTCCACGTAGATAGGCAATAAATAGCGGATGAGAATTGAGGAAAACGTCCGGTGTAGGGGGCTGTTTTTCACTATAAGGGCCCTGTCGTAGATGGATATAAGACTATGATCAACAAGGAACTCCATGCTATCTCTAGCTTTACCTATTGACTATCAACTGAACTTTTCTACTCATGGAAAAGGATGGGACTCAGCTGAACTGTTCCAATAGTATCACGCTAGCATCGTTACCCTACTCTTGTAATTCATTTCCTTTCATCTATATCCTAAAACATTCTAGTTTAGCTGTTTAGTTACTTGATAACATTAACGGATAACAGAAGTTGCGAAAGAGACCGAAGATTGGAAATGAACGATACAATGTTCGTTTCATGGGAAAGGGTCCAAGAACATTTGGGTGGTCATTGACAAAAGTTATTTCAGCCACAATATTACCCTAAAGTTCTCTTTCTGTTCTCAAGAAAGGATATACAGATGCAATTATTAAAAAGATAAGGTATCCCTAAGCAAAAGATATCAAAGGCAACTTTGGAGGCAATAACAAGAGTGCTGCCAATGATGCGTCGCCACAAGAAAACAAGTACACGGTACCTATCAAACGTTAGATAATCGTTGGCCTATTATCTCAACGGTGTGGGTAACTGTTCCACCTATGATGTATCTATCTAGTCAACATACAATGACCCCTCATATTCACATTCGTGCTTAGATTTTGCAGTGGACATGTGGTCCATATCCGTAGAGGTGAAGTCTGGCAACAGAAACATTTACAGTCAAGTTACGCGGGTTCTCTATCTATCTACCCTCAAATCAAAGGTTTTGTTAGCTGAAAATCAGGAGTTCTGACTTAATATATTACTATGCAATCTAATTACATTTTACGCTTCCGCGACAAAAATGAGGAATGCGTTGAAGTGCATTAATTTGTTAATCAAGGTAATAAATGATCGAATTCTAACAAATAGTACAAATTCTTTTCACCCTAGTGGCCGTGAATGAAACTAGATCATTCAATAATGATGGATGCTTTATGCAAAGGGCTTGACTTTATAAACTAACCATTTGTACGTTTTACAATCTGCTCGTACGCATCTTCCTCCTGAACTGGTAAAAGGTGGGTTTTCCCGCTAAATGAGTACGAAATTGACAACTAATGCTTTTCATGAATAGTAGTCTCTCCCACATCCCCCCTATAAAACTGACATAAACACACAGATTGAAAGACAGTATTCGTTAACTGACGTTAAATAAGTAGTAAATCTAACTGCGTAAAGAGAGAAATGTGCACTACATTCTATCTTATCTGCCACGCATTCCCGGATGCACAACGTCTCCAAGTAGTCCCTCATCGGATGGATGACGCGGCGTGGCCTCTGACATCATACATGGCTCTGTATCAACTGGTGCCTGTTGCGCATTAGTAGGATGATGTGCTCTAGCTACCTGGCCTCTAGGATAAAAGAAATGTGACACTTGAGGAGCCAAGTGGCTGGCAAATGTAGCCTCATGGTTAACGATTCCTCCCCGGGGAAAACCAACGCTATGATGGCAATGCTGCCCTTCATATGTAGTAATCACAACAGTAGGATCTTCGGACGATCGTTCAACCCTTTTCTTCACAGTGCACTTGCTATTTGTGCAGCGATAGTAGCTCCTGTAAATATAAAACAGGCTTGAAGAATAGTTGTCTAAATGTTAAGTTTCTAAACAATTTCATTATTTTTGCATCATAGATCAAAAAGAAGACTTACCCAAGTACGCCCATATGCCGAGTCCTTTACAACGAGTATAGAGCTTGAAGGGAATTAACATATCTAATGACACACCATAAATCTCATTCGATTTGTTTAGAATGTCAAATTGAGTATAGTTCTGGAGCAGATGTTGGAGACATGGTGATAGTTGAGGACCATTTCCCTCGTAAATTTATACAGTTACATATGACCAGCGCAAAGGTCAAAACATCAAGGAATTAATACCTTAAGAATGTAGTTAGTAAACATCAACGCAAAACCAACTCCAAACAATTATTCATAATCTAGTACTTTGGACTTTGGACTAAGAGTTTGTCCTAATGAAACAACGTAGCAAGTTCTAAAATTGCAAATTGTAATTATAACAGTGATCACAATATTGTAACTGTAGATTTTTTTTTTATATCTTTCCTGTATTTTGCAATTGTTAATAGTTGTAATTATTGTAATTATACCTTATCAACTGCAAAATGGCTTAATAACTTTCCTCATAACCTACCTTTACTATGCATTCTAATAAGTATGTAGAGTGATGGAATGTAAAATTTAGACTTCCCAATTTGTCAAATAAAAAACGTAATAGTTACAAGTCTTATGATCTGTTTAAACATTCAAAATTCCATGTCAATTATTGACACAAACGAGAAATTCAAAGTACGTAAATGAGTTAACCGCAAATCAAAGCTAAATTAAGGGAAGGAGAAACATAATCTTCGGACAGAGTAGACGTGGAATGATGCTAAAGAGTTAATCGTATACCTGGGAAATGGACTATTTTTAACAGCCTTCTGACCATATTTTCTCCATCTATAGCCATCTTCAAGATGATCAACTTCACTTTTAGTCATAAATGCAAAACGAGGCTGGCGGATTCGCTTTTGTCCCTTCTTTCTGACCTTACTCCTACAAAATACCCCACCTACAATTATGCACATAGACATAATATTCTAAAAAAAAATCAGAAGGAAAAAAAGAAAAGAAAAGACGCTTCTAAATTGCTAGGGAATTCAATGTGATGCTTTAATGATGGATGGTACCAATTGCATTCATACAAGCACATAGTACTACTATACTTTGGAACTCACGTTCACTTGTTCCCTTAGTTCAAATGGCAAGGCTTGGCAACAAACCTAAAGATGTTGTGCTGTAAACAGGAAGTGTATAGACCATAAATTTAGGATGTAAAGGAGTCAAGGTAGTAACTCAGAAATTAGTTATAGTAAAGAAGAGTAAATGCATTTTTAGCAAGTGATCAGTTCTAAATTTATAAATTAGCAATACAGAATTTATGCACAGCCCTTACTCTTCAACATCAAAGTGAATATTCTGAGTCAATGAGCATGATTTCAAAGTAAAAAAGCACGTTGTAAGATTATGTTACAACGTGTATAGAAGATAAAGAGAGAATTGTAACGGAAAACTTACATAATATTTTGTTCACCTTTATTATGTAACTAGCCAGCACCAAAAGAACAGCAAACAAGAAATTAAGTATATATACAGATGCTTAAAAGTAATCTATGACAAAAGCAACTTTCTTCTTCGTCTTGTTCGTATTCCCGCCAACATTGTTAGTGAACTGATAAGAAAGATCACACACTCAAATATACATTTGTAGATATGTTCTAAACAATGGAAAGCGAAGAATGGCTTTAGAGCACGCCATTCCCGCCGCAATAGCGGCGTTGTTCATGGGGTCTCTGATCTCAATTATTATCTTTTCTTGAAAATGCATCTTTTAACTCCATCGAATTTCTATTTCTATCCGCAGGGTTTCTCTCAAATTACGAAACTACCTCTCCCCCAACTTGCATGAACCAGAAATTAAAAAAGAAAAAGATTTTGACGGTTTCTAGAGCGTACGGACACAAAACTGCTTGCACCCGTCCTCTCTCTTTCTCGCCCCATAGAGAACTGGTTGCTAAAGAATTCGGTTCTGACACCTGTTTGTGGTCCTCTGAATTCGAGATATTTACAATATTAGAGACTATATCGTTTCAGTTCTTGTAACGTGGAATTTGTTGCGTATGTGTATCTACATGTACGTGTGTGTGTCCACTCACGGTATCTCAGCCGATTTCCCACCGGAACCAGTAGACTTCTCCGGCGGATCCTCGCTGGAACTGGAAGAAACCGACGGTTGATTTGAAGTTGACACATCACGTCCACCGCCACCGGAAGCCACAGGGGCCGCCGGATCACCACCAGCAGCAACGGGCGATCCCAGCATCGCTCCGCTACTCTCAAGCTCGCGATGCAGGTGACCTCTAGCTTCCTCTTGGATCGGCTCCAAGTCGGTGCTCTGAAGATTCCATCCAAATTCTCCCAGTATACTGTTATCTCTGTCGCCGGAAAAGAAGTAATTGACGGTATCGGAGTCAGAAGTGAGAGACCAGCTGGAATCGGGGATGAACTCAGCTCCCGGATCGGGATCGTCTTTACTGTCCATAGAATCTCAGAACACAAGTCCTTGAGGGTAGATGAGAACTGAGAGGCTTATAATAACAGCAAGAGTGAGTGTGTGTGAGAGAGAAAGGGGGAGGGGTGAGTTAGGGTTTGGTTTTTCTTTTTTGGGGGAAGGCCGCGGCACTGTTGTGTTCTTGAAAAACTCTGTCTTGTCAATACAATGCTTAGACCTCCTGATTGGGCGTTTAGAGAGAGAAGATGAGGGTGAAGAGTGAGGAGCGAAAGAGAAAAGGGCAAGAATATACATAAAAGGGATAATATTTCGGAAAAAGAAATAATAATTGAGTGAGATTTATTGTTAATAGAAACAGGAATAAGGCTTAGAGTGGTGGAGGGGTGATATTGAAGGGGTGGGGCCCACGCGCATGAATAAAATAGTAGATGCTTTCCGACAAGAGAGTAGCACCGTGTTTTGTCTCTCTCTCTCTAGGATCAATTTAGCACTTCTATTTTAGAAAGGCTTATTGAAGCAGTCTTGTTACATTAGATACTTTAAAGTTCTGGTAAGGCCTAAATGATCGAACAGCTTAGAGGGATAACGCTAGAACCTTGAACGTTTATGATGCAAGGAGCTGCGGAGTTTGTTGGATTTAGATACCTAAGGAAAGGAAAGTGGGGTTTTTCTGCAATGGCATTGGCGGCTAATAAACTCTAGAAAGAGACGTTCTTTTTTTTTTTTTTAAATCAATGTGTGAGAAGACAAAATTCGAAGATCGCCTTGTGGCGTGCTGTACATGAACAAGTTTGATATTTTGCTACAACCACACATGATCATGGTGTTACACTTCCATCTCAGTTTTAATTTGCACTTGGAACTGGGTTATAATACATGAAAGATTTGGACCACCTAGAGGAAAAGGTGTAAAAACTGTAGTTCACAAAAACGTCTCGTCAATCTTCTCTCTACAAAGCGTTTGACGGGGTCAGATTAAAAGAAAAAAAAGGAAAATGCGGAGCAAGTTGGATAAAGAAGTCGACCTTCTCGTAGAACTACAGCCATTTAGTCTGTGTACGTAATTCCTAGTTAGTTTCGTTCTCCTGAAGTTATTCTAATCGTAATAAAGAATTGAGAAGACGGTCAAAATCGCCTTGCATTGGGAGAAAAAAATGTAAAGGATTACGAAGGTGCAATTAGGATGAGAAAATTAACCATTGACTTGAAGAGAAGTGACTTTAGATAGATAGCAAATAAATGACCATCATATACTACTACAAGTGGTTGGAACAATGCTTTTGCTGGGTTCTTATCAATGTCATTAAATTTGTGAAGTAAAGAGGATTGAACTTTTCAATAATTTGATTCTAAGCCCGTGGCCCACAAACATAACGATTGATGTTGATAAAAAAACTAAGCAAATTGGATGTCATTAACATAATTCAGAGCATAGTTCCAAGGTTTTGATTGAATTGAATATACCATTTTATCCCATAAGTGTAATTATGACGATCAAAATCTTCTATTCATCACCACTCGTGAATTTGGAATACTTGATCCTAAGTTTCCATCAAGATTGAAATGTATGATTTCTCTATTAAATCCGATTCTGATTGCTTTTGTTAATTAGATAGGTACGAGTGAAACATTAGATAGAAGCGAGTAATCTAAGCTGTGACCGCACCCTCTTTTTAACTCCCCAAAGGAATTGAATTCTAGTTATTATCTTTAAATCTTTCTAAAAGATTCGTGCATTCTCGTAAATAAAAAGCAAAACAAAATACAAGGGAAAAAAAAATCATTCCGTGAATGGAGGGATTATTTCTCAAGGATAACTCCAGTACACCCTAACCCAGGCATAAAGGATAAATTAAATTAAGAGATTTATAAAATAAAAAAATTTGATAAACCACGGTTTCTTGTTTTATAATTTTTTATGGCCTCTTTTCCACAAGAACGGTGTGTGCATAATTTTGAGAATTAAAAAAACAATTGATAAAGCAACAAACATAAAGTATGGACTCGAAGTGGGAGTATAGCGTCCTTCCGTTTTACTGATTAAAATGATTCTGCCGCTACTTTGTTTAGAAGCACAGGCGCAATATATAGTGGAGAAATTATTATTTTTAGTTCAGGATGACGTTATTTTCACAGCTGAGGATTGATTCCTTCACAATATTTAAATTATTATCAATTGATTAATAATTTGTGTTCAAAATGATTCTTTTTTGTATATATAAGAAAAAACAACTTTGACTGAAAATTTTATACGATTTCCCAAAACAACAAAATAAATTATTGTAACTCTCATCTCTTAAGATTCAATAATGTTCCATTTTGTTAAACATTATCAATTTTTGTTTCCACAAAAAAATGTTGATTCCCTTTAAATTTTAAGGACCAGAAAAACGGGTCGATCGTGGACTGCTTACGTTTGTTGCAATTGAAAGTATTTTAGTGGAATTCTGTTTACCATTTCATGAAATCAAATATTTGGAAACTACTTCTGGTTGCAGGACGTGCATGAAAATATATTAAGTTCCTCACCGCTTTCTCACTTTGTCATCCTTTTCTTTAACGTTTTGGAATTATTACAAATCTACTTTGGACTATAAAGTATTGGTCTCCTTCTTATAAAAGAATTTTAGAATGTTGTATTCAAAATACATAATAATTTTATTTTAGTTTTCACCATTATTTTATAGTTAGAGATGAATAAAGGCTTTGTTTAGCAATTAATAAATTGGATTATTGTTAGCCGATTCTATCAGTAGTTAACTGACAACAAATTATATCAACTATTCATTTAAAGATATTTAGTAAAATTAACTTTTTAATATTAGTTGTTTATGTGTAAAATGACTTATAAGAGTATGACCTAAAAAATGATTTATAAAAACATGAGTATTATATTTTAGCCTTTTTGAATAATTTTTTAGTAAAAATTTAGAATTTAGATAGTTAACTTGAGCTTTAATTTCAAATTAGCACTATTAGGAAGGATTATGTCTCATGCTTTTTAACGAGATGTTGTGCTCTCATTTGTTTTGTCATTTCATCAAATTAAATTTATAACTTTAATAAAAAAATAGAAAATATAATAATAATAATAATAATAATAATAATAAATAAATTATTATTGTTATTACTACTACTACTTTCTTTCTCCATATTAATCAAATTAAGTTCATTTTTATAATACACTAGCTAATTAATCAAGTTGAAATTTAGGGTACTAGTGTTGGTGAAGGGAAAGCAATAATAAAAAATGACAACTTAAGTAATTTATAGTAACTTTTGGGCACAATCATCCTTTAATTTCTAAACTGTAGGAGCAAAATGCTCCTATCAAATATGATTATCAACTGTATGATATACTCAAATAACTAAATACTTCTCAGTGAGCCAAAAAATAATTGATCCAAACAAGACCAAAGTTTCTATAACTAATATAAAAGAAAAACCGTTATAAGTTTTTATTGAAAAGAAGATGAACAATTATCTATTTTCTTAACTGATAAAATATCTAAACTTAAACGATACGAACACAACCTATCAATTAAAATAACAAAATTTCATTTACTCATAATACACTAAAATGTTGATTTTTTTTTGGATGAATATTCGAAACCATAATGTTATACTATACCTTTTCCTTAACTAAAATATATTGTCAAATCCAAGTATAGAATGCCCTTATCAATGAAACTTAATTACCTCTCTTAGCAAAACTACTCAAAATTTCATTTCTAATTGAATATGATTAAGATTTTTATTCAATGTGATAATTAATTAAGTAGCATAAAAAATTAAATTTAACTTGTAATTTTCTGTATTGAAAATACTAGAATTGACGGCTGACTTTCTGCAAAGCCCTATAAATTTAACATAAACAAGGGTCTGCGGCCTCCACTAAGCCACTGGATTCAAATACACAAGTGGAATGTGTCTGATCATGCTAAGTATGTTTTCTTCCCCACGACAACAATAATCTTTGACGGTTCCGATCCCTAAGAGATGACATGCTTGCTTTTATTTTTTTATTTTTGCCACAAAGGCAAACGTTAGAAAACAAAAGATAACGTTGTCAATGGGCATTTATGTTCCGCTTATATATTAAAACAGTATTTGTACTGTGAATTTAAAGCTGTGAGGCACTAACTACCTGTGCCGGAACATGGTGGAACTACATAGGTCTAGTATTTTGTATTTTTCCAGATAAAAGAATTTTAGCTCATGGTATGGCATAGTTTATTTATGATGGAAAGTTTTCAACTTTTTCCTCTTGAGGTTCGTCGAAACGCCAAAGCATTTTCGGGAGAAGAAGAGAAAGATAAAAGATAGAGATTGACTGTGGGGACTGATTCGAATATCTTTATTAATAGGCTAACTTGATCTTTAAGCAAGCTCATCATTTGCAAATTCCAACCCAACTTCTTCACTCTACAAACATGTAAAAACAAAAAAAAAGGAATTACATAGAACAGAAACTATGATTTACGTAATATATACTTTTCCTTTCGTATGTAGTTATGTTGCGCATTTTGCTTCATGGGGTTATATTATATACCCACGTGTAGTAGAAAAGTGGGGCCACAAGGTCACCTCATCGAATCTTCTAGTATTTGAGAAATCTGGCTTTGGCTAGTGGTAGGGTATTCAGATCGGATGGTGCCGATCGGCCAAATCTCCCAGAGTCCACTTGTAGGACTGTGGGTGACCTGAAAGACAGGACATTCTAACTCGGGCGAACATTTGATGGTCCCTTCTTCTTTATTTTAGTTCGAACCACCGGTTGTCCAATGATTACATTTTGCCTCCTTAGCTTCACACTGTTCAGTAATTAGTCAAAAACAGTTTACCGATATATCACATGACAAGAATATCATAATTTGGTGATTGTATAGTTTAAAATTAATAATTTCTCAGCAATAAAACTGATTTAAATGATTTCAAGAATAAATTTTCAATTGTTTATTTATTTTAACAAGTTGCAATGTTTTGATTAATTTTTTAGTTCTATTTGATTTAAACATTTAAGAAAAGAAAGAAACTAAAACTCTACTTTTAATTGAAATGTAAATTTTATCTTTTTTGGCATGCAGATGAACGATATTAGTTTAATTCAAATATAAAGTGACTTTCCCATTCAATGATACATATTTTTTCTTATTGGTCAGTCATGGATGGTGGTGAATATGAATTCTTAAAATGCTGCAAAAATAGTTTTTTGAGCTACTAAATTGAAATAAAGACACCTAATGGCTCCATGCCTCGTGTAGCAATCGACAAAATACATATTGATCCCGTCAAACATAAATGGCCCCTTTTCTTCTCTGATAATTTAATTATCCAAGGTACTGATTGCTTGATATGTTTAGAATTAGAACCAAACGGCCCTAAGTGTTGCGTTCCGTCCATAATAAAGCGATAAATCAACTTTATGAAGCGTGAGATGGATGCTGAAAACTGATAGGTCAGTTGAGTTCGTTGCGGTTTCGTCTTCGGCGTACAGTATGGACCCTCTGCACCTCCATCATTTGGTTCCACCGAATTCCATTATATGATATTTTATATATAAATATATACACTATACTACCATAAAGCTAACTTGTCATCATCATATCACGCGAATCATTTAACACTTGAAAACAACATCACAATTGGGTACTGTTTAGATCTTAATAGACTGGTTCCAAGAATGGGTCCAAGGCCAAGCCACCTTATCACTTTCTCAAGCTACTGGAGCCTAATCTGAGTCGTAACCAAGGGTAGGTGTTTGAATATGTTCAAGACGATCACAGGGATTGCAACACAAGTTTGCTGCTAATAAAACAATCCAAGTTGAGCCCTAAAGTGTATTTACTCTTACACTGATTGATCTACTTCCATCTGCATGATCTATGGACATTCACACGCAAGCTTTGTTGTGATTCCGGTGATACATTCGTGCTTTTTTATTTGTCACTTGAACCTTAGTTTGTATCCTACCTACGATAGCATGCCGGAAGGTCAGAGGGACACGTATACGCTTTCTTTCAGCATTGTCTATTTGTCTTAGTTTTACGTTTTAGGTGTCAGGTTTCTTTCTTTTTTTTCTTTTTTTTTTTTTGTTGGTGTAAGAGCTTGGAACGATCAAAAAGAGATAACACCATAAAGTGGCGAAGGAATACTTTTAGGCTTTAGCTTAGCTATATTCATTTGAACTCCCTAATTTTCTGAATGTTGGCAACAGTTTACGCTTAAGCCAATATGCATGTTCTTGATGCCGATTTATCAGCTACTTAAGTTGGACACACACAAGCACGTTAGTGACACAATGTACAAAGGAAAAAAAAAAGGAAAAAAGTAAATAAATAAATTTACGTTAAATTTTAAAGTAATTATCTGTAACAAAGATTATTACCTACCGCACAGGTTCGGTTCCATAAACAATTTCTTTATTTATATACAAATTCAGGGCCATTTTGTTTGATCTTGTAGTTTTTACATTGAGTTTTAATTTTGGTTTTTATATTTTTAGTTATGTTTAGTTGTTAATGTAAATGTAGTAATAGTTTTTATTACTGAAAATAATCATATATTAGATAAAATTTAAAAATAAATTATTCTTATTGGTAAAAAATAAATTTTACTAAATAATAATAAAATAAATTTTGTTTTTAATATTTTTCTTAATTAAAGAAAATTTATTAAAAATTATTAAATTAAAATTATTTTATGCTTTAAAATTAATATTTAAATATTAGAAATATATTATTTTATTAAAATTAAATTATTCATAATTCTAAATAATTAAATATATAATCTTAAGTTAAATTATTCATAATTCTTATTAATAATTAATATTAATTAATTAACTAATACATATTCATTTAATACTAATTTAGATTATGAAAAATAGAATACAAAAACCATTTTTATAAAACCGGAAGAAACTAAAATTGAAAGCTCAAAAAATAAGTTTTTAATTTAAAAACAAAAATAAAAATAAAAACTAGCTAATTAGAACCTTACTGAATTATAATAACGAGAAGTATTTTTGCCCTTCAAAACGAATTAAATCAACTTGTAGGAGAAGGGTTTCCTTCTTTGTTCCTCTTGTTTTCGTTTTTGTATTGGCCCCATGAATGTCACATGCAGCTCCAAAGTTTTTTCGGTGCGAGGTCTCCAATGAATGCATACAACATTCAATCGTATTGGTTCTAACATGAACTCACACTAAGAACCATATGTTCGGGGATTTTCTTAATAAATAAAAATTTGCTATACAGTTGGAAACGTAGCTAAAATGACTTTGCAACCTAGCAAACCCGCATAAAACAAAATGTCTCCGTTCTACAGAGCAAGAAGCAAAAGCTGCACGTTACACTTTGTTTGTTGATCAGGAAAGTCATGTTAAAGATTAATTGTACGCGTGATCACTGGATCAACAATATCCTTCTTTCTGTAAAACACCACCGACAACCTTTCTTGCTTATGCATGTTGTTGTCTCCTAGTACAATTCCCGGCATTAAAAATTGGATCTCATGCACCGCCATGACCACTAATCTCGCGTTAAACTTTTTGGCTTATCAGTGTTGTGTCAAAAGGCAGAGTACAGGTTCTCTTTTGTCTGACCCTAATTATAATAGGACATGCAGTGCCTCAGGCTCCATCTACAGAAGGCGCATATGTGAGCCTCACGCATATGAAATAGCTTTGTGAATTTGATACAAGTAAAATTTCAACAAGAGTACCGTATCCGTTAAATAGATCATAAAACTAATATTATTGCTGTTTGATACTAATGATTTCTACCCTCCAGTTTATCTCATGTTAAACAAAAAGATTGAGCCACCGAAAACACAATAACTTGTAAACAAAAAATTTATAGTGTTTACTTGGTCTAGAAAATTCTGAACAATAGCTTACTTTGATTTGTCTACTAGAGTTATGCCACATGTGCTTCAGCTTTTATTAACAATTTTATGTTAAAAGTTGACCAATAACTTTATTTTCCTTGGTGAGTTTTGCCCTCTTAAATTGATGGAAATGTTGTCAAATATAAGTTTTGTAACAGTCAGTTAGTAAGGGGTTGTTAATAGGAAGTACAAGAATCCATAGTCAATAAGTGCCTAAACTCTGAAAAGTTGCTATAACTACTCTCACCCTTCATGCACAAGTATCACTAATACCATTTATCAAGGATGTTATGTGCCATAATATCAAGTTAGAAGCGTATAAACTTAAAAGAAATACCTTGATGAATATAAGTGGCGGAAATCTTAAGTGTGTATTAGTGAATTGCATTTTTATGTGATTTGTTATGCATATAAAATCAGGTGACTTTACATTGATAGATCAGCTTTTTTTCCCCGATAGAAATCTAAAGGTTTCTACCAAATAATGGACTTAGGACCTAGGAATCATTTGGTATGAATACATTATGTTGATGGATTTTCAAAACTACAAGAAAAATACTGAATAGTGGCAGAATATTTTCAACGGAAACAATTTCGACACTATTTACCGACGAAACATAATATTCCGTCGGTAAATAGGGTGTCGTTAGCGACGGAAACATACATCCGTCAATAACACTAGAGGGAGGAATTTTGCGCAAAATCTCTGACGGCATATAGCGATGACAAAACCTATGGTGTCAGGAAAAATTGCGGAAACCGTTCCCGCATTTTAATTGCTTCAGACACATACCGACGGACACAGTTCCGTCGGTATACATACCGACGGAATATGGACTTCCGTCAGTAATAAATACGGGAAATATTCTCACGATTAATTAGCTTCGCCCATTTACTGACGGTAAATATACCGTTGCTAAAAGTGTTTAGCCAACTCTATTTACCGACGGAATTTGTATTCCGTTGCAACAGCTAGGAAAACTAAATACTGACAGAACCAATATTTCGTTGGTAAATGGTTAACCAAACGTCGTCCTCTCGATGAAGATGAGACGATAAGCTTGAATCACCGACGGAATCCCTTTTCCATCGGTAACTGTCGGCAATTTGCGTCGACGTTTTGTTG
>JAOSBN010000003.1:14974623-14988521 GCA_027563595.1 Erythroxylum suave | reverse complement strand
TAAATGTAATTGAATATAATTAAATATAATGAAAATATAAATTAAAAAAATTAATAATAACCATTACCGACGGATACGCTCATTTCCGTTGGTATATTGCTATCGTTTATACCGACGAAAATTAGATGTCCGTCGGTATATTGTTATCGTATATACCGATGGAACATAACATATCCGTCGGCAATGATGAAGACAGTGTACCGACGATAAATATATTTCCGTCGGTAATTTTGCAGACGGAACGTTTTCTCGGTCGCTAAGTTACAGAAGGAATTGGTTTGGGCTGTCAGTAAATGTTAGCGACGGTACCTCTTGGTCCGTCGCTAAATTTAGTGACGCTCACTAAATTTTCGTCGGTAAAGTTAGCTACGGCTGTATCGCCGACGTTTTCGCACTGTCGTTATATTCCGTCGGTAAACTTAATACCGACGGAATATTTGGTTATTCTGTCGGTATTTTCCGTCGCTAAACTGCAATTTTCTTGTAGTGGTTATAGGTCAACGTACACGTGACTAACGAAACGGATTTCTCTCTTGCCCACATAACATATTTTTCTATGATCGTACATTCCACATTATATTCATGATTTTGTGTTTCATAAATCTTTTATTTTTCATTCACATAAAGTCATAAAATTTTCACAATGCAATACAATATACATTCACAGGATATCTTTCCCACATTCACAAAGAATAAAACAACATATTCATCATACATGCACATAATCAATTTAGCTTATCATCACAATTATGAATATATTACCCACCTAGTTAGCTTGAAATTTCCAAGAGTCAAGCTTGTTCTTCTCCTCGCTCTTGACATCTATATTCCCGATTCCCTAAAAACAAACATATTTCATTTAATCACACACATATAAAGCTTTCCTTAAACCTAGCTATCCACGAATAAACTTACACTTAATCTCTTCTTGATTTTTATCTAACTAGAGTAAACTAAGATCTAACATAATCCTCTTATTCTTTTTCTTTCTTTCTTCATCTTCATCATATAACAAAACCTAGTTTTTCTCCACTTCCTTCAACATCTTCTTCACATAAAACCTAATTCTTTCTACTTCTTTCTTCTATCAAAACTAAAGAATAAGAAGGTTTACCTAATAAGAAAAATTGAGTTGAAACCCTTCCTTCTATCTTTTTCCTTACTCTTTTCTTCTTCCTTCTCCTTGCTTCGTTTTCTTCTTCTCTCCTTCTAGGTGATTCACAATTCTCCCACTCTTTTCTTTCCTTCAAACATACGACTCTTCCTTCTTCTTTGTCTTATTCATTTAATACAACTTTTTGTGTTTTTACAATTTTACCCTTCCTTATCCAAGAATTTCCATAACTCTCCTTCTCTTTATTCTCTTCCTCTTCTTTTAATTCACATCACCATAACTCACGTCTCCTTCCTATTTTGTCTTATTCATTTAAGACAATCCTCTTGTTTTTACCAATTTACCCTGTCTTTATTAGGAAATTCCTATTAACTCCTTCACTTTATTTTAATTCTTTCTTTTAATTCATACCACCATATAAAATTCAAAATATACCATATTAGACTCCAAAAATTCCTAATTCATAAATTCTAATTTATTTTCATGCTAGATAATTTAATAAAATTAAGAAAATAATAATATAAATATAAATATAAAATCCCAAAAAAAGAGGATCCAACATTTTTTTTCCTATAATCAAGTTATATATATCTTTTACTCTTTCTTATTTCTTGCTTGTTGATCCTTTTTTATTTTCTTTCTTCATTCTTTCTTGTTCTTATATCGATTGATTTATTTTTTATTTCATTCTTACATTTTCTTATTGTCTTCCTTTTTATTTAATATCTTTTAGAGCTTATAAACAAAGGAATAAAGAACATTGATGTGCTAAAAAATGAAAGGAAAGAAAAGGAAAAGAAAAGAAAAGAAAAGAAAAGAAAAGAATATAATAGAATAGAAAAAGAAAAGAAAAGAAAGAATATGGTTAAGAAGATTTCCTCAAAAAATCATTTAAAAATCTGGTTATAATCTATACTCCATTGCAATTATTCATAATCTTTTGAAATCTTCATTTTATTTTCAATGTTGACTTCGTAGTTATCCTTTCCTCCATTAGCATTTGAGATTGATTGAATATTAAGAGTTTATTCTTTGCTGTATTTTAGTTAATTTTATAAAAAAATTAAAAGAGAAAATGAGTACTAAAAGAAAGGAGTATGTATGCAACATTAGTAGAAAAAAGCTGAAAATTTAGATTGAAACGTAAGTGAATTAAGTAACATTAAATAAGAGAAATACGTGAAGGTGTGTTATGAGGTAATTACTAAAAGTGTTTTAAGGTTAAAGTATATCTGATCAGGACAAGACTGAAGTGAGAAGGAAAGATGATATGTTCATGCTATAAGCTATATAACAATAGCTTGAATGCATAAATATGATATCTAGCAACATTAGGGATCAATTATATATTTAAGATACTTACATAGCCAATTTTAAAAGGGGAAAATCACCACAAATTCCTAATGTACATCATCTATAAAGGTGAGATCTCCAAGATGATTTCACTGAACATAAAGAAAGATATAACTTGCTTGATGATTACTAACCACTACGAAATAATATTGGACATGTTTACACACAGGTATGGTAGATGGTTAATTGACTTTTTTTAACCCCATATTTAATGTATTCTTGCTTGATATGTTATACTTTTGTTGTATATTTGATGCTTAATATGTTTCAAGTATATTTACAGGTGATAATTACCTTTACGGACTTAAAGGAGAATAATTCAAGTGAAAACATGGCATAAATAGAAAATTAGTAGTCTGGAAGGAGTGCACATTACCATGCATGACTCAAAAACCTAGATTTTCATATAAAAGCGATGTTTCAGAAGCAAATCGATAGAGGAGACATTAGGAGGCAATTTTTAGATGTGGGGTTGTTCTCTAGGGATGATTTTTCTTTAATTCAGAATTTATGCTGGCTAGCTTTCAATTCAGTAAGGATTTCCATTAATTTATCTCTAAGACTTGCTTCCTCTTCATCTGGAAGCTTGTTTCCACTCCTAAGAGTGATTGTCATTCTATATTCTTCAACATTTATTTAAGTAGGACTAGGCACATTTCCTTGGATTTCGTCAGATAATATTTCCACCAATTTGGTCCATCCGATTCACCAAATCCTGTATACGAGCCTCTGTTTCCTAATGATTCATAATTGATTCCTAAATAAAACAAACCATCATATCTTCTACAGTTAGCTCGTTAACTAGGGTGCTTGGTGCATAAATATCCAACTGGAGTGTAACCGTTTCATCCACAAGTATAAGAGTTGCTCCACTAAGAATTGTATTTATTCTTGTATAGCACACCTTAAGGTCGATTGTACGTGCTCAGTCGCTATTATGTATAAGTAGGTGCTTGAAATTCATGATTGTACTGATAACTCCAACCAATGTTGTGACATTACCCGAATATCAGTTGAACATCCAAAAACATATAAGTAACACCTCTCTCCCCCATATGGTGATGCTATAGATTACAAAAAATATATGCCAGCTTCTATAAAAATATTTTCTACTCCATCCTTCCATTGTGCATTGTGGCTATGACATTAAATCTCAATTCCTAAGATAAACCACCATAAATTGTCAGTGTAGAAAAATTCAAAAGACAAGTTAATGAACAAGCCAAAAAATACGATGAGATACAATAAAATAAAATAAATACAGAAAAAAAATTAAAAGAAAAGAAAAGAAAAATAAAAATAAAAATAAAAATAAAAATAAAAATAAAAACAAAAACAAAAACAAAAACAAAAACAAAAACAAAAACAAAAATAAAAACAAAACAAAACAAAACAAAATAAATTGAAAATAACTAAAGTAATAACATTCATGTTTTCCTAATATCAAAGTCCCTAACAACGACACCAAAAACTTTATTGACTTATTTTATGACAGTCAATATTATTATAATAACCACAAGTGTATGACGTAGTTGTATTTAACTCCGGTAAGTACGGGTCAATCCTATGAAGATTATAAATACTAGTAATTACCCTTCCTCTATTATCTAGCCTAAAGATTGGTTTTAGATTTTTTAATTAAAAGAAACTGAAACTAAGGCAAGAAAAATAAAATAAGTAATGAAATTGAACAGAGAATTAAGGTAGCACCTATGAAATTATCGATATCAAGAATTTTTATGTAGTTTTCAAATCCCCATGAATCCTTAACAAATTGATCTTTTATTATGCAATTATTTTATTGATTTATTGGGACCATAGAGACTCCTATGGTTTGTTAGTAGTTGATCTTGAGTTTACTAATAACTAATCCTAAGGTTTTTGGCGAAATTACTTATGTTAAAGTTTATAGGATTGCTTTACTGACTTAAGAATCCCTCGATTAGGTTTAACCCTAATCCTAAATATTTATTCCTACCTCTAAGATTGTAGTTAACTCCTTCCAATTACGGTAGATTTATTCAGACCTAGGATTTTTCAGTCTCTACGTATGAAATCAAAACATAAATAAAACACGTAATTGGATCCAATATAACAATCAAACCAATTGCATTAATAAAAGAATCAAATCATATCAATGTATTAATGTAATTTTCATCCAACCTAAATACTAACTAGACGTTTAGTTACACATTATCGAACATGAAATCAAACATAAACTAAAAGAAAAACAAATTGAAAACAATGAGTTCATAATGCTAGATCTCCCTAATTGTCTTCTATCAAATATTCTTGTGATGTAGGAGATTGGTCTTGTATTTTGATGGATTTGTCGATGATTTTTCATGTTTTTTGGTTCTTTAGACCAAACAAAATGCTTTGAGAATGAACTCCACGTCTAGAAATTGTCTCCTGATGACTAGTCTCCTCAATTGCTACCAAACATGTCCTTTTATATTGAAATTTAGGATTTTTGGGACTTACACAATATGGTACATGGCTATGTATTAGACTGTGTATGTCCAAAACACTAAAAATCTCAATTTTGCAGGGTTTGAAATAAAGGCACGGCATGACACACAACTGTGCATCACTCTTGTGCTTTAGTTCTTTATTTTGTGTTGTGTTTTTATTCAAATTCTTTTTGTTTAAGTTCGTGAAGGAAATTATAACCTATAAACACACTTGAAGCACATTAAGCACCAAATATACATCATAAGTATAAAATATCAAGCAAAAACACATTAAATATGAGGTAAAGTTATGATCAATTATGCATCTATAAATACACAAGAGTATAAGTATGGGGTGTGCATTTATGTGGATTGGTTATAATTGTCGGAATGTCATTTTATCTCTTATAAAAAAATTTCAGATTTTATGTTGCTTCTTTCAATTTGAAAAATTTTAAAAATAAAGATAAAAGTAAAAGAGAAAAGTAAAAAAAGAAGAAAATATGTATGTTTAAATAAAAGTGTCAAGGAGGAAATTCAATTGTTTTGCAAAGTTATTCATGATTAATTTCTCCTACTAAAGTTGTACGAAATGAGTGATTTGAGCATGATGTATATAAGGTAGATATTGTTTTAAAGGATCACCACTTATGGTTATAATGTATTGTTTGTCATTGATTGTATGAGTGATTCCTTTTAATTGCTTATGCTTCATAAGGGTTATGGTGTGAGAGCTTGAATTTGAACTGTGAAACCTAGTTTTTGCATTTATCATAGTTTTGAGTGAATGTTGGTTTTTGTGCTTGATGTTAAATTCAGTGTTTTTCTTACTCCACTAGTTGTGATGAATCTTATGCTACATTACCCAAACACATCTCACCTTAACCTTTGCCTACATTACATCCTTAGAAAAGTCTTTTGGCTTATAATTATGCTTGTGAATCTTAGTGGTGGTGAAATGAAATGATATACAAAATTGTGGAATGACTTGATCATGAATGATCTCTGAGTGTACTCATAAATTTTCATATTTAAACAAATTTTATCAAAGACTACTCTTAGATTGCTCAGTTTTTTAAGGGAATGATTGTTAATTGATCATGAGTAGAGGTATTAAATGCTGAGTTCTTTCTATGGTTTTGAAAATTATTTCTCTTGTTTATGGCTATCTATTCTTTGAAAATATGGAAAATAAGTAAGTGTTTTAGATTGTTACTTTTATTTTGTCGTTTTGCTCGAGGACAGTTAAAAGATAAGTGTCGAGAAACTTGATATGTGCCTAATTGATTATACATTTTCTCCTTAACATTTAGTGATTTACGCTATAAAATGTTTAAGAAACTCATTTTAGTTCATATTTGGTTTTAGGTACAACTTCAAAGTTCAATAGTTAAAATGAGCTAAAAACACATTCCTTAAGTCATTCTCTTGATGTTCAAACTTATTTCTCTTTGCGAAACAAAAAGAAGATGGATTATCGAGAAGAAAATGCCATAAAATGAAGAATCATCATGCATTGCAAGATGCAACCCTAGATAATTTTGAAAGATACGTTGTTTTGTTCATGCATTGACGCTCAGCCGTAAACCTGGTTTTTACTATAAATAGACATTTGAACAGGTAAACAAGAGAGGAATCATTTTTAGGCTGTCATAATGGGCAAAAACCTTACTTCTTTAGTATCTATGGAGTGCTAATCTTCCTTCTTTCTATTCATAGGGGAAATCAAAGCTGAACATCACATTTAAGCATCTCTTTATTGTTTATTATTGAATTTCTCTCTCTCTAAAGATTGTTTATGTTATTGTTTGCTTATTAATTTAGGTATTGGTGTAAGGATGATCTGAATGCTTCTATTGTATTGTTTTTATATAAACCCATTGCTAGAATCTCAAATACAACATGTAATAGTTGTGTTTTGGATTCATTTATGGTAACTAATGGTGTTGAATCGTTAGGGATAACATAACATAGGTTAAATGACCTGAGCTTGTGTGGTTTTTGCCTAGATATTTTCCTTATTCATAATGCGACTGTCCTATTAAATATAGAGAGTTTATTCTAAGTTGTTTGATAGGTAGGTTTAGTTAAAGAACTTATTTTGATTAAAGAATACCTAAGGGAAAACCTCAACTAACAAAACTTGTTGTCGATTAATAGTTTTAAAAAGAGTTATAAGATTAAAAAGAAAATTAATTGTGCTTATTTGTGTGTAGGATGATATTAAACCAATAACTAAATTCTAAAAATCATTCATCGATTTTTTATCTCTATTATTGTTTATTTTGATTTACTTTCCTTAGTTCAATTTTATTTTATTTTCTTAATTGCATCAAATCAAACCCCCCTTTTATTTCCTAAACATTAATTCTTTTCATTATAAAAGATATACGTTCATTTCCTGTGGATATGATCCCTACTCACTGTTACTATAAATATTAGTGTATAGAGTTAGGCTTTATTTTCTGATGCATTAAACACACATCTAAAAGCAATGAAAAAAGAAATGATTTCTTTAATATGAAATCAAATATGGGACTTGGTTAATTTCCCTAATGGGTGTAAAGCTATTGGGAACCAATAGGTTTTTAAAATAAAATGAAACGTAGATAGTAGTATTGAAAGATACAAAACACTCCTTGTGATGAAAGGATATACACAACAGGAGGGAATCGATTATGAGGAAACCTCTTGTTAGGTTGGTTTTGATTCATCTAATCTTGAATATAGTGGCCATTTTGAATCTTGAATTATATCAAATGGATGCAAAGATTCATAGTGATAGGCTAATAACATAAAGTGTGCTAGTTATTAAAATAGATTTATCATTTGAAGTAGTCTTTAAGAGAGTGACATATACATTTTCATAATGTAATCATTTCATATGATTTTTATATACTTGATGAAGAACACTGTGTATATATTAAGATATTCAAATATAAATTGATGACTTTATATTTATATGTGGATGATATTTTGATCGTATGTAAGGATTATGAGTTTGTCAAGAAAATCAAACATTGGTTGTCATCAAAATTTGAGATGAAAGATATGAGTGAAGCTGCATACATTCTTAGAGTTAAGATTTCAAGAGATCCTTCAAAGAAATTATCAAACAACTTACACTCAAAAAATTTTAGAATGATTTCGTATGCAAGATTGCAAACCAATATATAATCTTATTGTTAAAGACGAATAATTCAGTAAGAAATTTTACATATTTACTACATAAAAAAGGGAGAGATGAAGAACATTCTCTATTCCAGTGCAGTTGAAGGTCTCATGTATGTCATGATCTGTACAAAGCCAAATATTTATTATGTTGTTAAGATCCTGACCATATTTCAAATAAACTTAGGACAAGTATATTAGAAAGCAGTAAAGAGAATATTAAGGTACCTAAAGGGTATCACATATTGCTTTATCCATGATGGAAACTGAATTTTTAACTTTTTAATAATAGCACAAGAAGTTGTATGGCTTAGATCATTCTTAGTTAGTTTAGGGATCACTCAAAGTGATACCGATCCAATAACAATCAACTATAAAAATTAAGCAATGATTGTTTATACAAAGGACTCTAGATTACATAATAAAATTAAGCATATGGCCTAAAGAAGAGACATGATTTTTTTTTATTAAGGTAATAATAGATAGTTAAAGTAAGATACCTAAATTGTAGATGATGACTTAGATGATAAGTTAAAAGGAAATTGGTTTGGGGTGATCATATAATCACTATATCTACCTAAAGTTGCTAGATGAGAGTTTGGAAAGATAAAGCTAAAAGTATATAAGTGAACTCATGTTAAACATTAATTATTTTTGAACTAACATCTATATAGTAGTGTATTTATAAAATACATATGCTACTAATTAATAAGAGATGATATTGTGGTACTTGACTTATACCAAAAACGACCATAAAAGGAACTAATGTAAGTCAAAGGATCTTAACTTATATTGTGTGAGATCTTAAAGATTAGGTGAATCTTTTAATATACCCTTAACAATCATATCTAATTCTTAAGAATTAAATTTAAGGTTTGTTACTTTATAATATTATGAGAAGATTATGTTTGATATGATCTTATGAGGTAATTCCAGGAAAAAATTAAATAAATATAAGAGAATTGAGAACAGAGGAAGATCATTTTTTGATTGTTAACTTGCATAAGAAAATTTTGTATTCAAAGGTAACCATTGACTCTTAAGTAACAGAATTGAATACATTTGTGACATATTAAAATAAATGAGATCAAAGGAGATTGAAATGTGAGACATGACCTAGGGTATAACATATAGAAATCTTCTTAAGGATCAATTCATTAATCGAGATGTTATATATTCCTAACAAATATATGATTATGAGCTCTCGTCATATGATGGTCATATGGGTTATTAAACAAGTATGAGAATGTGCAAAAAAATATTTTCTAAACTAATCATGTGTGAATGGGAGATAATAATGAATAGATATACCTAACGAGTTTGATACGTGATCTTTCATATGTTACTCGTTAATTAATTAATTAACAAATAAACATTGTCTATAAATATAAGATAATGTTTATTTGAAAGATTTGATGATCTTTTTTAGAAAACACTAAACATTTTTGAACCAAGAATTCTGCAAGAAATGAGTTTCTTTTAGGAGTCTTTCAACTAGTAGAATATAATCAAATTTAAGTAAGTGGTTTGATTAATGATGCATATATTTGAAAAATCTTATGTTTATCTATATGTTAGATAATATTTCTTAGAACTAATTTATATTATTCTTCATGGATTTAACTACATAAGTTAAGAGTAAGATACACACAATGTTCTTGAGATAAGGAAGCTTCACCATTATGTCATTAAAAATATAACTAACCACCCCAAGACAAGGATATAACTAATACTTATTTTGAAGAGTGCGAATCTATAGAATATATGTTATTTTTTTTAGGACATTTTAATTCAAACTATTCAATAATATTTTCATCACCTATGAAACTATGAATGAAATATGAGACTTCTAGATCATTCTTAATAAGTAAACAGTGATGCTCTCTACTATCAAAATATAAATCATCTGTATAATGTGGGATATTAATAAAGAAAATCCATTTATTATTTATGCTTCATAATATCTTATATTTGGAGTCAACTATTTTTGTTTGAACTTAAATGACAATGTTTTCTTAAAGCTAAACTCCTTTTAAGAATCAAGATGTACAACTATACCAATTGCTTATAACATTCCATGATGATTATTAACATATTATTTATTTTTATTTTTATTTTTATTTTTTGTAATCCTTTACCTCCTTTAAAAAAGGTTTTCTCTGAATGTATTGTTAAAAAAACAATGAAGGCATTATTCACAACTATTCTTTTCAATGCTTGCTATTACTTATAGAAATCACATCATAACAACATTCCTTTCTAGCTTGAACTTGTTCTAATCTACCAATCTCTTACAAGCATCATCATACACTTGGACAAGTTGTAAAAGCTTAAAAGGAAGGCAAGCAAGATAAAATTAGATCTTAACTTTCATATAGTCTTGTTAACCAATCACTTAAATCCACTTAACGTTTAAAAATTGGGATGGGATCTGACCCGACTGTAGTAAAATAATTACTAAATTTTTTTTGTATTTTTATTTCCATAAAACCAAGTTCACTTTAATTATATAAAATGATTAACGTATGAATCATAATAAAACATGAATCTTAATTCGTATCTTGATCCTTTTTTTTATCATATCCCTCTAATTGTTTCTAAAACTAATTCATCTCATCTACCTCGTCACACAAATGTCTGACATCTAATGACATTAACAAAGTAGGTTGAGAGGACTCTGTAACTCTTATAGAGAGGTTTAACTAAAAAGTGCTAACTCCATTAGATCTTAAGCCTATTTATAATAAAATTTAGACATTTTAGTAATTTAATTGAAATTAAAATGTAATTTCCATTAAATTTAATTAGAATTACAAATAATTCTAATAAAATACCAGTTATCCCAAATAAGATCCAATACCTCATGTTGATCCTTATTTATTAAATATCTCATATTTAATCATAAATTTTCTAAAACTTTAAAATTAAGTCTAACTTGATTAAAATATCTTTGCTCTCTTCAACCTTTTTTTTTATGTGAGATTTATTAGGTTCCAAAATATCATGGCAATGATTATAATTTTAATTTATATAATTCTATTTCATAATTAGAATTATATAAATTAAAACTTCTTTTAATTTATTTTTAGTTCTCCAATTAAACAATTTATAATTATAGATCAAGATTGACGTCTAGCAACGCATCATGAGCACCCAAATATTTAGGAATGTCAAAATAGTTTTGACTATCCTTTCCATGCATGATTTTTCTATATATTTCAATCGTTTCATCATATAATGTTTCGATTAGACAGAGCATGGAAATAATGTCTACTATTTTTGAGTCTAATCATATTAGTTCTTAACCATTAGCTAATGATTCTCAATTTATTACAAATTACCAATGTGAGTAGCAAATGGAATTATTAGGAATTTCACACGTATATGTATTTTCTAATCTCCCAACTATAAATGCATGTGATATTTGTTGAAAACCAACCATGATTGAATCATGGGCATAATAAAAATAAATAAATTTTTATAGTTTTCAATCGAAATTTGATAATTAAATAACTTGAATAATTAAATCACATCATAAAATAAGAAATCACACCTATTTTGATTTTCCTTTTGAAATCTTTTCAAAAGCTTTTTGATGTATCAATCATAAGTTATTGTATCAATCATAAGTTGTTCACGTGTCTAGCCTTCAACAATATCCATACAGTAGTTTCTTAACTCAAAGAAGAAAAAGCAAGAGTGCTAGCTCCCTTATGCTAATTCCCTATTTATAGGGAAAGCATCAAGGTTTTTTAATTTTTATTAAAATTAAATAGTTCAATTATAGTTAAAGTCAAACTTTAATTATAATTAAAAATTTTAATAAAATCAGATATCACATATCTAATCCTTAAAGTTTCTCAAACTTGATAATTAAATCAATTTCTATTAAAATTAAATACATCAATTATAATGAAATTCTAACTTTAATTATAATTAATTTAAGGTTTAATTACCAAAAAAGGCGTAAACTTTCGTCAATTTTTAATTATGGTCCAAATTTTAAAAAGTAGCAATAAAATGCCCAATCTTTCATTTTTTTACAATTCTAAGCCGAACTTCAAAAAGTAGTAATAACATGCTAAACTTTCAAAATTTTCAATTCTAGCCCAGTGTTAGTGTTTTCGTTAAGTTTATTGACGTAGCTTGCTACATGTTTCAGAAATCTTAACTATTAATACAAGTCAATCAAAATTAACACAACAAATCAAAATTAATGAAATGACGTCGTTGTTTAAAAATGACCTAAATCAAATTGCAAAGCCTCGATGACCTTATGCTCTGATTTCAATTTTTTCGTTCATTTTCAGTTTGTTATGAAGCCCCGATGCCCTCACACTAAGGGCATTAAGAGAACAAACTAAAAATAAAGAGCTTACTGGTGCAGTATGTTATTATGTGGGAGTAGTAGTTTAGGGCATCAGAAGAATAAACAAAAAACAAATGACTAAGGGCATCAAGAGAACAACATATAAAGTTGGGCTAGAATTGAAGAAAATTGAAAGTTTGAACATTTTATTGCCACTTTTTAAAGTTTGGGTTAGAATTGAAAAAAATTGAAAGTTTAGGCATTTTATTGCTATTTTTTAAAGTTCAGGCTATAATTGAAAATTTGACGAAAGTTTAAGCTTTTTTGGTAATTGACCTTTAATTTAATTTTTAATAAAACTAAATATCTCATATTTGATTCCTAAAGTTTCTCCAACATTTTCTCTTTTGAATTGCACTATATGTATGACTCGTTAGGTTCCTAATATATTGACAATGATTATAAATTCTAATTCTAATTCATAATTCGAATTAGATAAATTAAAAATCTTTTAATTTATCTTTAATTCTTCAATTAAACAATTTATAATCATATATCAAGATTGACATTTAGCGACATGTCTTGACCACCCAAATATGAGGAATGTCAAAATGGTTTGACTTAACCTATCCATGTATGGTTATGATATATAATTTAATCCTTTTGTCATTCAATGTTCTAATTAGATATAGTATAGATATAGTATCTACTCTTTTTGTATCCAATTATATTCGTTCCGGCTAATTAGTAATTGATTTATAATTGGTATTTGAAAACACCTTTTCAAATGTCAATTCACTCTAGGTAGAGAATTCCATAAATTACTACTAATCAAGAATAATAGAATATTGTCTCTAATTACTTTAGAGTAACAAACCCTTTATTGACTTAACTATCTCTATATGGTTCATACTACTTCCATATACTACCGACTAAATTATCCTGGGATAGTTCATAAGTAGCATTAAATCATAATAATTCCCATGAGAACTTGGTAATCTTAAGTCGAAGGATCAGTTATCATTATAAGGAAACTCATAAACATATAAGTGATATTCCATTGAAGATCCTCATAGTAAGGTCAATTCAGTGATTTATTCTCTAATAAGCACCCACATATTAGTTTATGTATCTCTATACTTTAATTTATAAGATCAATTTCTTTCTTTATAAGAAAAAAAATTATATGCACGAGTTCTACCGTTTCATCAATATCTTGTCTAGATGAAATAGACAATTAGAACATTTATGAATAATACATAAACATAAATTAAATTAAATATCATAATTATGATCTCACCATAATTTCAATTACATAGTAATTATTTCAAGAATTTTACCTTTAGTATTGAAAAAATTAAATGTAATTAACTTAATACATAAAGATAAAGAATGTGTTTTATTAATTAAATAACAATGTCATTGAAGTAAATCACAAATTAGTACAATGATAATCAACACACAAGAAGGGGGGTTGAATTGTGTATACTTTTTCGTT
>JAOSBN010000003.1:14938324-14974523 GCA_027563595.1 Erythroxylum suave | reverse complement strand
TCTCTAACTGCTTCTTGATTCTTGAATCTTGAATCTTGAAAGAAGCAGTTAATCAGTTGAGTTCTGTAACTAACTCAGACTGACTCTTGCGTATGCTTCTTTTTATTTTACGTCTGCGTCTGCGTCTGCGTCTATTTTGCGTCTGCGTCTGCGTCTGCGTCTGCTTTGCTTTGCGTCTATTTTCTTTTTATTTTATCTCTTTTTGTTATACATCAAAATCATATTTAAGTAAAGTCATCTTGACTTAACAGACTCAAGGTCTTAATCGTGACAGAAGCAACCCAAACATGGCCTCAATTACAACTTAATGGGCGACAATCATGGTAGAAGCTAATTTCATAGGTCACGGTCGTGGCCAGAACCTCGTTTTCAAAGGCCAAGATTATGGTAGACACAATGCATACGCAGGGATCTGCTTCCATTTCTATTTTTAAAGGGACTTTTTGGACTTTTTGGCCTGGGTAAAAACCTATTTTTCACCCCAAAAGGCAAAAACACTATAAAAGGAAAGAGAATGACCTAGTCAAGAAGCCTTCATCTTACCAATTAAAGAAAGAGCCAAGGAGGAGGAAGAAGAAAAAGAGGAGGGAAGTAGAAGAAGAGAAGGAGTTGTTAAAGCCATCCTTTCTAAGTTAATTTATCATTTCATCTTTGTTCTTATTTCATTTAATATATGAGATGGATATGAGGATGATTAATATTTGTTTAAGGATGTTCTAAACTTTATTTTGGATTTGTTATTGAATCAATTGTAATTTGATTTCTTTTGATATTAATGTGTTAGGTATTATGATTATTTGTCGTTTTTGCATACTTCAGTAACAAAATGAGAGAATGAACCAATAGTAATATGATTAAGTTGGGTAATCAGAGTTAACAACCTAATAGATCACGTAAACAATCAAATCAGTAATTATACGACCAGAGATCGTTGTGAGGACCCGATTGTTTATTAGAGTGCTTAAAAAATAATTGGACTATGGGTTGTTTCTTAATTAATAAGTCCAAATTTCAGAACATCATATTCAATCAGGCATTATGATTTAGGGTTTAATGATTAGGTCTCGAGATAGGATAATCAACTCTTTAGAATTCTAAGACCGATACCCATTATCTCAAAAGTAATAAAGTAGCAATTGACGATAGTATAAATCTCTTCTTCTCGTGATCGATTAATCTTGTCTTATGTGATTTCTTGATTGTTAAATGGGCATGCTTAATTTTGATTTCTTTGTGTTAATTTTAGAATTTCATTTTCAATCAATATATATTAAATTACTTAATTTTCTACTAACTTTCATTTTCATTTTAATTATAATTTTTAGACTTTAGATAAAGTTAGGATTCAATTAATTCACTGATTCCTCGTGGGATTACGACCTGTGCACTTGTAGAACATTGAGATTTGTATAGAATTAAAACTTGCTCAACAAGTTTTTAATGTCATTATCGGAGAATTAGTTACGATTAGTTGAATTCCATTAGTCTAAGGAATTTTCGCCTTTCTTATGTCTATATAGTTACATTAACACAGAGTTACTCAAAGTTTAAGTCTGATCACCAAAACATTAGCACTTGACATCACCCATTTGGAATGAACAATTTGATAAGCTAGACACCAAGAAGAAGAAATCGAAGAACCAATGGAGAAAGAATTTCATCAAGAATTCAATCAAGAGGAAATCAAGTAAACTAACGATGAAGGACCCTTATAGTTTCATAAGATTGGGGTTAAATGCTACAAATCAAGGCATGACTCAACCATCGGTTCAAGCAGCCTCATTTCAGATTAATCCTACCTCACTAAACATGTTGCAAACAAATATGCGATTCTACAAATTGACTAATTAGGATCCTAATGCTCATATAATTAATTTTTTAGAAATATATGATCCTTTTCAATATCATGGGATGTCGGAAGACATCATTAGAATGAGGCTATTTCCCTTCACATTCAGGGATAGAGCCATGGTATGGTATCATTCGCTAAGTCCTATAAATTTAACAACTTGGGAGTAGTTGGTGTGTGCATTCTTAGATAAGTGCTTCCCTCTCACGAAGACTACGAAGCTGATAAAGAAAATCACAAATTTCTAACAAAGTTATGGGGAGTCACTTTACAAAGCATAGGAAAGGTATAAAGAGTTGCAAAAGAGGTGTCCTCACCAGAATTTACCCAAGGAATTCCTGCTGCAAACCTTTTACAATGGAGTTACTTCATCCATATGAGGCAACATAGATGCAACATCTGGAGGATCTCTAATGAGGAAGATGGTTGAGGAAACGAAGGAGTTGTTAGAGGAGATGGCAAGAAACAGTTATCTTCGGACGATGGACAGAAGTAGACAACACATAACTCTCCGAAAGCAAAAGGGAGCTATAGTTGTTGACTCAATAATGAAAAGACAAGTCAAAATTGACAGCTTAACTAGAAAACTTAACAATATGAAAGCCTCATCTTCAGCTCCTATTAAAGCAATTCAATAGAGATGTGAACTGTATACACAAGACAACCCTATCAGCATCGACTACTTTCTGATGTAAAATAACAAACTGGAGAAAATCAATTACATGGGAGCATAGTTTGTTAAAGGAGGGGGGAATTATCCCTACTCAAACACGTATAATCCTAAGTGGAAGAACCACCCCAACTTTTTTTGGTTAAACAACAAAGAGGTCAATTTTGACCTCAAGGGCCACTTAGATTCCAGTAAGAGAAACCCAATTCTACGGACTCTTAAGCTACATAAAATCTTGGAAAAGATTGGGAGCATAGAGGATGCTCATAATAGGTTATAAGGAAGATTTGAACAAGTAACAAAGAACCACATTTCTTCCATCCACAACTTAGAAGTTCAGATGAGCCAATTGGAAAATACATTTTCTACACAAAATGTGGGGAGCCATTTGAGCAATACAAAAAAAAAGGAAAGAATAATGGTGATCACCTAGGCCACTGAAGAGAAGCTTAATCAAGTTGAAGAAGAAAGGGAAGAAGAAAAGAAAAGAGCTAACAAAAGTTCCTTGCAAAGTAAATATAACTTGACAGAAATCAAGGAGTATCAACCTGCAATTTCATACCATATCCTAGCACATAGAAAGCCGAAAGAAGTATAGTCGAACAAGGTTCTTAATAGAATAGAGAAATTGAAAACACAACTTGCCTTTGTGGAATTCATAAAATAGAAGTTAGTAAATAGAGAGGAGCCAAAGAAGTTGGGAGTTAAAGTATTAAGCAAAGAGAAATCCAACGAAGTGGCAACACTACCACATAAGCAAGATGATCCAAGGAATTTTTATATTCCTTATACTATTGGTATGATGCCTTACACTTTATGCAAAAAGATGGAGTTAGGTGAAATAACACCAGTCAGGATGTCTGTGGAAATGGTTGATAGATCAATCCACCATCCTAAGGGCATAGCCAGGGACGTTCTTGTTAGGTTGACAAATTCAACCTTCCCCTCATAGAGTTCATCATCTTAGACTTAGAGGAAGGTTTGGAGACACTAGTTATCCTCGAATGACCATTTTTAGCTACCGCCCAATCTCTTGTCAACATTGATGGAAGCTAGTTAACTTTAAGAGTATGGAACGAGAGGTTTTCATTTAAAGTGACTGATGGTATAAGAAATTCTTTCAAATATGTGGATGTTATTAAGAGAAATGAGTCTTATGAAAATTTTGAGTGGAGCCATACTCATAAGGACCCACCAGAAAAGCCATAAATTTGAAAAAATAATTGAAAGAAGAAGACGAGAAAGAAAGGTAGGGTTAAGCACAGTCTAGTAGCTTATAGGTTATGAAACTTATAGGATTGTTGCAATTACATGAATTATTTGAACCATCATGAGCAAAATAAGTATGTTAACTAGCAACAATAAATGAAGCACTACATGGGCGACAACCCATGATTTTAACTTTTTGTTGTTTTGTCTTTTACTTTAGATTAGGTTTCCAAATCTGTTTTTACTTGTTTTTCTAGTACAAGTTAATATCTTGGAAAAATTAAACTAGTTTTCTTTGTTTCTCTCCTTATTTTTCATAATAGATTGGAAGGGTATAAAAAAACAAGACAATGAGGTGATGATGAAATATAAGGTAGGGAAGGAATTCGGGAGTTACAAGAAGAAAAGAATCAAAAATAAAAAAGGAGTGTAAAAATATGGTCACACTCATGACCCAATTTTGAGGTCTTTGGCACGGTCATAACCCCTATGGCCACGATCGTGACCTTGTATGATTGTGACCCTAAAAATCCAGGGGTCAAGATCATGACATGTGGCGAGGCAAAATGGGCATGTAGAATTTTCAATCCTTTTTCTCAATTTTACCCCTCCTTTCTTCCCCCTAATCTATATATTCACTCTTACCCTTACCTATAGCACTCTCTCACTCTCTCTAGAATCAAGAAGCTCAAGTTCTCTTACTTCTCTTTACAACCCATCTCAAGGTTCTTCCTCTCTATAAACCTTTCATACATCTCTCAATTAAATGGGTCCACGAATTAAGCAAATAGCTAAGTACATTTAAGGAAAGGGCAAAGCCCAAGTATCAAGGCTTGGACAACGAAACTGAGCAGGGGATTACGGAGTACCCTTTGCAATTTACTAAAAAAAATAGAAAGAATTGGATTAAGAGAAAAGGATGAAAATTAGGAAGCAAAATTCACTGGGAAAAGTTTATACGTTTTAACTTTGTTGTTTATGAAGAACTTAACCCTGAATTTTTCACATCCCTCCAATTTAAGCAATGTAACTTGAGAAAATAATGGTTTCAATTATGGGGTCAACTGTATAAGTTAAATATTGAAACTTTATGTGAAATCGGTGGGGTCGTAGAATCAACCATAGGGGACTAGCATAATGACTTACGTGCCATATATTATTGGTCCCAACTAATAAGGTTTAACAAATTTTATGCTGAAAATGCACATAATAACATAATTCATAGCCCTAAACACTTGATGTTACAAAAATTCATATGTCAAACCATGTTTGAAAAAACTAAAAGCAACAAATGTTCGATGAAGGAGCTATTTATTTTATGGTGCATGGATAACAACATCAAAGTTTATCCACCAACGTCTTTAGTGCCCTGATTGCTTCTCTGAAAAAGAGAAGCAATAATCTTAGCATGGGGCACTTGGTTACCACTATTGTGGATTATTATCATTTTAACTATGATGGATTAATTATGTATCTTCTTGAGTTTCCTAACATTTATCATTAGAAGAGACCTAAGAGTCCTACAATGTGGAAATTCAAGATGTCAATGCAAAATCACATGTCAAGAATAGGGCAGGACAAGATAATGCCATCTCAGCACCACTGTAACAAGTAGAGGAGTAAAATAGTGAAGAACCTAAAGAAGAGGAAGAAGTTGAATGAGAGAAGGCACTTGAAGCAATTTGAAACACTAACAAAGCCATTGCAAATAATGCCAAGGTGTTGAAGGAGATAGCGAAGGAGCAAAGACGACAACGTCAAGACATCCAAAGTATTTACAAATACTTTGTTGCTGAAGACATGGAGATTCCACCTTCGACGCCATCACCATCACCATCACCATCACCACCTCAATAGCCATGACGGTTTTATATTCTAACCCTTATCTTTTTAACTTTTTTATGTTCTTCTTGTTATTTTAACTTATTACCACCTTACGTGTTATTTGTTCTTCTCATATTAAGGACAATGTATTGTCAAATGTAGGGAGGTTTCCACTATATTTTTACTTTGAATATGAATTTTCTATATCGTATGTTAGTTTTCACTTAGGTTGTCAAGGTATGAATCATGTGGATGTGTCAGTGGCTAGAACTTAATGGAATAACTTTAGCTTTGAGCATAGTATTCTAAGTTGTAAAGATTAATTAGCTTGGCAATTCATGTTCTAGGTATCTTTTGTTAAAGATGCATGTTAATTAGGATCTAACATTAATTTGCTCACCTTAGGAAATTTGTTACATAAATTTATAATCATAGGTCAATTGAATAAGTAATGTTGCTAGTATTTTTTCATGAAAATGATTAGCTAAAAGAAATGAAGTAGGCAGAAAAATGTGAAAAATAATGTGTGTATTTCTTAAGCAGATAACTATGCCACTAGCCTTCGAGTTATGAATAAGGTTAGTAGCTAACTGAGAATGTGATGTAGCTGAGTAACTAAGGACATTCATCACAAATGTTTCCCTTCACGTCAAGAGGCTATAATGACATTCCAATCAAGCATATAAATAAAAACATTACCTAGTTGAGTAATCGGGCCATATTCATCATAAATGTTTGCCTTCACGTCAAAAGACTAGGTCAATGTTAAAGAAAATTAACAAAATAGTGTTTTAATAAATAAATCATATTGATATTTGTTAATAGCATGACTTTTCATAAAAATCTACTTAGTAATGTTCATAATTTCAATTGACCACTGCTTATCAATGTGTGTATGCAAGTGTAGGGGTTGAGTGAATATGACATTAAGATCTTGATTAGCATGTATATTTATTGTAAAGTTCTTAATCACATATTGAATAAGTTTATAAATTAGAGCAGCTTGAAGTGTTGTGTTTAAAGTTAAATTATTTTCGTGAAGTTTAATGTCATTGTATCATCATTGCATATGTGTGCTTATATGTGTTATTATTTGGTGTGTTTGTGTTTTGTTTTGTTTTTACTTTAGGACACCAAAAGTTCAAGTGTGGGGATGTTGATAGTCATAGGTTATATTATGTTTTAGTGGGTAATTTAGTATGTTTTTGTAGCTAAATAGATGAGTTGTGCACATTTAGGTTTGGAATTGTGTTAGCGTGATTGTATATTTGTGTTTTTGAACGTTATTGGGTTTAGAGTATGACAATCTAGCCACGATCGTGACAGAAGCAACCCAAACATGCCCATGGTCGTGACTGAATGGGCCATAATCATGACAGAGGCTAATTTCCTGGGTAACAATCATGGCAGGTAGCTAGGTCATGATTATGGCAGGTAGGCCACAATCATGGCAGGTGCAATGCAAACGTGGGGATCTGCTTCCATTTCTATTTTTGAAGGGTTGTTTTGGACTTTTTGGTTTGAGTAAAACCTATTTTTTTATCCTAAAAAGCAAAAACACTATAAAAGGAAAAGGGAATGACCTAATCAAAGAGCATTCATCTTACCAATTATAGAAAGAGCCAAGGAGGAGAAAGAAGAGAAAAGAGGAGAGAAGAAGAAGAAGAGAAGGAGCTGATGCAGTCACCTTTAGCTATCCTTTCCAAGTTAATTTCTCATTTCATCTTCGTGTCTATTTCATTTAATGTATGAGATGGATATGAGGATGATGACTATTTGTTTGAGGATGTTCTAAACCTCATTTGGGATTTGTTCTTGAATCAATTGTGATTTGATTTCTTTTGTTATTAATGTGTTAGGTATTGTCATTTTTTTTCATTTTCTCATACTTCAATAACAAATCGAGAGAGTGAACGAATAGTAACATAACAGGTTGGGTAGTGAGAGTTAACAACCTAATAGATCACATAAAAAATCAAATCGATAATTATACGATAAGAGATCATGCATCAGGACCCGATTTTTTATTAGAGTGCTTAAAAACTAATTAGACTATGGGCTATTTGTTAGTTGATAAATTGCAATTTCAGAACATTGGATTTAATTAGGGATTATGATTTAGGGTTTAGTGATTAGTTCTTGAGAGATGATAATCAACCATTTGGAATTTTAGGATCAATACCTATTAATTTAAAAGTAAATAAAGTAACAATTGATGATAGGATAAATCCCATATTCTCATAATTGGTTAATCTTATCTTGTGTGATTTCTTGATTATTAAATGGGTGTGCTTGATTTCTTGTTGTTCATTTTAAAATTTCATTTTCAATCGATCCATATGCAATTGCTTTATTTTCTGGTCACTTTATTTCATTTTAGTTATAATTTTTAAACCTTAGACAAAGTTAGGATTCAATTAGTTTACTAATTCATCATGGGATCGACACCTCAACTATTATGCTTACGACCAGTGCACTTGTGGAACATTAACAATTTTATAAAACTAAAACTTGCTCAACAATATACAAAGTTTTGTGTTTTCTTTCATAAACCTAACACAAACAGGTAAGTTAATAAGGCATGTAATTTTGTTTCAATAAACAAAAAAAAACCCTGATATATGTTAGGCCAATCCAAAAAACAATGCTTCTAAACCTTTAAACTCATTAAATCAATAACAATCAAGTAATTTAAATCAAGTTAAACAATTAATCGCTCTAATATCACTTTTGGGAAATTAAATATAATTGAATTTTGAGCATAGTGAAATTAATTTTTATAATTTTTTGATAAGATAACTTTAAAAAATTAATTATAAATAAAAGGGTTGAAAAATACCTAATCCAAAATGCTATATAACTTTTCGTCTTAAACCGTCAACCAAAGGCTATTCATATGTCTAGCCTTTTAATAATATCCATAAAGCAGAGGAAAGACCTTAAACATTTTAAAAGGAAAGACAGGAGTGCCAACTCCCTTATACCTTTTTCCTATTTATAGAAAAGGACACCGCTAATTAAAATTAAACTTCTAATTACAAATGAAGTCTAACTCAATCATAATTATAACTTTATCTTAATAAAATCAAATATTTCATATTTAATCACCAAAGTTTCTCAAACATTGTAATTAAGTCTAATTCAATTTAAATTAAAATTTTCTTTTAAAATTTTCTTTATATGTGACCTATTAGGTTCTTAATATATTAACAGTAATTATAAATTAGAATTATAATTAGATAAATAGAAAACCTTTTCAATTTATATCTAATTTCCTAATTAAACAATTTATAATCATATAACATGATTCATGTTTAGCAACATGTCATAACTAGCAAAATATTATGAATGTCAAAGTGATTTGACTTAACTAGGCTATGTATGATTATATCGTATAATTTAATCATTTTGTCATTTAATATTCTATTTGAACATAGAGTATAAAATTGGAGTTTAGTCTGTTTAAATTCAATTATGTTCATTCATTCTAATTAGTAATTGATTACAATTGATGTTTGAAAATATCTTTTCAAATCTTCATTCACTATGGCTATAGAATTCTTTAAATCACTACTAATCAAGAATATTATAACATTCTCCCTTATTACTTTAGATTAATGAATCCTTCATTGACTTACTCAACCATCTCCACAAATTTCATAATATATATCATAAATAGAATATTTCATAAGTAGCATCAAAATATAATAATTCCTATATGAGATACCTCGGTAATCTTAAATATAAGGATTAATTATAACTCAATAATCTCAAATATAAGGATCAATTACAAAACCGTCATAATAAGACATCTATAGATATACAAGTAATATTACATTTAGGATCCTTATAAGCAGGGCCAATCAAGTAAAATTATCATCTAATTAGCACCTACACATTTTTTTTAAGAATCATCATATTCTAATTTAAGATATAAATCCACATTATGGAAGGACTAGTTTTAAGCATCAGAGTCTTTTGCAAGACTTTGAAGAGTTGTACAAGGTAAAAGGTTTTCTGGGTATTGATTTTCTTTGAATTTATGATATTTTAATTAGATCCACGGTGTTGAAATTAAGTTTGGATCTTTCTTTTTTTGTTGTTCAATTAACAAGATTTGAACTTTTTTTTTGTTTTAGCTTATCATTTGTAAACTTACAGGCCTGAAATAGATGTTTTAGGTTACAGTTTCCAGTTCGTGTTTTACAATTCATGCACATGGGGTTTGTTTGATTATAAATGAATAGCTGATAGAACCCACATGAAAAGCAGATGAATTATCATTCCCTTCAGTATTATATTAATGCTTCAGAGAAGAAGAGTTGTTAAGAAAGCTTATTTCTTGCTTTTGGTCATTTTCCTATGTTTCTTTATCTTTTATGAAGGTCCTTTTCCATCATCAAATTTATAGTTAGCCTTCTATTCGTTAGTTCCTCGCAGATTAGAACCTTAGTCTCATGTTTAATTTATGATCTTGGGGTGTTTATCTGTGTGATCTGGGTGCTTATTGTTCAATTTCATATAGGTTTAGTGATTTTCACTTGATTTTTGCTTAATTTTTTCTCCAGAATTCTAATACTAAGTACGCTTTCTTATTCTCAGTTCTGTCTTCTACTCAATTTTTCCCATGGGAGTATTATTCAACTAGGTTTTGGATTCAGGCTAGTTGCATCAATGATGTTTGATTTTGATCATATGGGTTGAATGGCTTTTATCATTTCATCTTGCGATATGTTATGTGACCTCATAGCCCTTCTAGTATTAGAATTATGAGTTGTGGATTATGATTGTGCTGCTTATTTGGAAGTGTTATTATGCTTTTTGCTGGTCTTGTTTTGATGCCATCAATTTGTGCCATTGGAGATAAGCAAAGTGTAGGATAAATAGATTATGTTATAATAGCATAATTGTTTTCTATCTTCAGTTTGCTATGACTTTGTGCCATTTGATGCCATCATTGTTTTCCTTATTAGTTAACAAAATGGGATGTTGGTATTAGAACTGGTGTTTCTTTACGTTTTTGTTTTGAATTTTGCTAATTCTTTACCACATTATGGTTTGCTCAACACCGTCCTCGACAATAACAAACTTTTCTCCATCTATTGAACAACCAAACAGGGAAGCTTCTTCTTACTTTTTATTGTTTTTTATTTTTCTTTTTGGTTCCTGTTTCATATCTTCTTTGGTTCTATTTTGTTTATTTATTTATTTTACTTATTTAATTATTATTAAGTTTTTATTATTATTATCATTAGTATTATACTGTATTTTTCTTTATGCATTTATGTCTTTATTTATTTTAGTTTTATTTATTTACTCTTTTAACCTGCATTACTTATTTGTAATTTTTTGTATTATTACTATACTAATTTTTATAATCACATGTGGGTTTATTGGAAATAACCTCTCTACTCTGTAGGGGTACGATTGTGTACTATTAGATCTCCCCAAACCCTGCTTTGTTGCGGGATTTCAGACTGGGTGATGATGATGATATAAATTACTTTTTTATAAGAAGAAACATAATATGTGCTCATTTTATTGATTTTACCAATATTACATCTTTTTTTGGCAAATGAATGATGGATTACAATAAATGAAACTATTACACCATTACAATAAGTTCAAAGATAGAAATGAGACTACTCTATATTACAAATATAATCGAGGAGAATAGTAAAAAAGCATATCAAAATGAGAAGATTCAAAAAAATTAGAGTTGCCATTTTCTCTTCATGTCAGTTGAGAGGAATCTTAGTGCATCTTTAGCAAAAATTCTTGCTTGAATTAGGTTGATAATTATGTCGGCTAGTTAGTATTTCTCTTCCTTTACGTTAGTGAATCTATGACTATTTCTTTCTTTACAAATGTTATATATGGGCATTGAGAAGGTAGTGGTAAAAAGGACTGCATTTGGAGCTCCTTTCCATGATTTGGTAATTACCTATTGCAATACGAACTCCTAATAATATTTTCCATATTGAGCAGGCAACAAGTGCATAATACAACTCCAGGTAGCTTTAGAATAATTACATTGAAAGAAAAGATGATCACAGTCTTCAAAAGCCAAGCTACAAAGAACACATAATTCATCAACATTACCATGCCATTGATTCATAGTTTGGAGTTGATTCTTGATAGCTAGCCAAGTGATGAAGGTTGCTCTAAGACTAATGGTATTATGGCATTAAAAAAATAGAGAGAACCACAAAACCACCATTGTGTTATTAGTAAGGAGACTATAACATGATTTGATAGAGAAAATGCCATCTGTTGTAAGCTTCTGTGTAATATGATCCTCCTCGATTATATTAGAAAGTAGCAGAAAGTAAGCCATAAGGGATATGGAACCTCTAAAGTTAGCTTACCATTCTCCATTGGCCATCAAAGAAGATACTTTTAGACTTAAGGGCATTCAGTTTGGTAACCTTTGAAATTTAGGAAAGAAAATAAAAGGAAATAAGGGAACTGATGGCCATCTAATTATCAAATCACATATGTTTTTTCTCTATTGCTGATTGTGTGTTTGATATATGGGTAGATGGTATCACGTAGTTTCATCGTCTGTTTTAGTATCTAGGAAATAAGGGAACTGATGTCCATCTAATTATCAAATCACATATGTTTTTTCTCTATTGCCGATTGTGTGTTTGATATATGGGTAGATGGTATCACGTAGTTTCATCATCTGTTTTAGTATCTAGGAGTCCTTCTGAGAGTAATCCACCTGCCAAAAGTTGGAGTTTTTAAAATATATTTCATGTATCCCCTTTATCCATAAGGCATTACTATCAATGTATAAATTCCATAACCTTTTACACATTGAAACTTTTTGTTTATTAGAGATTGAAATAATCACAAGACCACCATGTTTTTTATGCATCGTATCCTCTTGCCATTTCACTTGAGCTTTTTTGGAATTTCCTACCTGACCCATCCAAAGAAAGGATTTCATGATTCTTTCCAACTCCTTGATACCTTTTGGAGGTAAGGCAACATGAGCAATCTAATGTGTATGCAAACTATTGAGAACTAAAATGATTAGTGTAAGTTGGGCTACATAAGAGAGGAAGTGGTTTTGCTAAGCCATAGACCAAGACTTCATTCTTTCAATAATCAGTAAATAGTCATTATAACTTTCAATATTCTATTTTGATGAAACTATAGCTAAAAACAATTGATAAATAATACGTAAATGTAAATCAAATCTTATAATTATGATTTATTATAATTTCAATTACATAGTAATTATTCTAATGATTTTACCTTTAGTATTAAAACATTAAATATAATTAAACAATGTAAAGATTAAAAAAAGTGCCTTTATTAATTACAATAATAATGACATATATTAAATGACAACTAATTAGTTGACTATAAAATATAAAATAACACATAATAAATTTAAACTCCATTTTTCTTTATATTATTTTAGCTAAAATACATACATTATGCCCCCTCTATTTTAAAAATGGACTTATTAGACCCTTTGATCACCAGTCAAAGGAGCTTAAAATTTAAAAAGACTTTTTCTGTTCTTGTATTATGATGAATCACCATAACTGTACATGCTCCATTTGTGGACAAAAATATCCTTTTAGTCTTTTGTTAACAAAAATACACTAAACCCCTATATTTTTTGCTTTATTTCATCATGTCATCTATTTGAAAAATAAAAATTATTTCAAGCTTGAATTACATTTTGATCGTTAATAAATAAAAAGGATAAAATTACTGAAAATAACATTGTCTGTACAATTGTACGTTATGACTGTTAATTTACGAAAAAATTATAAAAAAGAAATTTATTGTTGAAACAAAATTAAAAAATTAATAACAATAGTAAAATAAAATATCACCAATTTTATGTTTCCCTTTTGCTCTATAAATATAAAAATGGTGATATTTTATTTTAATTTTGTTTCATAAATAAATTTATCACTAGGAAGAGGTAACTATCTTATTTGATGCATAATGAATGAAGAAAGAGATCAATAGGCTCCAAAGTTGTTGGTTGCAAGGTAGTTGAACTTAAAAAGCAATACATAAGCTATTAACTTTGAATTATAATAGCATTCTATAATGGAACTTTTGTAAAATCAAAAGGAAACATCTACCTTAAAACTTTTGTGGAAAGCCAAAGAGATTAATAAAAGTTTTATATAAATCTTTCTGGAGTGGACTCTTAGCAATTTTGTATAGAAGCCTACGACTTACGAGAACATAGCAATTAGATACAATCTAATGGCTAACTATTGTAAAATGAGGCCCATCAAGTAACCTTGGATAGTTAGACCTCGATTCCAAATTTTAAAAAAAAAGAAATAATTAACAATAATAAAATAAAATATCACCATTAAAAATGTTGATAACCTTGGATAGTTAAACCTCGATTCCAAATTTAAAAAAAAGAAATAATTAAAAATAATAAAATAAAATATCAACATTAAAATTGTTGATAATTCTTTTTTCCATAAATTAACGGCCATGAAGTACAATTATGAGAATAATCACAATTAAAAATTTTTGTATTTCTTTTTTTCCATAAATTAACGGTCATGAAGTACAATTATGAGAACAATAGTATTTTTAGTAATTTTCTATTTTATGTATTAACAGTCAAAATGTAATCCAAGTTTAAAATAATTTTTATTTTTGAAATAACGGGCATAATAAAATAAAGTGAAAAAAATATAGGGGTTTAATGTTATTTTAGTCAACAAAAGACTAAAAGGGTATTTTTGTCCAGAAAATGCAACATGTACAATTATGATGATGTCATCATAATACAAGGGTTAAAAAGTTTTTTTGAATTCTATGCTCTTTTGACTGGTGTTCGAAGGAGGTAATAAGTCCATTTTTAAAATAGAGGAGGGCATAAGGTACCAAGGAATAAAACACAGGGGGTTAAATGTATTTCAAACTATTATTTCTAAGTTATAGTGTTGACTATAAAAGCATATTAATGCTACAATTATATAGATTAATGATCTTTTCATTTCTTTATAAGTAAATTTTTAGGAACTATGTTTTTGCATTTCTCTGTATATCAAAGTTGTCCTAATCTTTGATGCTATAAAACATAAGAATTTTTTCTATTCTTATTATTAATAAAAACTTCATACATCCTGCTATAAGAAACAAATACATATTTTGTACTAAACTTGAATGTAAAAGGTAAAGTACCCATCAACCTCTCTTTAGTTATTACTCAATTAGTTATTTAGTCCTATATAATAAAACAAAAGGCAAAAGAAAAAATGTTATGATATTTGATGTCTTGGTTAGATTGATAGTAGATTACAAACTATGACTAAATTTAGGCATATATAAGGTGATTTGAGGTGACAATTTCATAAGGCTTGATGAGTTACTAAATAGTGAGTTTCGTCAGATGAATAAATAAATTTTTATGTATATTTTTATGGAAAAGATTAATATATGATCACATATGATTGATTGCTCTTGTATCTACTATGCAAACTCTTTTATTCGTAAGATTAAGAAAAGAAGATTAAAGTGAGTGACCAATACCTGTACAATCTATATATTTGGTATAAGTTGCTCTGGTAACTCCTTTTTCTTCAAAAATCTACATTATCTCTTACTATATATAGTTACAAGGCACTTCTTTCTTATAAGTCAAAATATCATGTATAATTTTTTTATCATTTAAGAGTGTTTTATCTACAAGATTAACCACTCTAGCATGGACCTTTCCTACTTAATTTTTATACACCTTATACCATTCGGGGTATATATGCAACCTCAAGAAATTTTCTTTCTGATGTCCCTTTGCATCACAGTAATACTTAATTCTCATTCTTCACAAAGCTCTATTTTTTTCCTTTTTCCTCCACTACCTTTAAATTTATCTCCTCTCTCATTCTTTGATTTAATAAGCACAATTGCATTCTCATATACATCAGTTATCATATTATGAACTTTCCTTTACTTCTCTACACATAAAACCATTAAATATTTTGTGTTTATAGATGGTCAAAGATTTATAAGAAGGATATGATTCTGCATTTTTTCATATGATTAATCTATGCCCATCAAAATTATAACAATCTAGTTTTATTAAAAAAATTAACAACCGCCTTACTAGCTTCACATGTAAAACAAGGTATAGTTTGAACACAATTCAGCTCATCATATAACCTTTTCAATTTAGTGTAACAAGCTAATACACTCATTGATCCCTTTGCAAGTAAAATTATTTCTCCCTATAGCTAATACTTCAAAAAGCCATTACTTTCTCCAAATATTTGCCTCGCAACTTCTTAGAAGTTGAAAGTACATGGATAATCTTCTATTAAGTCCTTAAAAATCAATTTTATATCTATAATATAACATACAATCAATCCTTTTCCATTTTCCATATTCAGTTGACTTTTAATTAGGCATGACATGCTTTTATTGGATCCCTCTATAATTTTGGGTTAATAAATATTTATTAGTCGTGAAATTCCTTAAGTGACTTCAATGGTGCATTTGAATTGGAGCCTTCATTAGGAATTCAAATGGATGTATAGAAAAATATTTTTAAACATTAGAAATCTTTAGAAATTATTGAAAAACATTGAAACACTTCATAAGACTATTATAAATAAAGGAGAAGAGATGTGTTTCATTAATTTTCATACATAACAGAAGTGAGAGCTACTTTAGAGTGTAAAGAGAATAAGAAATATCTCCAATTTCTCAAGCTTGCGCATGTGAGTGATCCACTAAAAATTGGTAAGCTGGTACAACATTGTAATCCATCCTAAATAGTGTGAGCATTTGAGTTAGTCTTTGGTTTAAGCTAGAGAAGAAATCATTATAATCTCATTATATTATAGTGGAAGATCTTATAAACCTCTGATCTTGTAGGTTTTCCTTTTATATTGGAGACTCTTCAACCAATCTAATATAAGGAATTGGTCAGCCAAATACTAGACAATAAAGGGGTTGGCTTGAAAATAAATGAATTGCTAGTCATTATGGGAGAAGTTGATCATTGAAATGATACTTAATACAACAGAAGCAATTGATATAAGAGAAGTACAAGGGTTTTCCTTGCAAAATTATAGGGTTCTTCTTTTACTCTCTTACTTTCATATTATTTTTAATGCCTGTTTTAATCATTCAAAAAGGGGAAAGTATAATTTTCACTTTATTACTTTTTTTCCTAACAATGGTATTAGAGTTTTCATGTAAAAGAGTCATTTTTCTTAGATGATTTAAAATTAAGGGTACCATCACTTATGATGGTGGCATGTTCAAACTTATTGTGAAAAATTACTCCTATTAGAAATTAATGATGAAAGAGCATTTATATTACAAATATCTATATGAGCTAATCACAAATGAGAATAAGTTAGAAGGAAAAACTGATAAAAGATCGAAGCTCCTAAACTAAAACATGATGACCATGATAATAAGTTCTTGATAAAAACTTATTCAAGCACATGTCAATAAACAACAATGCATACGAATGTGGATGAAACTAGAATCCATGATTCAAAAAAAATATGCCTCACATCAAAGCTCACTTAGTAAGATGATTAGTTAAGTTAGAGTAGAAGGATGATCAATGTATGATCAAATAAACACCTTCAAGGGGCTCATAAATCAATTAATAAAGATCAAAATAAAGATTAATAATGAGTTATAGACCTTGCTACTTCTCAATTCATTATTTAAGAGTTAGAATGCTCTTGTTTTCACACTTAGTAACATGATCCTAGAAGGAAAACTCATTTAGGGATGACAATGGGCTGGCCCCCTACCAATTTTTTTAAAATAATTTTTTTAATTAAAAATATATAATAATTTACTTTTTAAAATTAGATTAAGGTCTGGGTTGCCTAAACCTAAATTTACCAGAGGCCCATCTCTTTTAAATAAAACGATATTGTTTTGGCTAGAATAATTGGACCTTGAGTTTGTCTAGGCCTAGGCTTGGCCCATAGACCAACCCATTAAAAATAACTAAATTTAAGTCTATGAGCCAAAAATTGTCATCCCTAAACTCATTATAGAAATTATTGCTAACAACCTATTGAGTAAAAAAGCTAAAATAAAGGAAGGAACATGGCATATCAGCATAATCTAAGGCGAGAACATAGGAAGAAGTGAGACCTATAGAATGATAGAAGTAAAGGTTTTGCTAAGTCAAGAGGGTAGTCTAAATCATACCCAATAATTAACTACTATTATTAACATAAGCCTAGTTATAAGAAATTCAAATGTTGAAATCTCAAGGGAGATTAGAAGAATGATACTTTTAAGCCAAAATAGAAGACCGAAAAGAGAAGGAAGAGAAGAGCATAACTACTATAAAATATTATGATAATATTTTCCTCATTCGAGTGCCTCCTTCTATATAGCCCTATGTGCAGAGTTTTTCTTAATATATCAAAAAGGTGATTTTAGTACAATTAAGATGAGAATTAACTAAACAATAAGATCGTGGGGATCAACAATGTCATCTTAATGACTAACAATATGTGTTAACTCAAATTGAAAGATGTAAGACATGTTCCTAATACACTTTTAAATCTTATTTCTTCTAAAATGCTCAATGATGCTAGCTATATAAAGTAATTTTGCATGAGAAGATGGAAACTTTCAAGTAACAACGTGATTACTGTGAGAGGAAGAAAGGAAGGTTCACCATATATTACACAAGCAAACTTATGTAAAGGATAAACCAATGTGTCCTATGATAACTCATACTTGATGTTGTAGCATAAGATTTTAAGACATATGAGGGAGAAGGATTTACAAATTCTCACTCACAAAGAACTCTTTCCTAATATGAAAGGTAAAATACCTGAATCACACACTCATTGTTTGGCTAGTAAACAATATAATTTTATTTCGCATAACTAGTCAGCTACATAAGAGAAAACATGTTCTTGATTTGGTATATATAATATTTACTCAATGATAAAAAAAATTGCAGTGAATTATACTAATTACTTTTATCGATGACCACTAAAAAAAGGTCTGGGTGTCTTTGTTAAAAGCAAAACCAGGTACTCAAGGCATTTAAGGAGTTTCTTGCCAAGGTGGAATGCAAGATAGACAAACAAAAAATTGAATGTGTCAGAGATGATGACAGTGGATAGTACCATGACCTATTTAAAGCATATTACAAATCATCTAGCATCTAGCTCGAGAAAAAGCCATAATTAAATGGCGTAGTTGAGAGAATAAACTAAACCTTTAAGAAAAGGATCTTCTTCATGCTCTCTTATGCCAATCTCCCTCGGTCATTTTGGAGGGAAGTTGTAAAGACAATCATCAATATTATTAACTACTCCCCTTCAGGTGCTTTAAATGGGGGTAACATAGATGAAGTATAGACAAGAAAGAAGGATTCATATCCCTAAGGATGAATGCCCTAAATATTATTCAAAGATAAAATTATACATATATCTTGAACTTACCATGAGAAGAATTTGGCTATCAATTGTGAAACCTTATAAACAAAAAGATTGTAAGAAGTTAGGATGCTTTATTTTTCAAAGATCAAACCATCTAAGATTTCAATAAGCAAAAGGAAAATCTAAGCATAAGGTTAACACCTACTATGATCATAATTCATGACCTATTATACATGATAATCTAGTGGGACAAACCAGTAACATCAATCGTGATCAAGCTACTGATGTGCCTAATCACATTGAGTCTTTAACAGAGGAGTTTTCATCAACTAGGATAAATGGCATAATGCCTATAAAGCCAATTAAGCTAGAACCTATAGAACAACCCCTTCTAAAGATTAACTAGAGAAATACAATCACCTACTAGATATCTTCCTAATGAGTATTGCATACTCATTACTAAAGAGAAGCCTTAGAGCCACAATGAAACCATAGTTGATGTTCAAAAAGAAAAATTATTGAAAGCCATATGAGAGAAAATGCAATAATTGTATGAGAACCATACTTATAATCTACTATAATGCCTTTAAGGTAGATAAGCCTAAAAAAACAAGCAGGTGCACAAGCTACAAAACTAAGGAGAACAATCCATAACCAAGGAATAAGGCTAGAATTGTTGTTATAAGTTGCAACTAGGAAAAGGGAGTTAATTTTGAAGGGATCTTTTCACCTATGGTAAAGATGTCACTTATATGTGTAGTTCTTGGTCTAGCCATTAGTTTAGACTTAAAGATTGAACAACTTAATCTCAAGATAATATTTCTGTATCAAGACCTAGAAAAGGATATTTATATGGAGTAACTTAAGGGATTTGTAGTTTCAAGAGAATAACATTTAGTATGCTGATTGAAAAAGAGCCTCTATGGTTAAAAACTAGCACCAAAGCAATGATACAAGAAGTTGGACTCCTTTATGGTTGAACATTACTTTAAGAAAAATCACACAAACCATTGTGCCTTTATGAAGAAGTACACTAGTGGTGACTTCATTATACTTCTACTATATATTGATGATGCACTGATTGTTAGGCATGTTAAGAAGAAGTTTATTGCATTTAATAAGGTATTACGTAAATCATTCGCCATAAAAGATTTAGGACTAACAAAGTAAATCATTGGAATAATGATAACTTGAGATCATTCCAATAAGTTCTTATAACAAATGATACATCAAGAAAGTACTTGAGGGGTTCACTATATATAAAGTGAAGCCCATTAGCATTCCACTTATAGGACATTCCAAGTTAAGTAAGAAAAGTCCAGCAAGTGAGAAAGAAAAGGAAGAAATGAGAAATGTTCTATGTTTGTTTGTAGTTGACAGCTTATGTATGCCATGGTGTACATTAGGCTAATCATTTCCTTCACTATCAATATTTGAGTTAATTCTTACCCAATCCGAAAAAGAATATTAGGTAGTTATAAAATGGATCTCTGATATTTCTAATGTACAACCAGGAGTGCTTATGCTTTGGTAAAGGAAAACCTGTGCTAAAAGGATTAACAAATATGGATATGATTAAAGATGTAAATTTTAGAAATTCAATGTTAGAATATTTGATTATTGTTGTAAGGAGAGCTATGTCATGATAGCTAAAGCATAACTAATTGAAAAAGGAAGGATCTTTCCAGACAGTGATAGATTCTCTGCCTCTATGGGGTGTTATTTATTAGCCAAACATTTTACTTATCCCATCATACCTTGAAAAACTTTACAAGTCTTTTATAAATAGAGGGGAAGAAAAGTGTTTCCTCAATTTTTATATACAACACAAACTAGAACCACTTTAAAGAGTGAAAGCTTGAGAAAAAGTCTCCAATTTTTTAAGCCTGAGTATATAGAGATCTACCATAAAATAGCGAGACATCTGAATATTGTAATCTATCCTAAATAGGATGAAGAGTTAAGTTAGTCTTTGGTTCAAGTTAAAGAAGAAATCATTGTAGTCCTACTATATTATAATAGAAGATCATACAAACATTTGGTTTTATGATTTTTTTTTTTGCATTACAAATTTTTTTATATAAATTATGATGCTCTCTGTCTACACTCTTACTTTCATAATGGTTTTGAATGTTCATTTTAATCATACAAAAAAAGGAAAATATAATTTTCACTTTATTACGTTTCAGATTCACCTTAGCTCACAATACAAGTTTCATAGATATATTTTACGAAAGATAATTGTTTTCAATAGGAGGAACAGTCACTAGTAACATTCCTTGTTGATCTAAAAAATGAAAAGCAAGTGGATCTCTTGAAATCTGTATTGTTGTTGAATTTGGATCCTTCCATCAGTTGACTTCCAATTGAATCTTATCTTTTTTATAATGTAAATTTAGTTTTAATACCTCTTATACCCTGTACATAACCAATCACCTTATTCTTGTATTCTACTTAAGAGAAAGGAAAATAGATAAAAACATAGATATATACACAGTATTGTACCAACTTCAATAAGTAGAAGCTTGAAGAAAATGTTATAAAATGTGTCTAACCATATAACCATCAGTAATGACACATTGACTCTTAGATAAAAATATAATACATTTTTTTAAAACTACATAAAAAATCTAGATTAGCCATTGATGTATAACTCGAAGGACCACATCACTAGTGCAACTATAGCTATCATGAAGAAAAAAGACAATTTGAGCTTGTTTTCAAGAGTTTAACACATTTGGGCAATCACTGAAGGATTCAATTAATGTTTGATGAACAAAAGATGTTGTAATATCTGAAAATTCATCCACAACTATTCACTTTTGTTCTTTGGGTTAGTTCTTTAGTTAATTGAATGAACTCATTCCCTACTATTACACTTTTTGAATTAGTATAATCATTATTACGTTCTTATATTATTGATAGTCTGTAAGAAATGAAAAATGGAAAGGTGAAATTTTTTTAAAATGTAGAGGTGAAATATATTAACCCCCTAGTAGGGAACGGATAGTTACAATGTTAGACAATTTTGTCATTTCTCATAACGTTGGACAAACATTAATTGTATTTTTCGGTTTTTCAATAACTTATCAGTTAAATTATATAATTTGATCCAAATAAAGGTACCAAAGTAGCCCAATAAATGATCTAAATCAATGCATCGAAGTCTAAGAGGAAAATGGATCCCGATTAGTATGGACTGGACCCATATGGAGCTTGTAATGGGGAAGCCCGATATGGAAGCTATATATAAAGGTTAAGATCTCCTGTAGTTGCTCATATCGTTCGTAAGCATAAGGATTCTTTGACCCGTTAAGAGCACTTATGAATTGAAAAAACTATAAAAAGACATTAACCAAGTGTCGATGAATGGTTCTTGTAAATGTCCCGAAAGATTAGAGCTCATTTTGGCCACCTATACTACTTTAGAATTCAAAATGGAATCAAAAATTAGGTATTCCGCATTTCCTTCATTTTTAACCCTTTCATGTATGATCTGGGACACATAATAAGGTCCATGCTACGTGTTACACATGGAATCAGAGCAATTACAAGATCCGGTTATCAGAAACAAAGATTTTTCAATTTTCATCCATTATGGTTTTCATTATTTTCTTACTCATTTTTCAATTTTTTCACATATATGATTATGAGAAAGTGGTATACATAAGGCTAGTTATGAAAAAGGGACAAAATTGGCCAAAAAGTGAAAAAAAATCCTAAGTTTGACAAAAATCACGCTCCCTGTAGAACAGTGAGTGCACCGTCAGTACACGTGAATGACGATGTTATAGTAACCTTTAAAGGGCAATTTAATTATTTCATGTGTTGCACAAGCCAACCACGTCCTCCCACGTTGCTCCACGGGGTGATGGACACGAGGAAAGGGCTAGCGGGGGTGCTGCACACGCCCGACACATGGATAACGAGGACGAGGACACGTAATACAGGCGTATCTACATATAGTAGTGAGTGTACCACATACACCAATAGTAATTGCACACATAGGGATGCGTGTAAATGCATTTCATGTGCATCAACGAACTCATATTCCCCTTCCACACACCTATATAATGTCGAGCTGACATCAACGGTATAATGTTGCTGTTGTCAACACCAAAGCAAAAATATATATTTTTATAATTCCGGTAACATTACCTCGAGTCACTTTGGGTTAATTTCCGGTCGGGGGAATTTTTAAAATGATTTTCCATTTTTCTAGATTTATTACATTGGTAATTGGATTCTAGAAAAAGGTTTTAACGTTTTTAAGCTAATTTTGAGTGAATTTTTGTGCTCTAAACTGCATATAAGAGAGATACTTAAGGTTTTATATCTCGTTTGGTAGGTTCGATATTCGAGAAAGCACGATAGTCACTCTTCTTGGGAATTTTAAAATAAAAGTCTTAAATAAAGTTTAAAGACAATGTTTACAATATCAATATGTGATTATTTGACTGTACATTTGGTTTTTGTATTTATAGTTGATTTTCACATACATTATGCCCATATAGAATGTGAGAATAACATAAGAATGTATCCCTTGTGTTTGTACAACTTCTAGGGTACTGATGAGGATGTAGTCACCAAAGTGAGTTTTCAAGTTAGTATTTTATATTATTCCGCTCATATATTAAGGGATGTCTCTGGTCTTATGTTTGGTTATTCTGCTCAAAGGTGTTGGCCTTATATAGGGTTTAAGATGTACATAAAGGCATTAGATGGAGGCAAGTCGTTGCTTAAATCAACTATTCACCTAAAGGTGGTAATGTCATGAGAGTCAATGGTTTGTACTCTGATCACTTTTTATGTGAAGGTATGATTGCATATATTATGTATTTAGCCCAAAGGAGTTTCATAATAAGTGTGAACTAATTCTCGATATAGATACTGCTTTAATGCTTTAAATATCATTGTTATAACTTTAATGCTTTAAATACCATTGTTATCCTGCATTTATGTTGATCTTTATACTGTCTTTTCTATTTTACAGTCACATTTTTTGTAAAAAACCAATGTTGTCATGATGGAAACATTAATTGGTTTCAACTTTAAGAAGTGGAAGAAGGATGTTGAGTTTTCCTTGGAGATGGCCGACATTAACATGGCGATAACATGGCGATGCATATAGAGAGACCTTCTCCACTCACTGGTATCAACTCAAAAGTTGATAAGACAGCTATGGCAATATGGGAGCGGTTAAATAAGATGTGTTATTTGACCATCAAAAGGTCGATCTCTGATCATCTGCTTAGCAGATTACTAGATACGGTCATAGCAAAGGAGTTTATAATTAGTATTTCTCAGAGATATAAGGTGTCGTCCCATACAGAGGAAAGCATCTTGATTAACGAGCTATTCTCTATAAGGTACACAAGAGAAGGAGGCATTATAGAATATATCATTAGGATGGTTTTCCTTCAAAGTAAACTGAAGGACTTAATGTACCCATTCCTAACGTACTCATAGTGCATCAGGCACTTAATACTCTCCCATAAGAGTTTGAGATGTTGGCGATGTCATAAATCTCTTAGGATAAGGCCTGGGATATCAATGCCCTAATTTCCTGGTGTCCTGCAGCTGAGGAGAAGCTTAAGAGTTCTCCTTATATGGCCCTATATACAGCTACCAAAGGTAAGGGAAGGCGAAGCCCTAACAGTCTAAGGATAAGGGTAAGAAACCCAGATCCAGATTGGACAATCTAGCATTGCCAAGGGCCTATATGACATGAAGATTATGAGGTGCTTCTTCTGTAAAAAGAAGGGGCATAAGAAGGTTGATTGCCTGAAGTAGAAACTTTGGAAGGTTAAACAAGAACTATCAGGTAACTCCTCGGCCTACATGATTCATAAATGCAACTTAGTTATATCCACATCAAGTTCTTGGTGGCTAAATAGTGGAGCTTCTAATCATGTTGCTTCCATAATGAAGGGGTTCAGATCCATAAAAAGGCTGATTAAAGGAGAGGAGAAGAAGATAGTTAACAACAATAAAGAGGTGGACATTTTGTATGTAAGGAATGTAAGTTTGAACCTCGACATGGGGTTCGTACTGGTTCTTCAAGACACTTTTTATATACTGTCTTTTAGACAGAACTTGATTTTTATGTCAGTTTGGATAAAAAGGGTTATCATTTTGTATTTGATACTTCGGCTGTAAATATTTCTATCAATGCAAGAAATGTCAGAACTATCTTCTTATCCTATGAATTATATAGAATTTGTCTTACTCCTCATGAAATTTATACCTCTTCTTATATTGCCAAACCTTTTACTTGAAAGAAAGCCTAAGAAACATCATACATGTTGTGGCATAAATGCCTTGGCCACATTTCTAGGGAGATGGTTGAGAGACTGATAAATTATAACATTCTCTCGACTTTGTACTTCAGTTTCCTGGAAACATATATCAATTGTTGCAGGAGTAAGTTGACAAAGATAAAGAAAAAGAGGTCAACTTGTGCTTCTGGTTTATTGGACCTCATACATACAGATTTTAGTGGTCCCTATACAATTATATTATGCAATACTAGATATTTTCTGACATTTATAGATGATTATTCCTACTAAGGTTACGTGTTCTTATTTAAGGAAAAGTCTGAAGTTCTTGATAAGTTCAAGATCTTTAAGACTAAGGTTGAGAAACAGTTGGGAAAATTAATAAAGATTGTCAGATCTAACAGGGGAGGGAAATATTATAGCAGACATATGGTTTTAGGACAAGAAAATGGTCCATTTGTTAGGTATTTGGAATCAGTTGAATTAGTAACTCAGTTCACTGTGCCAGATAGTCCTAAGCAAAATGGTGTGGTCGAAAGGTACAATCACACCGTAAAGGACATAGTGAGGATAATGTAGAGTACGACTAACCTACCTGAATACCTTTAGGGTGAAGTCATCAAGACCATATTGTATATCTTGAATAGAGTCCTAATTAAGTTAGTACTTAAGACGTCTTTTGAACTCTAAGTTGGTAGGAAACCAAGCCTTGCACACATTTGTATATGGCGCTGCCCCACTAAGGTATGGTTATATAATCCTAATGAGAGGAAATTGCAACCTTGTTCCACTAGCTGCCATCTAGTAGGATATCCTGACCACTCTAAGGGCTACAGATTTTACAGTAGAGAAGGAGGGGCCATAATAGTGAAATTGCAGACAGTTAAGTTTCTAGAATAAAATATCCATAATGAGGGAGGATCCTCGTACCCTCCAAGAGATAGCAAGATGGACACTATGATTATTTCATAACTGGCCCTTGTATAGTTAGGTCCAATTAATGTAGATCTAAGTACCATGCCTATGTAGGCACAGGGACCTCTACCTGCTTAGGAAAAGGTTCCTAAGGTACAAGAACCTATGCAGTTACGAAGATCCACCAGAAAGAGGTGACCTGCTATCTTATCAGATTACTTAGTCTATTTAGGTGAGCAAGACTATGATATAAGAAATGCTGTGGATCCGGTCACTTTTACCAAAGTCATTTCTAGACCCCATGCAGACTTGTGATGGAAGGCGATGAAGGATAAGATACAACCTATGGGACATAATAAGGTATGGAAGTTGGTTAATTTATCTAAACATTGCAGGCTTGACAGTTACAAACGGCTATTTAAGACCAAGAAGGACACATAGGGTCAAGTTGAGCGATTTAAGACGTAATTAGTTGCTAGAGAATTTACTCAAAGAGAAAGAGTTGTCTTAATGTTACCTTCTCTCTTGTATCCTCGAACGATACGTTTAAAGTGATTATGGAAATAGTAGCTCATTATAATATGGAGCTACATCAAATGTTAAAACCGCTTTCCTAAATTGTGACCTTTATGAGGAGGTCTATATGGAGCAACCTAAAGGATTTTAGGATCAAGGTGCAACTGATAAAGTTTTTAAGTTGAATAAATCAATATACGGTTTGAAATAAGCTTCCAAACAATGATACTTAAAGTTTGATGAGGTTTTAACCTTGTTCATCTTTGTGGAAAACCAAAGAAAGATATTTATACTATAAGGTCAGGGAAATAAAGTTATCTTCCTATTATTGTTCGTGGATGATATCTTGCTCACATCAAATGATTTGAACATATTGTATGAGGTGAAGCAACTTTGACCAAACACTTTGACATGAAGGATTTAGGTGAAGCATCTTTTGTCCTTGGTATATAGATTCACTATGACAGATCTCAACAATCGTTGAGCCTCTCACAAAGAGCATACATTGAGCAGGTGTTAAGAAGGTTTAATATGGCTAAATGTAGACCTATCGTAGCACCTCTCTCTCATGGTGAGAGATTATCTTTGGCACAGTGTCCAAAGAATGAAGTCAATAGAGAGGCTATGAGAAATGTTCTGTATTCTAGTCCGGTTTCTAGACTGACATATGCCCAAGTGTGTACTAGACCGAATATTGCATTTGTTGTTGAACTGCTTGGTCAATATCTGGCTAGCCCAGGTGTAGACCATTGGAATGAAGTTAAGCAAATGTTGAGATACCTAAATTATACATTGACATAAAGAAAAGTTAATGATCTAGACCTCAAAGGGTATACAGTCTCTGATTTTGGTGTGTGCCCAGATGATTGCAAATCCATTTTAGGATATATTTTTATAATGGTAAATGGTGCAATATCATGGAAGAGTGTCAAGCAGATACTAATAACTAACTTGACCTTGCATGTAGAATTTATTGCATATTATAAAGCTGCAACAGAGGCGTCTAAGTATTTAAAGATCAATTACTTGACCATAAAGGAGTTGATTCAAAAAGGTGACGTCGAAGTGGAGCATATCAGGACTAAGGAGATATTAGTCGATCCATTGAATAAAGGACTTCACCCATTAGTTTTTGTTAAACATGTATCCAGTATAAGCATGTTAAGGTCCTCAGATAGTAGTAGTTAGAGATCGTTATATTTGTTCCTTAAATGTTTGTACATTTTGATGTATTATGAAATTATGATTATTAATTAATGTAGATGATCACATTTTATCCTCAGTAATAAGTGTTCTTGTGTATAGTCATAATACATATGAAAGCCTTAAGATTTGTGTTCATCTTAATCATTTTAAAGGTCATTGGGCATATATAAAGATAGACCTTGGCCCTATTTTATTTAGACATATACAGTTTAGTACGAATATCCATAAATTTGACATGACGTAGGGGGATATAAAGTTTAATCTCATAAAGGTTCTTTAATGCAGTTTAAAATTCAGTTAGAGAACATAAAAGTTTTCTCTGATACTATTTAGATTCGGTGAGAGAAAACAAGGTTTCTATAATGTTGTTTAGCATTAGTAAGAGTAAATAGATTTCTCTACCGTCATTTAGCATTACATTCTAACATAAAGTTAGAGAAATAGAGACCTACAAACGAAGATGATATATATTAGATCATATACGTATTCTCCTAGTTTGCCACACTCTATTTTCCTATTCATGCTAGTAAGGTATTAGATATTCATGATTATATTGGACTTGTTTCACATATGACATATGTGCTTGATATTTTTCGGTATCGAAAGCCTTGCAGGAGCAAATGTTGGACTTTCATTATCTTTGGATCAATTTTTTTAATTTTTAAATTTGGTGCCATTACAGTAGCGTAACTTAATTGAATCAAGTTTTTAAACTATTTTTAAACTTGAGTCAAAACTGCAATTAATGATTGTCCAAGGGGGAGAATGTCATTTCCCATAAAGTTGGACAACCATTGATTGTATTTTTCGGTTTTTCAATAACTTTTTGGTTAAGTTACGTAATTTGATCCAAATAAAGGTAATAAAGTGCCACAATAAATAATTTAAGTCAATAGGATGAAGTTCGATTGAAAAATAGATCTCAATTAGTATGGACCAGACCCATATTGTGATAGGGAAACTCAATATGGAAGTTATATATAAAGGTTAAAGTCTCCTGCAGTTACTCAAATCATTTGTAAGCATGCGGATTCTCTAATCCGTTGAGAGCGCTTACGTATTGAGAAAAATGTGGAAAGACGTTAACCACATGTCAATGAACGATTCCTGTAAAAGTTTCGGAAGATTGAAGCTCGTTTTGTCCATAAAAAATACTTCGCGAGTCAAGATGGAACCAAAATCAGATATTCTACATTTTCTTCGTTTTTAAATCTTTCATGTAAGATCCAGGACAGATAATAAAGCCTATGTTACGTGTTACATACAATTCATTTAAGAATTGAGATCTGATAGATTTATCATGAAGTTGTAACCTTACTATTAAAGTTCTGATTCATTTGTGTCCTTCCTTCTGTTAAAACAAAATATATCGTCACTTGGAATTTTCTTTGCTTCATCATAAGTTAAATGTTTTAAACAAATTTCTTCAAAGGCCACCTATTTTTATTTGACTTCCACTTGGATTTCTAACATTGTCTTCTACGAAGAAGTTTAACATATAATTCATTTTTGTTTCTCCGCCAGTATATATAAGTACTTGTCAACGCTACAATCGAAATGCCTGCCAATTTTAATAGATTCTGATGCACCTATCTTCGTATTAAAAACTAAAATCAAACTTTCCAACTTACAGCGATACTGACACCGGCAATTCACGAGACATCATCCAGGAACAAGAAATCTAAAAGTCACCAATGTTTTCCTTTTCTTTAATGGCCAAACAAATGTAAGAGATGTGACTTATGCCATTTTTATTGTACCTGATTATTTTCAAATATAAACTATTTCGGTCGATGTCGAAAACACCATGATTCCAACTCGGATAAATTAAATTCTAACCATTGCTTATCTCATAAAACACAATTAGGTATGTCTTTGGATGATGCCCACAACCAATTAATTGTAACTTGAGATATCTTCATACATACTTCGGAGAGCAACAAATGTTCGTGACAAATTTGATGGCATTGCACTAGTTAGAGGATTACTGCCGACAACCCAGATAAAAGGTGGACCCTTTTTATAACACTACTCTATGGTCTTAAGTTATACTCGTTCATGCGTCTCTTGCGTTAGCATTAAAACACCCTCCCCTATCGTCATCTTTTCTTTCACTTTCTCAAACCCTCCCAACCATTTCTTCTGACCCTCTATTCCTCTCTCCATCGTAGACTCTTTTCTCCGCCCTGAAAAACACCTCCACTCTTCACCGCCGCCATGTCAAGTGACCGTTTCCTGTTTATGCTCCTGATGTTTCTCTTCTTTGTTTGCTCGTCAGAAGCTAGAGTGCTCCTTAGCCCGGGTTTGGTTACTTCATTTGATACAACTTCAAGAAACCACCACCATCGTCGCCACTTCAACATCCGACGCTATTCTTGCCGTTCTTTACCTTATAGAACATCGCGTTCTTTGTCCATTTACTTTCAAATAATGAACCAACGGCGACGTCTCAGAGCTTCACCAACTCAGTCAACACAAATAGTTTTTATGCCATCAGCGACTGGTGATCGTGAAATTGATCCAAGATATGGTGTAGAGAAGAGATTAGTTCCTTCTGGGCCAAATCCTCTTCACAACTGAGGAGTGACGACCTATTCATGAGCTTTCAGAAACCATTCACAATACTAAATTTGGCCTACTGGTCTTGGGCCAAGTTCTAATCTTTCTTTTTCCTTTTACAGTATTTCTGATGTCCTGCTTTCTTGATCATCTGCATGGAAGAAAGATGTTTAAATGGTTTTTCAGGATCACTACAATTCAGAGGATTTAGAGAAGCTTTGGCAGATATTATTTACATGATCAAGAACTGACTTGAACTCACTTTTCCTAGTTCTACTCTGTTAATTTTTTCCGACGCTTAGCTTACGAGGCTGCTATTTCCATGCTTGTTTTCGAACAAGCATAAAGTTTTAAAGTGACAATTTCGGCATCTGTCACGAGGGGAAGTTAAGAAGTTTTTTTGGAAGCATCTTAAACAAGCATGGAAATAGTCTACATGTGGAAATGTCTTGCCCTTTTAGTCGTGCCTTCAATAGCTTTTTTACAAAGGAGGGTGGTCCAAGTTGGAGTTTCAAGGGAAACCCACGAGCTCCATTAATTTTGGAGTGGATCATCAAATTGGGCAATCCAAATTTGATTTTTGGCTTTGTACTGTTAGTTCGGTATGCAATGATTATTATATTCATGTATAGTTAGTTAAAGAGTCTATCAATATAAAGCAAGTACCTTTCAAGGCTTCTTCCCTTTTTAACTTCATTTATCCAATTTTATCCTCTTTCGTTTATGCAAGTTAATGCATATATGTTACATACAGACAAGCGTAGAGGACGGGCACTTTTCTTGAAATTGAATGATTAACTGGGGTGGAGATCTGCAGAGAAGGGTACTAATCCCATTTTTATAGTGATGGAAGTTCTTGCAGTTAGTATGAAAACTGCTAAATGAAAGTCTTTTTAATAAAAAAATTTGATTGTATGAAAAATTAGTTATCGAGTTTTGTGGCCTATCATATTAAACTTATAAAGGTTAAGAAAGCAATCGATTTTGTGTTGGACTCCACGGGCTGGATCAGAGCTAGAAGGTGCACGAATCCAAACTCTTTTGGGACTATATGCTGCAAGTCAATAACCAAACCAGTTAAATCATTGAAACTCAATGTATAAGCAGTTAAAATTGCACTTCTGACAATGAAGGTTTTTAAATTATCACTAAGTTTAATTTTTATAACCAAAAGACAATCTTTCGATACTTCTATGAAATTTCTTGGTTGCTAAGGGGACATGTAGTTCACTTCATCTCCAATTTCAACCACAACCTAAGTTTAACGTAAATATTCTTCTATCAGATAATATTAAATAAATTACAAAAAATTATTAGAAATATCACAGATGATTATATACCATATTTATAAGTTAAACAGATTTACTGTTGCCATGCTGAAAAGCATAAAACACTGTGAAAAATATTAACAAAACTTCAAGTGAAGAACGTATGGCCTTGAAAATTTACGCACTGTAAAATGGCTTTAGGATATGCCGACATCCAAATCATGCCTTATCAAACAGTAAGAAATCTAGATTCCACCACAAATAGTTCAAATGTTTGGTAATCTCCTTCAAAATGGATTCTATTTCTCCCATTCGTGGGTGTGTTTTCTCCCCTGCAACAAATTCATTAACCATTCCATTAATCTTGATTGAGCTGCAGCCAGGTGCCTTGTCTACCCCTCTGTTTCTCATCTTCTTCCTTACTCTTTCTGCGTTATCATATTTACCAGTAGCTGCATAGAAGTTTGAGAGCAGAACATAAGCACCACTGTGAAGTTCTAACTGCGTAAGTTTTTCAGCAGCAACCTCAGCTAGTTGTCCTTGTCCTTGATTACAGCAAGCATTAAGCAATGTTCTCCAAGCAATTGCTTCTTCAGAGGAACTGCTTGAACTAGGCATGCTCTGTATCATTTCTGATGCTTCTTTCAGGAGGCCAGCTTTGGTAAGAAGATCAACCATACATCCATAATGTTTACTCTTAGGCTCAATATTGTACACACCACGCATTCTATTTAACACCCTTAAACCATCATATCCCATACCTGAATAACTACAAGCAGATAGCATGGCTATGAATGTTACATCATCCGGTCTAAACCCAGCCTCCTCCATCTCTGAGAAAATTTTCAGTGCACCCTTTCCATCTCCATGCATCGCGAAGCCAGATATCATAACATTCCAACTAACAGTGTCTCTATGAGACATCCCATCGAACACTTCCTTAGCAATATCCAAGTTCCCACATTTTGCATACATGTCCACAAGACCAGTGCTCAAACGGGAGCTTACGTGCATTCCTGATCTCTCCAAATACGTATGTATCCAAACTCCAGTCTCCAAAGCACCTAACTGAGCACATGCACAGAGCACGCTTGATAATATGCCGTCATCAGGTACTACATGAGCCAACTGCATTAGCTTAAACATGTACAAACACTCCTTGAAACAACTATTTTGCGCGTATCCAGAAATCATAGCACCCCATATTCCTCTATCCTTTATAGGAGCCTCATCAAAAAGCAATGTTGCAGTGTCGACATCACCTACTTTAGCATACCCAGAAATCATCAACGTCCATGACACAGGACAAGGACTAGGTATCTCTTCAAAGATGTAGTTTGCAGCTCTCATGATACCAAACCCACAATACATCGAAATCAAAGAATTTCCCACTACATTACTCACCAAAAAGCCCAACTTTAAGCAACACCCATGCACTAACTCCCCGTGGAAAGAAGATGGCAACTTTGCACATGCTTTTAACACATAAGGCAAGGTATAAGCATCAGGGCACATGTCATTTCGCAACATACCGGAGTACACACCGAAAACGCCCGTAAGCTGATCTCTGAGCAAGAAGGCCTTAAGCATGGTGTTGCATATGCAAATGGTGGGCTGTTGAATTCGTTGGAAAAGTTTCAAAGCGTGGCTTAGGCTCCCGCGTTTTGGTTCTGAACAGAAAGCTAAGATTCTGCTAAAAGCAAACGAATTGTTGCCAAGACCGCAGGCGATTGCTTGCGCGTGAGCTTGCTTGAGTTGCTCCATGTTCTTGCATTTCTCCAAAAGCAGTAGACATCTTCTGCTTCTGTTTACTGACATCAGACTCTCATGGACGCTTCGATAGGAAATTGGCAGGTTTAAAAGTAAACAAGGGTGTGTAAATTAATCTCGTTATTCACTTGATTAAGGCAATAAATCAATTACGATAGTCTCGGGTCATTGGCGTTGCTTCTTTAATTTATTAAAACCTTTCTATTTTACCGCTAACTTTGAAAGTCGATGATGCGTGGGATCAAAAGACCATTTTTCTTTGTGTTTGGTTAGCGTCCTCAGACACGAGGACGGAGGACAAGGACATAAAAGTTCTGTTCTCCGTAGTGTTTGCTTGCCGTCCTCGATAATTTTTGTTCCGTCTTTAGATGATAAAGACAAAAATTTGTGTTCCATCCAAGACTATGGTATAGAAATTTTTGTCCTTAGGATAAGAACAAAACAAAAGAATGAAAAGTCTGAAATACCCTCCTTCACTCCAAAATACACCGTCGTCTGATGCTCAAAAATGCACATCTGCGCGGCTCTCCTTCCTTCTTCCCTCTGCTTCGTAGCTCTCCTTCTTTCTTCCCTCTGCTTCGTAATCTCCGCAGGTAATGGTTTGCTCTATTCATGAATCTCCCGATGTTTGATTTTTGACGAATGTTCGAAATGCTCTCTCGAACAGCATAGCGTCTCTTTCATTTTTTTGTTCCCGTATCTCTCTCTTCTGTTTGATTATTTATGAGTCTCCCAAAATCTTTCGACGGTTTTAAACCCTAAGTCGTTGGTTTTTCGTGTTTTTTCATCTTCTACCCATTATTTAAATATCAGATTCAAGTGTAAAAAATACGAAATTTGGCAAATGGTTCTCTGGTTTTTGAAGGGCGGTTACGACATTGATGGGTTTTAATGTTCAATCTCTTTATTCCTAATAGTTCTTTTTGCTCATTGATTACTTTCTTTAACTTTGATCAACTAATTGTGAGTTGGCGATGAATTATCCCCAACTGGAATTGGGGTTATCTTTGTTTTCTATTTACATTTCTGCCGATAATGATGGACGAGCAATTTTCTTCTCTTCAGGGTTAATTCCTGGAACTTTTGCTCTCAATTGGAGGGACAATCTTCTTGGGATTTCATCTGGTCAATTTTCTTATCATTCTTGCTCTGTATTGGTTGCTCTGCATGGTGTTGCATCCTTATTGTGTATTGGTTGCTCTGCATCGTTTAACTCCATTATAAGCAGTTTCTGTCACTTTTATGTGTCATATTCTTCAATGATAACAAACAAAAGCAGTGCTATCATTTCATCTATTCTGGTTGCGTTGATCGCCATCTACTGTTTGTTTGCTATTTCATTGAGGCAAATGCTCATAAATGATAACAAATGCTTGTAGACCATGTCCGTAGCTAGTAGTAGTCTATTTTGATCATGTTCCTAGCTAGTTTGAGATGGTAGTAATGTACAGAAACTAAAACAATGTCATGTTAGTTAAATCAATTGGAGTTAGATTTAGTTAGTCCTAAACTTTAAGTCTAGTGAACTCGAAATTAGTCTGTTGGCTTTAGAGTAAATTGACGCTATCCCTACTAGCTATGAATCCAGGACGTATATAGAATGCTATGTTGTATATAGAATGCTATTATTATCAGCAGAATATACGATGGTGTAAAACCAAAAGTCATTAGTATGAGCTAGAGGCCCAGACGATCAAATCTTGGCTGCTTAGAACAATCCTTTTCAAATGTTGGATTGTATCATATGTAAAATATACTTGCAATCTATTTGCAATCCATTGGAGTTTTTTAGGATGAGAAACTTCAAGGCTGTCAATTTATACTTGATTTTATATCTGTTTGTAATTTGGTTGGTGCTCGAATCTTCAATATTTATATCTTGGATGCTTATTCTTTTCACTTGCTTCATATCTAAGATATACTTGCTATCTATTGGAGTTTTTCAGGCTGGATATTGACCTAGTAATTCTTGCTGAATTTGGTTATTGTTGATAAAAGGGCTATGTAATGAAAGTATGATTTAGATTTTTGTAGGAATTGTTTGTATAAATTCCGAATTGGTTACTAACATCTGCAGCATTGCACAATTCTTGACATGGTATCTGTTTTGATAAATTCCTCCCCATGAATGAACATATAGATAAAATTGTTACCAAAACCAATTTATAGCTTTTGCATCCATATGTTTAGTTTCATGCTGTTCACCACAACTAAAAGTTAGATATATATTGTGTTCTTTCAGTCTTTATTTTGAACCATTTTCTAAAGAATCTTTTAATAAGGACACTCTTTCCAATTTTGAATAAACATTGAAGGTTGAGTTTTAATTTTGATATATGTAATGCCGACGGAACTTGTGAAGAAAATAATTGATGTTCTGATCCTGGTCAGTTTAGTAGACCTGAAACTTTAAACTGCCATTCCAAGTCAACATTATCTGACTTGTAATTATGTGAATAATATGTTGACATTGATGCTTTGTTTTTTTTTCCCTATGTTCATCAAAACTAAATTGAACAAGTGGAGCCAACTAAAAGCTGTGAATCTATTTGCGAAATTCCATACTATATTAGGATTAGAAGTAAAGAGCTTAAGGTTGAGAAATTCCATTAAAGATTAATAACTTAACCAACCATTCTTTTAAGGGGAAAGATAACATCTATTCTCCATACATTTACGACTTAAATTTCCGAAATGGTAGGTCCCCTTGTTCCCACTGCGCCTCTCCATTGCTCCTCCTTAAAGCTAAGTTTAAT
>JAOSBN010000003.1:14824644-14853101 GCA_027563595.1 Erythroxylum suave | reverse complement strand
TGTTTCAAATGGATGTGAAAAGTGCCTTTTTGAATGGTTTTATAGATGAAGAGATGTATGTAAAGCAACCTCTTGGTTTACAAGATCCTAAGAAACCAGATCATGTCTATAGACTTCATAAAGCTTTATATGGTTTGAAACAAGCTCCTTGAGCTTAGTATGATCGTCTAAGTTCCTTTTTGATTAAAAATGGTTTTAGTAGAGGACATGTAGACAAGTCCTTGTTTAGAAAATGTATTGAGAATGATTTCATCATAGTACAGATATATATTGACGATATTATTTTTGGTGCAACATCTAAAAAGCTATGTTCTAGTTTTGAGAAACTAATGAAAAGTGAATTTGAAATGAGCATGATGGGTGAATTACAATTCTTTCTTCAATTACAAGTTATGCAATCCGAAGAAAAGATTTTTATTCATCAACAGAAGTATATGAAAGAACTGCTGATTAAATATGGTATGGATAAAGTGAAACCTATGTCAACTCCTATGCATCCTTTAAACCCTTTATCTAAAGATGAAGCAGGTAAGAAGGTTTGATTAGACCCTTTTTAGAGGAATTATTGGTTCTTTACTTTACCTTATAGCAAGTAGGCTGGATATTCTGTTTAGTGTCTATTTGTGTGCTAGATTTCAAGCAGATCCTAGAAAATCTCATTACATTGCTGTTAAAAGAATTTTAAGATATCTATTAGGTTCTACTGATCATTGCTTAATGTATAAGAAAGGTAAAGATTTTAGCTTAATTGGCTACTATGATGCTGATTACGTTGGAGACAGGATTGATAGGAAGAGTACAAGTGGAGGCTGTCACTTTCTTAGCCATAATCTAGTTTCATGGTCTAGTAAAAGGCAAAGCTCAGTTGCTCTATCTACTGCAGAAGCTGAATATATGTCTGCTGCAAATTGTTGTTCACAAACGTTATGGATTAAGTATCAGTTAGAAGATTATTCGATCAAAGAAGAACAAATCCCAATCTTCTGTGAGAACACAAGTGCTATCAATCTATCAAAGAATCCAATACAACATTCAAGGGTGAAGCATATTGAAGTTAGACATCATTTTCTATGAGACTATGTATAGAGGGGAATCGTCAGTCTTCAGTTTGTTGAGACAAGTCATCAATGGGCAGATATCTTTACTAAGCCTCTGAATGAAGAAAGATTTAAAGAAATCTGACGAAACTTGAATATGGTAGTGTTGAGAGACCAACCGTCTGACACGTCATGACCCAGATGATATTTATTGAAGGAAGATAAAAAGTTATAAGTCTTCAAGAGCAAGTAATTGCAAGTTACAGACGGTAATTATTTTTGGAGGGAAATATAAAGGAAATCCTCTCAAACAGTTCAGAACTCACCGACTCTAGAAAACTCTTGAAATCCTCTGAAATCAACTCTTGTAGCACTCTCAAAAAACAAATGTTCACTACTCTTGATTTCAAGACCTTTCAGTTACACTCTCATCTTCAGATACTAATCTCATTACTTTGAGAAGTTCCTACTGTCTAAAGATTACAATGGAGCAAGCAATGATTTATGGAAAGCATGATGATTTCAAATCCCTGAAGCAGAATCAGATGGATATTGAACCAGAAATTGAAGCAGCTGGATGGAAAAACTTTTTTTTGGTTCATGAAATAGTCTATCTGAATGAAGTTTATGAGTTTCGGAAGAATGCTAATGTAGTAGACGATACTGTTGTATCAATGGTGGATAGATTGTCGATCATTGTGACACTGGAGCTAAACGAGAAGATTAGTGGATGTCCATGTGTTGGGGAAGAGGTGTCTTACAACCCTAGGTGGATGATTAAAAACCGTCTAGAGAAGGCACATGTGAATCGACAAATCTATGGAAGTAGTGTTTCAAAGGACAAGAAGTCGTTAAATCTTATTCCGAAGGCTAGGGTTCTACACAACATACTTTTCATTGCATTCTACTAAGAACAAGATCGAGGAATGTTGTTACAATGATAGAAGAGCAGTGCCTGTTCTATTTACTCAATCATCAGGCTATAAATCTACCGCACTTGATTTTGAGATACATGATGAAAACGAAGAAGGATTCTAGTGCCTTCCCATATGGCATGTTACTGACAAGAATCATCAGAGATTCTAGAATTCTTCTTGAAAGAGGAAACATAATGAAGATGAATATTAAAAGCATTGTTAATGCCGCAACCATCGGTAGAATGGGATTGAGTACAATTTCTATGGCGAGAGCAAGGATTGAGGGGGGAGCACACTGTCAGACGCAGCGTGAGTGGGAATGTTATTCCCAAAGAGAAGAAGAAACCCCAATCGTCTGGAAGAATGGTTGTAGAAGAAGAGAAGAAACCATTAGAGGTAGCAGTTGAAGCTGAGAAAATGTTGCAAAGGAAAGAAAGCCAGCTGAATCTATCTGAAAAACAAGTGTCGTTGAAAAGGAAGGCAGAGACACCTGATTTTGAGAAGGTTAAAAATTCAAAAAGATCATTAAGGATATTAACTCTCCGACAAGATGAGCAGAAGAGAGGGAAAGGACTGTCTCTTGGTGAAGAATCTGAGGAGATAGAAAAGGCAGTAAAGGCTACAAGATCTCTAGTCTCAATTTTGCAACAAGAGCAGACAAAACCAAATAAAGAGACTGGAATTAAGAAGAAGTTGGAGTTTGAAATGAAGAGAACCCAACCACAACTACCTTCAAGACTGGTAGAAGAAAGTAAAAGTTAAAGACCAGTCAGAAAGAAAGTATTTCAACTAGTAACCAACGAAAAGAAAAAACAGTTAAACACAGAGTTGTGTCTCAAAGTCCTATCAGAACAAAAGACCTGAGAATGAAGGTGATAGAAGAAGAGGTATCTGTGAGAAGAAGAAGCTCAATTATAATCAGAGAACTTGTGAAAAGGTTAGTCAAGGTGCAAGTTGAGCCAATATTGATCAATAATCAGTCTATTCATCTTCTGAATCATGAAGAAAGAAGATTATATGAGATTCTGAGGGATGAAAAGTTAGAACCATATTCTCTGAAGATGACCAAAGATCGGTACACCATCTACCCAGCCATAAGTAGAACTTTGATTAAAATTATAGCTAACATATAACCTAGAGCTTCAAACATTGTACGCAATGTGGATAAAGGAAACAGAAGATGTACCCTAAAGGAAAAGCAAGTGACCTGACAGAAGATCAGATACATGAAGCTTTGAGAAACATAGACGAGGCATGCAATGTAGAGCAATCAAAAGGAGTCTATGTTTCGCATCACATTTCAAAGGCATCAGGAAGTAATTGTGGACGCTTTACCACAGATGCAACCTCTCAAGTAGTTAGAAGAGTGACTAAAGGACATTATAGAATTATCGAGATTCAAGTTATTTCTGTCAACTTAGAAACCTTTGTGTAGCTGATCATGCACATCAGACCCTTGAGTTCTGTATATTCAATTAAAGATGTCCTTCACCTTCCTGGAAAAACTATTCCAAAACTACCTACACCTGATGATCTTGATCTCCCTGAAGGCAAGCAATTCTTCAAATCTCCTATTTTGAAAATTATTGAACTAGATGTTATACCCTCAGAAACATCTGTTGCTACAAACTTCTTTCCATCAAGTGCACATCAACAAGCCAATACTATTGGAATGGAAGAAGTAAGACACTTTTAGCAGTGGAGTCAGGAAGCCTTAGTGAAGGATATTGAAGAAATTCATGAAAAGGTTGATATTCTGACTGACTTAATTGGTGATCTACATGAGGAAGTAGCTTATATACGAGTATCAATAGAAGAAGACCTCAAGTTGATCAGAATTGAGATGCAACGTATATTTTATGAAATAATGAAGCATCTGAGGTAAATTTTTTGATTGATAACAAATAGGGGGAGAAAAGACGAAGATAGGGGGAGAAAAGTTTAAAAAGGGAAGAGAAAAGAAGAGGAGAAAAGAAGAAGAGAAGAAAAGAAAGACAGAAGAAAGAAGAAAAGTAGAAGATAGCATGCATATGTGTTTTTTTTCTTATTTTTTGTGTGTTATTCTTATTTTCTGTTTGTTGTTTTCTTATTCATTTAGATAGAAGACATGGCTCAAAGGTCAGTTAGCTGGGACTGAAGGATTTAGTCTTAATTTTTTGTTAATTCCGTATGTATGTAACATATTTTGTAGACAGAGTTGTGGACTTTGACAGGTTATGATTGTTTACACATGATAGTTGTATGTAATACTACATTGTAAATCATGGTTTATGAAAAGAAATGAGGAAATTTTGGGTTTTAGACATTATGAAACTTATTATTTTAATTGTGATGCCATGAGATATATTAAAAGTGATATAGTATGTGATTTCTTTCGGGCATGTGCACGTTCGTTTGAAGGGTGTATGGGCATGTATCGGATGGGAATGGGGTGCTAAAGTTAAGTTGTTATCAGAGCATGGTTGACACCTATTGGGATATCTAGGAATGTTAAGCATGAAATATCATGAGAATTGCGTATAGTAATTGAAGTTATTGTTTATATAGGTCATCCGCCATAGGAGATCAAGAGGAACAATCAACTAACCTAAGATCAGTAGGAGCTAGCAGAGAGTTGTCTTTGTCTCAACCTGAGGAAATGCCTCCCCGAGTTCCTGAAGAAGGGAAAGGAGGTACGAAAAATTAAGAAAGCAGGGGGCTGTAGACTTCTACGGAAGTATAGACCCTGTAGAGGCTGAAGGATGGCTAGTGAGAACGGAGAGGATTTTTTATCAGATGGACTGCGAGCCAGATAGGAGGTTTGATTATGTTGTCTCTTTATTACAAGGCCTAGCTTACCAGTAGTGAAAACCTCTTCTAGGTAGTACCATCAGGCCTTGTAATTTGAGATGGGAAAACTTTTTGCGATTCTTTAAGGAGAACTACATGCCTAAAATCTACCTAGACAAAAAGATGAAGGAATTTATGGAATTGAAGCAGGGCAGTATGTCTATGGCAGAGTATGTGATCAAGTTTAACGAGCTGACAAGATATGCTACTGCCTTGAATCCTACTGAGGAAGAAAAGCGCAGGAGATTTGAAGATGGACTAAGCATAGAGATCCGGACGAGGTTAGCCTTTTCTAGCCTGAGTATTTTTACGAAATTATGAGCTGCCTCGATCCAAATTGAATAGCTATTAAAGGATAGTCAGTCTAAGTATCGATTAGAGACTAGATAGAAGAGGCCCAGTGAATCGCAGGGTGGTTTTGGAAAAATGTTTAGCAAGCATCAGAACTAAGCTTTCAGACCACCAGCTAAATCAAGATAGATGGGGTTTAGACAGAGAGGTGGTCTTGTTCAATCTGGTAGTAGAAGAGGTGCAGTAATGGGTCAGTTGTTGAATTGTGAGAACTGTGGGAAGAAGCACAGTGGTGAATGCTGGAAGTTGACAGGAGGCTACCTTCGATGCGACTCATTGGATCATCAAATTAGGGACTATTTTATTGTGTTTGGAGCACATTTTGGTAAGAGAGGAAGTGTGGCAACATAAACTACGGTTCAGTAGAGTCAAGCTAGTGGGTCTGGATAGAGAGGCCGTGGCAAAGGCAGAATGAGTTCTGGGAGTTCTACTGGTAGGACTGAGGTGTGAAGCAATCAACCGCAGTCTCAGGCCCAAGTCTATACTATAACTGGGCAAGAAGCTCAAGATTCTCTAGACGTCGTTGCAGGTGTGTTACTTATATTTACATTTGAGGCTTTTGCATTGCTAGATCCTGGATCTACACATTCTTTTATCGCATCACATATGGAATCCGGGTTGCATTGTGATAGAGAGTTGTTGGGATATAGATTAGAGGTTAGTACACTGATAGGTAGTACTGCTGTACTCGAAGAAGTCTACAAGAGGTGTTTGATTTAAATTGATAAGGCAAAATTGGAGGCAGACTTGATTATGTTACAGTTGAAGGAAATAGATGTTATCCTAGGTATGGATTGGCTCACTACTCATAGGGCCATCATGAATTTTATACAAAGGAGGTAACATTTAAATCTCCTAATCAACCAAGAACAATGTTCAGAGGTATTAGCGAAGCAGTACCAACTAGGTTGATTTCATTTATAAATGCCTTGAGGTTGATGTAAGGGGGATGTGAGGCTTATTTGGCCCACATCAATGATACCTGAACTAAACAGAATGTGCAGGATATTCCTATGGTTGGGGAATTCCTAGATGTGTTTCCCGTAGAGTTACCTGGCTTACCTTTAGATCGGGAAAAAGAGTTCATAATTGATCTAATTCTAAGTACTGCTCTTATATCCATTCCACCTTATAGGAAGGCACCCGTGGCGTTGAAGGCTCAGTTGTAGGAGTTGCTGAAAAAGGGGTTCATTAGGTCCAGTGTTTCACCCTGGGGAGCTCCAGTGTTATTTGTGAAAAAGAAGGATGGAACATTGTGATTGTGTATTGATTATAGGCAACTGAATCGGGTAATAGTGAAGGACAACTATCCATTACCTAGAATCGATGATTTGCTTAATCAATTGCAGGGAGCTCAGGTAACAGTGAACAAGTACCCATTCACTAAGTTTGACTAGAGGCCTGGGTACTATCAGCTGAAAATAGTGGAGGCTAATGTACCGAAGAATGCTTTCCAGAGCAGGCATAGGTATTATGAGTTATTAGTAATGCCGTTTGGGTTGAATAATGAGCCAGCTGCATTTATGGCATTGATGAATAAGGTGATTTAGCCTTTCCTGGATTGCATTGTGATAGTGCTTATCGATGACATTTTGGTGTATTCAAAGACTAGATAAGAGTATGTAAAGTATCTGAGAGTCATCTTACAAATTATGAAGTCACATAGTAAATGGGCAAGGAATTCAAGTGGATATAAAGAAGATAGATACAGTAACAAAATGGCAGACTTCGAAGAATGTGCTAGAAATCTGGAGTTTCGTAAGACTAGTATGATATTACCAGAGGTTTGTCGAGGGGTGCTCATTAATCTCAGAACCTTTGACTAAACTTATGAGGAAGAATGTGGTCTTCAGATGGAATGATGAATGTTAGAGAAGTTTTGAGGAGTTGAAACATCGATTAACTCAAGCACTTGTGTTGACTATTCCATCAGGTGTTGGTGGTTATAGAGTGTATAGTGATACTTCGCATTAAGGATTGAGATCTGTGATGATGCAGTATGGCAAGGTGATATCCTATGCTTTGAGACAATTAAGGTCTCACTAGATGAACTATCCGATACATGATTTAGAGCTCGCAGTAGTAGCTTTTGCTATAAAGATATGGGGCATTATTTATGTGGAGAGACATTTCAAATATACACTGATCATAAAAGCTTCAAATATCTGCTAAGTCAGAAGGAGTTAAACATGAGACAGAGGAGATGGATAGAGCTGTTAAAGGATTATGACTGTACCATTGAGTGTCATCCTGGAAAAGCTAATGTAGTGGTAAATGCTTTGAGTAGGAAGTCAAATAGCAATATAGCTCAGATTCAGATACCGAGGTTACCAAGCTTGATTCAATTGCGAGCTTTGAATGTAGAGTTGAATTTAGAACAGAATGAAGCATTGATAGCCATACTAAAGTTGAGACCAATGTTGCATGACAAGATTAGAAGAGGTTACAGTAAAGATCCTGAAATGGTAAAGTTGATTAAGAAGATTAAGGTTAATCCTGATTCTGATTTTTAATTGAGATGTGAGACTTTGTGGTTAAAACAGAGATTGTGTATGCCTAATATGGATGAATTGAGGAGAGAAATTATAGAGGAGGTGCATGTAGAAACTTATGCTACACACCTTGGTACTACTAAGATGTATAATACACTAAAATTACATTTCTATTGGCCAGGGATGAAGAAACAAGTAATGGATTATGTAGCTAAGTGCTGAACTTGTCAGTAGATTAAGGCTGAACATCAGACTCCAATTGGGAAGCTTCATCCGTTACCTATTCCAAAGTGAAAATGGGAATGAATCGTAATGGATTTTAATTATGGGATTACTTACGACTCTAAGGAAAAATGATACTTTATAGGTTGTGGTGGGATGATTGACTAAGTCGGCTCATTTCTTACTAGTGAGAGAGAATAGCATACTGGACCAGTTGGCAAGGAGGTAAGTGAATGAGGTAGTTAGACTGTATGGGCTTCCGGTGTCCCTAGTATCAGATAGGAATCCTAGATTTACTTTAAGGTTTTGGAAGAGTTTATAGCTAGCTATGGGTACGAAGTTGAACTTTAGTACTGTATTTTATCCTTTAACAGATGGATAGAGTGAGAGGACAATCAAGAGTATTGAAGATATGCTTAGAGCATGTCTATCGGAGTTTCAAGGAGCATGGGATTAGTATATAGCCTTAATTGAATTTGCTTACAATAATCACTACCATGTAGTATTGGGATGGCACCTTATAAGGCATTGTATGGCAGGAAATGCCGATTGCCTTTATATTGGGATGAAGATGGGTTAAGAACGATAAAAGACCCAGAGTTGATACAAGATATTGTGGATAAGGTGAAACTGATCCAAGGTCAAATAAAAGCAGCTCAAGATAGACTGAAGAGTTATATGGATCAGCACAGAAGGGATATACAATACATCATAGGAGATAAAGTATTTCTGAGAGTCTCGCCATGGCCAAGAGTATTGAGATTTGGTAAGAAGGGTAAGTTGAGCCCTATGTACATTGGTCCATATAAGGTCATTAAGAGGGTAGGACCATTGGCATACAAATTAGCCTTATTGAATGAGATGTCATAGATACGCAATGTGTTTCATGTGAGCATGGTTAAGAGTTATAGATCCAGTTGATGCATATATTATTGGCTTAAGAAATTGAAGTTGCTAGTAATTTCAGTTATGTTGAGGAGTTGATTAAGATAATGTGATACTAGACAAAATAGTTGAGAAATCGGATAATTCCATTGATGAAAGTCTTGTGGAAGAATCACTCGAGTGAGGAAGCAACTTGGGAAATGGAAGAGCATATAAGAAAGAAATATCCCCATCTATTTCATCATTTAGGTAAGAATTTCATGGATGAAATTTCTTAAGGAGAGGAGAGTTGTAACATCCTATTATCCCATGATAAGGGTTAGTAGGATATTGTACATGAGATATTATTGAGAATATAGGAAGTGCATTTCATGCTCATGCATACACGTGAATATTAATGCTGCACACATTAAAATAATTATTCATGCATTCATTGACATTTGTCGGGTATAATTAATTTTAATGTGACCAAAATGTGAATTATGGATTATTTATCTTGAAAAATTAAATTGGTGTGTATTAAAATTGATTTAGTATTTTTGGTGATATTTCAGAAATTTATGAAAATTTGGGGTATTTTCAAACTAGGAAAAATGTACAAATAAGAGTTAAATAGGAGTGTGTGTGACATTTGGTAGCTTAAATGGAGGACACATGTTATACATGTAATGGTGACATATGACATTATATAATGGAGCGTCCTAGTCACTTAGGAATTAACTTTCCGCAAAGGGAAGTTTTTGCATTCCAATGAAAACACCATCTTTCTTCCTTTTAGCCATCACTGAAACACCTTGCTTATTCACTCTTGTGTATTTGACTTTTGAATAATTCATCAATCTTACACCTTGCAAAATAATCACTTCAGCCCATTTGCCATTTTTGGTTGTCTCTCTCGGTCCTTGCTTTCTCTACCAAAATCTTATTCTCCCTCCTTTTAGAATTTTGCTAAATCAACTAAGTTATGTGTTGATTTTCATGGGTAGTGTTAAATGACATATTGATGATATTTAAATTAAGATTAAGGATACGGATTAAGAAATTAAGTTTTGTTTGTGTTAACGTGGGTGGTATTAATAAGACATTCTATTGTAATGTTTGTGAATTGATGTATGCGTGAGATGTTAGTAAGAAGCAATTTTAGTGAAACAATTTAAGAGATGAGTTATGGTATAATAGGAAGTGCAGAATTTCTGACTTGTAAATTGGAGTATGTTTTGTTTTCTTAGTATATTACATAAATTTCTTTAATTGTTTTGGAGATGAACCAAAGTGAATTTAGAGCTGATAAAATAAGAGGGTACTATAGTGTCTTGAAATGAGATGAATTAAGTGATAATTGGAGTTAAAATGAAGGTGTTAGTGAAGGAGAAAATGTGTAGAAAATGATGATAAAAGCATATGTGAAAAAAGTTTTGCTTTGTGGTTTGTGATCAATAATGAAAATTTGAATTGTTTATGGAGAATACTGATCTAAAATTATGGTAGAAATGAAGCATTCATCAACTTGAAACGATAGAAGTGTGATAATGAAGTGTTTGATAAAATGAATGTGATTTTATGGATTTCATGAATGATATCTTGTATTGAAGATGCTTAATCGAATGATTTGAGTTTGATAATTGAATGAAATCAAATTACAAAATTGAGCTAGTGTTCAATGATGTTGTGTGTGAGGTTAAGAATTCTAGAAAATGGGAGTGAACTTGGTCTTAAAATGAGTGTTGGTTTTGGATAAAAAAGAAAAGAAGAAGAAAAACATAGCAGTGCACAATCGTGCACCTACACAATCGTGACCTATCTGGAATTTCAAAGGGCATGTTTTTGAGTGATTTCCAAACTATTTCATGTGAGGGTGTTTCCATATGAGGTATTTGAGGTTAAATAAGATCTTAAATGAATTTAGCTGAAGTTGAATGAAGGGATTAAGTTGAGTAATGTGTATTATGGATTAAAGAATGATTGGAAAGTGTTGTAAATTGATTATAAAGTGTATTAAGGAAACATACTTGAGAATTTGTCATTGAACATGCATAATACATGACATATATATAAATGTGCTTATGTTTGATTATTCATCTGAATATGTAAATATACGTGATTGCATGATTTAGAATAGCATATTAAGAGACCGTTTTAAAATGTTGCTGGGACTTCAAGGCAGTAAGCATAAGGGAGCAATTTGATTGACCTAAGATGGTCTCACCTTGATTTGTTTGATTGTTTGTTATATTATGTACTAAATTGTTATGTGATATGTTGTACTAGATTCCAAACATTACATGTCCGAAAGTGTTCCTTGAATATGAATGTGCTTAAAAAAAATGTATTATGAAGTTATATGTTTAATGTTAGACTAAAATTTTGATGATGAATATGAATTGGAAAGTGAAAGTGGATGTGATGGACTGAATATAATAATTGAATATGAGTACTGCATTTCATTCCATGAATGCTTGAAGTATAAAGGCAGTTGTGATCGGAGTTGCCAGTGAAAAAGAGCTTAAAGCTTAGATAACTATGGTAAGAGCCTATGGGTCAATATGTAAAATAAGCCTTGTATCCTTAACAGATAAGGGACAATATTAATGAGCTTGGTATCCACAACGGATATGCAACAATGAAAAAGGCACTCGGTCACAATAAAGTAACAAATGGATGTAAGTCTCATAAACATTGTATACTCATATAATATGTATGACTTAAGTGATTACAATGTATTGATGAATTTTATTGACTGAAATATGCAAAAGCTTAACGATGAGTATGTTTTGTTTGATTGCAATGAAATATCGATTTGTATTGATTTGAAACGTGCTCATTTGTGAATAAAGTGTTTTGTGATATTCCATGATGATAAATGAAAGGATGTGAATTATGTGACAACATGACTTGTTGTGTTACATGAAAATAGTGAATCATCGAGGATGGTTACTCAACTGAGTTCGCAAAACTCACCAAAATTGCAAAGTTGACATTTTAGGTTCAAAAGAGTGACGACTTAACTTCTAAGATAGCTTGGAAGAAATTTGTACAGCTTTTGTATAGAAGACATGGCTCAAAGGTCGATCAACTATGACTGAAGGATTTAGTCTTAATTTTTTATTAATTCCTTATTTATGTAGCATATTTTGTAGACAAAGTTGTGGACTTTGACAGGTTGTGATTGATTACACATGACATTTGTATGTAATGCTACATTGTAAATCATGGTTTATGAACTGAAATGAGGAAATTTTAGGTTTTAGACAATGTGAAACTTATGATTTTAATTATGATGCTATGAGATATGTTGAAAATGATATAGTTAGCATGCCATTTCTATCGAGCATGCACACGTCTATCCGAAGGGCGTATGGGCACGTATTGAATAGGAGTGGGGTGCTACAATAGGGGATTCAAATTTTGGGTACCTTATTTTATTGATTGATTTACCCTCTTTTGCTATTATAGTTTATTAACTATGATGCATGTTTTTAGTTTGTTTCCTTTTATTTTAGATTTGATTAATTAACGTCATTTTAATTATTGGTTAGATAATAAGAAAAGAGTTATTACTAGTAATTATAGCCTCTATGGGATGACACTTAGTACTATGAGTCCTATACTATAGAACGATAGGTGTACTCGACTTGGAGAATGTATAAAGTAAAGGAGTTGATTTATATATAATCATCATACTAGTCCGCCAAGATTCTGGTGCTGTTGTTGAGAACTAAAAGATCTTAATGATTCATGCAACTACTTTAATGACTAGAGTATACCTTCACCGCATTTAAATCGCTCTCAAAACTTCATCGAATTATATTGAGGGAAATTCTATTAAAAACTTACGTAACTCCATATAAATATCAAAATACTAGTTTTTCAATTTGCATGCTCTTAAAACAAGGAATCACATATATGTTGAACAAGCAAAGCCCTTTGACAACATCATTATCAAGTCATGGGTAAAGATTATGAAGTCAGATTTCTTGTCTCTTATAAGAAAATGTACATATTGTTGATAGCTCATATAGTGATGGCCAATTCTTGGAGCAACCTGGTCACATTTTCCTTTTGTTTATTTATTGCAGTTATTTAAAAAATGAAAGAAAGAATGTTCAAAAGTAGTCTTCTCATCTAGATGATGTAGCTAGGGACCTTAAGAATCGGGTAGGGTTTAGCATGAGATACCATGTTGGTTGTAGCCAATGTTGTAATATGGGTCGTACGCTTCTTTGTAAATAATGTAAAAGGAAAAAGGTACTAATGGAAGTGTTTAAGCGAAGCTAAAATTGTAGGTTAAATTGTTTTTTAAAAGAAACAATTTAAGGTTGGTGAAGAAGTTTTAACTTTGATTTATTCCACTGTATAACGCCCACGTACAAGTTCACCAAAATAAGACAATCTCAAGTAAAGCATTCAGTGGATCATCATTAAAATATTTGAGAAACTCATCTTGTTTGAGAACATTCACCACCCTCCTTTAGTATATCCCGATATTCCTCTAACTTTGTTTCTCTATAGATTACGTAGATCATGTCTTTAAAAAACAGGATTTTAACAGCTTAACTGAAACAAAAGTAATGAAAATTATTGAAATAAAAATAACTCCTTGTTCTATAATATATAATACCAAACCATGTCCGTGACATGGTTCAACAATTTAATAAATATAATTCGACCTTATTGGCTTTGTTACCCATAAGTATATAACACTTTACATTTTATAAATCATGTATCTAGGGATGGTGTGATTGAGCCCAAGTTTATTACATAAATTGGCGACATTTTCATGACTTTTACGACATTTCTTGGCTCCTATTTCTAGATTTTCTGCTTAATTTGAGTCTTGAATGTCTACCTTTATTTTATGTAGTTTGAAAGTAAAATTGGTCACAAATCAGTATTAATTGCACTAATTAATTTTCTGAGAACAATTGATATTGCAAACTGCCATTTGTTCATTGTAGGAGACTCAAGAAGAAGAGAATCAAGAAGATGTAGGGTCAAGGAAAGGTTGAAGTGAGGTCAACAAGTGAATAGATACAACAGGAAGCTTGCCACGGCAAAGTATGAAGAATTCCAAAGTAAAACTTTCAGGAAAAGTTAGCCGTAGTGAAGATTAATTCTGTCGCCGTGGTGAAAGAACTAACAATGCAGCTAAAAATTTCAGGAAAAGTTCGCCACGACGAACCTTCGAATACCCAAACTATTTTCGAAAGTTTACCTACTGTGTAACCTGATCCATAACCCATTTTTTTAAAAAACCTACCATTTTAGGTTAAATGAGGGTCGACACAGTATTGAAGAAAAAAACACTATCACTCTCAAAACCTTCGGAGACTCTATCATCCACTCTCCTCTACTTCACAGTCAACTCCTTCACCGACAGCTACTACCATGGATGCTTCCAATGGGTTCCTAGTTGTGAATTCTTCTGGAGTAATGCTTGGCTAAGCACCTTATTCCTCTTGAAAATGTGGCAGCGGCTAGAGTTCAATGAGCTTCAAAGGGGAGTAGTTTATTCCATGTTCAGTTACATTATTATGAACTCTTAAGTGTAGGATTTGTAATTTGTGGTTGAATATTCTTGGTTAGAGTTTAATCAAGTATTGGACATTTCAATATGATATTGGTATTTACCGATGTAGAACTTGAAACTTGAATCTATGAGGTCTCATATATGTCTATCTTTGATTTGGTTAATTCTCTTTTATCTGCCTAGTTATGATTCTAGATCCCAAAATGACTTATTGCATTTACTTACCCCTTTCACACACTAAGAGCATTCAACAAGGTTTTAATAAATGGAGTTCATTGATTAAAACCTTGGACTTAAAGAGTTCTTTAAGGTTTACCATTCGAACCTTAGTGATTCATTCCCATAAAAATTCGTTTAGAACTATGATAGCCAAAGCTCGTTTTCAAGAGGATACTATCATCATTTGATCATTGTTTTCATTTTATCGCTTTTCTATTCCCAAAATCCAAAAGTACTTTTCATTACATTTTCTTACAATTCGCTTATTTTTGTCCAAATTTCCAAAGATTTAAACCCCCTCTTCCTTGCTAATTTTGTTAGCATATAATGACATATAGGCTAGCTTAGTTCCATTCATATGGTTCCGATTAAGTGAAATGACCCAAGGTTGCATTCTATACTGCAATCTTTGGAATTTTTTTTTGATTTGGCCTCCAAGGGTAAGAACAAAAGGGCTTGAATCAAATGGCGTCGTTGCCAGAGAACCAAGCAATTAGTTCTTTAGGTTAGCTGTTGTCATTTTCTTTGCTACTAAGTGAGGTGAGGAACCTTAATTTAGATTGCATCTTAGATAGTTTAGCGTCATACTTGTCAATAGTATATGATTTCATTGTCTTAAAAAAAAAACAAATAGGATACCAAACTTTTTGCATGCTACATACTTAGCAATTTTACACCACATAGTTTTGAACATTTCTTTGTTGCTTTTTCATATATACATACTTTACTTGCACACTTTACTGCTACACACACTTTCATACACCATACACTTGCATCCTTCACATTTTGCCTTTTTAATTGACTTTGTGTGCTTGTAAGAAATTTTTGTTACTTTTTATTTTATTTTAGTTCCATTTAAAATTGCTTCCGTGCATGCCCAAGAAGTAAAACTTCTACCTTTTTACCCTAAAATTAAGAGACGTTTGCGAAAGATTAGAAAGGAGAGAAGAGAAAAAGAGCCTGGTCGACCAAGGAGCGAGAGTTAGTCGATAGACAGAGTGATCATAGCTAAGAACCCAACTTTTCTATAAAACCCTAACTTTCATGTTAACCAACCTAGGAATGGTGATAATGGAGGTAATGGGGAACATGAACGGGTTAGAGAGAATAATGGGAATCAACGTAGGAGAACCATTAGGGAAGCAACTACTTCTGATGTTAATTATGATCTATTTACTGTTGCTTGTCCTAATTTTGATGTTAATTTTGAAGTTAAAGGATTACTCATTAACTCTCTTCCTAAATTTCATGGCTTGACAGGAGAGGATCCCTACATGCATTTGCAATCTTTGTTCATTATCTGTCAGAGTATGAAGTTGGTGGGAGCCTCACTTGATCAAGTACTATGGAAGGTCTTTCACTTATCACTAGAAGGAAAAGCTCGGGAGTGGTATATGAGTCTTCCGAGACATGTGGCAAATGCCTACCATAGTTGGGTAAATTTGAGGAAAGAATTCTTGGAAAAATATTTTCCAGCCTCCAGAGCTTCATCGATGAGGAAGGAGATCTATTCAGTATGCAGGAATATGATGAATCCTTTTACAATTATTGGAATCGCTTATAAGATCTATTGTTTAGATATCCCCATCACCAGATACCTGATGAGTAGTTAGTGCAGTATTTTTATGATGGGTTGAAAAGTCAAGATAAAGGTATGTTAGATGTAGCATCGGGAGGTTGTTTAATTGATCTTACAACTATCGAGGCATGGGATTTGGTCAAGAAGATGGCTTTGAATCATCAATAGTACAGTATTAGGAGTTTATGAGTTGGGCGCCACAACAGCCCAATTTAAAAGAATGGAGAGTTTGGAGTGAAAAGTTGACTCTTTGGAGAGTAGAGTGACCTCGCAATTATCCTTCATCACTACAGAACTAAAGGCATAACCCGACATTTTCTATGGATCTTACTGCACCCAGTTGTGATACTTATGGGTCAGTCATGCATATATCCAGTGTTTTCCCCGGATAGTATGAAGAGGTGTATGCATTGTATCCGGGGCGGACAAACCAGAAATAGGATCCTTACTCCAACACTTATAACGAGGGATGGAGGGCAAACCCCAGGTTCAGTTGGAGGAATGAAGAGGGAAGGGCACCGAATAGATTTAATCAAGGGGGAGGTACTGGAACTTCCGCTAACCAGTTTCCCAACCAATAGGAAGCCCTGACCGTCCCAACCAAGGACGACACCAACCAACTGTTGCATAATATGATGACTTTGATGAAGGAAGAAAGGAATTCTAACAATAATTAGTTCAATGCCATAGCTTCTCTAATTCAGTAAGATTCATCAAAGAATGCTGCTTGGTTGAGCGCCCTAGAAAAGAGAACGGAGCAATGGGAAACAAAAGTTGAAAATATCAATTCCTTTGTCACCCAATTGTCCAATAACATGAGTGAGAGTCAAGCAAGAAGTAGTGGAGCTATCCCGTCAAACATCGTTATTAACCCCAAAAGTTTAAATGCAATAGCTCTCCGAAGTGGGAAACAAGTAAGGTCCGAAAATCAAGATGAGGAAGTAGGTGAAGAGGAGATTAAGATTAAAGAATTGTCTTTAACAAAGGACAAAGTCAAGAAATCCAAAAGCTCCAAAGAAAAATCACTTTTGACTGAAAAGAAGTCTGAATCAAAGAGCAAGGGAGCTAATTCAGAGAGCTACAAGGAACAAGCAACAATAAGGGAGTATGTGGAATCAAGCAAGCATGGAGCCAATGGAGCCAATGGTAAGGAGGTAAATCTTCAAGACCTTCCTTTTCCTAATTCATATTTGATGAGCAAACGAATAACAGACATTAAACATGAAAAAGATATCACTGATTTGTTTAGTAAAGTGGAAGTCAATATTCCTTTAATTGATCTTGTGAAACGGGTTCATGCTTATGCCAAATACCTTAAAGACCTGTGTACCCATAAGAGGAAGTTTAGGCCAAATGAAATTGTCCAAGTAAGCTCAAAAGTGTCCGCCTTATTTAAGCCTCAAATCCCTGGAAAATACCAAGACCCTGGATCTTTCACTATCCCTTGCACTATAGGCAAAGTTATTATAGGGGGAGCCTTGTTAGATCTAGGGGCAATGATTAATGTTATGCCTAAGTTTGTTTATCAATCATTGGGAGTCAAGAATCTTAAGCCTATAGCTGTAGTTCTCCAATTAGCTAATAGGTCTATTACGTATCCTTTGGGCATTATAGAGGATATTTTGATCCAGGTCAAGGGTTTAGTTTTTCCAGCTGATTTTTATGTGCTTGATATGTCCTCTAAAGTTGTGTAGGATACATCCTTGATTCTTAGTCAACCCTTCTTAAGGACTGCTAGTACCATGATTAGCATGAAAGATGGTATAATCACCATGGAGGTAGGAGATCAACAGGTGAGTTTTAACAATTATGAGGCTATGAAACACCCCCATGAGGATTATTCACTCCTAGATTCAACATGCTTGATATTGTTATTGATGATGCATGCTCTGAGTTTGAACTCCAGCACGTTTACTCTAACCCTACGTTGAACTCATTCATTGATGACTCCTTGGAAGAAGGATTTTTCACTAATGTTTCAGGTAAACCGAGGAGCATGGACATTAACACCGAAGAGGCAAGTGGACAAGCTGCCTCACCACGGTATAGCTATTAACCCAACGTCCACTAGGAGATCCAAGATCCACCGTAGGCATCAGGTCATTTCTCCTCCTTCACTTACCACTTACTTTTGCTGTGTGATTGAATATGACATTGTGGATGCACGAGTGTGTTGACTAAGTGTGGGGGAAAAATTACTTCAGTAGGACCTAGGTTTAGTTTTCAGTTTATGCAACTTTAATTCAAAAATACATCTCCTCTTTTATGTTCATTGTGTTTTAGTTTGATGTAGGACCCATCTTATATGATTGAGGAAATTAGTGTAAATAGATGAATTGCATTTTGTTTTCTAATGCTTAAGGACTTTGCATATGAGTTGAACATCCGGTTAGTCTTGTTCATTTTTCTCTTAGGAAAACTTTGCCGCGGTTTGGTTCACTTTGCTGTGGCGATAGGAGCAACATTTGCCACGGCGAACTCACTGCGGGAACATTCTCTGCCGCATGACATAATTCTTTCGCCCTGGCAAGCTCACTTCTAGGACCTTTTGCCACGACAAAGGATCTATCTGCGCAAAAACACCGAGTAAAATTGCATTTCTACCCTTCTTTTGCTTTTGATCTTTCATATTCCCTATGTCCTTCTTATTTATTTCCCTTCCATTTCTTTATTAACCCACCGTTCCCTTCCTTATTTTTGTATACTTCCTTCTAGTTCGCCGCGACAATCTGAGCTATCCTTCACCAAATCAGTCTCCCTTCGGTCTCCTCAGTTCATTTCGCATTCATCGTTCGTATTTGCGCATCTCTCTGTCTCCCTTTTTACCACTTTGTTTTCATTGTAGTTAGGGCATGTTCATCGCGGCGAAGAACTTTTCTTTCGCTGCGGTGTGGTAAGCTGTAGCTTTTGTCACAACATGGAAAGTGTAGCTTTCGTCGTGGTGACACATCAAGTTCGCCGTGGTGAACTTCATAGGTTTTGACTTTCAATAAATTTTGTTTCATCCATTTGTTTATTTTTCTGTGTTTGCTTTTTCTGCAGGAACATGCCTCAAACTAAAAACCCTACCCATCAATCTCCCACCATCTTATCTAATTCATCCAGTAATTTTGCTCTTTCCAATAGTGCTAATTCTAACTTTGCTGACCTAGCCGAAAAGATAGACGCTAGGCCATTCATTAGAGAGCGCTCCTTTCCTTTGACTCCACGCAACAATCCCTTTGTCCGTCAACTGGTAAACTCTCAGCTTACGTGATTAGTCCAACCAAGGGCTCAAGGAAACGATAAATTCTTTCTCCATTTCTATACTTATGCCCGACACCACAACACCTTAGAACTTCATTTTCGTGGTGCAAAAGTCCCCACCGTATTTAGCACAGCAAGCATCCATGAGCATTATAACCTCTCCCTATTCTCCACTGCCACTATGACCAATTGATCCATCATTATCCTTAGGCTGATGTTATTCGTACCCTTTGTCTTGAGGGCACCGTCTGGCGTCATCCAAGGATCTATAAACGTTATCTTAAATATTCTGATCTCCAACCAAAAGCTTGTCCTTGGCTCCACCTTGTTAGTAACAACATCATCCCAACCTCCCATCTAGCCTACGTAATGAAACAACAAGTCTTGTACCTTTACCTTCTGATGATTGGTCACCCAGTTGATATAGCTCATGCCATTGTCTCCGCCATCCATGACTCCATCACCACCGCCAAATTTAGCAACACCATCACTTTCCCCTACCTCATCATAGACATATTCTGGGCCCACATCGTCCTGGAATTCAACAATGACAGCTATTTTGACCCAGCTTCTCCGTTTTGTTACGCTTGCCTTAAACAACCCCAAATTCAACCTCCTTCCCCTCCCACCCCACTTCCTGATGTTGTTACCAACCATGCCATTGTAGTGTCAAGCTAGGATGATCCTCCAATTCCAGCCCCACCTGAGCCCCGTCATGTTATAGACCCTCACTAGCTAAGTCATTGGCCTCTCTGCAGACCTGGCTACCCTATGGGACACCCTACTTTAGGCAATCACCCAGCAGGATCGAGATCGGTAGTATTGTCAGTAGATGGATGCCTTGCTCGCTGAGCACCGGCACTTCCAGCTCCCTTCTGATGAAGATAACCTGCTTAACGGTAATGGCCCATCAGGAGTAGATCCTTCTGACGTTAGGGATGATCACCCAATGGAGTGGATTTTAGTTTTCAGATGTTTAGTTCAATTTTGTAATGTCCAAACTTATTAACTGTAATTTTTATATAATTGTCTTTGTACTTCCGATGTGTTGCTAATAAGCCTTCCACTTTCCCTTGATTGCATATTCATACTTTAATTCTTTCAATATTGGGGACAATATGATGTTTAAGTATGGGGAATGTTTTAATTTGCCATTCTTGTTGTACATTATGCATCATTTGACCATTTAACTGCTTGTGCAAGCCAATTGTGCATAATGTCAAATTTTTAAACTTGGTGATTGAGTTTTCGCCGTAGCATACCCTATCTTCACTGTGGTAAAGTGCAAAATTAGTTCTTTTCGCCACAGTGAATTATTTATTTACTGTGACAACATTTGCATGCTGAATATTTCACCGCGGAGCCATTTTCTCATTAAAAAATTCTCCCTAATTAGATTCTTGTCACTCTTGTATCTTAACGATTTTATAAGTTTCAAACCTTACCCGTGTTTTTGAAAATACCTTCTATTCTTCAAATGATAGTCAGTTTTTGGCTAATTTCATTTTCAATGTTTTCAACACAAAGTAAGTGCGGGTATGCCGACAAAGTAGCATTGTATGTTTTTAATTCTTGAGATTGTTAATTGAGATATTACCCTTGTTGGAAGGATATTTGGGCCTCAATTCTTTCATTGTTGTGTGTATCTGCTTAATTTCATATCTCTCTAGAACTTGTTTTGATTCTTAATCAAAGCTTAATGAACTAAAATTTTGTTAACATGATAGAGGTATTCTTTCAAAACCTTGTTGACCCAAACACAAACCCCATAAAGATTTATCCATTGCTAGCCCCTTGAGCCATATTTTTGAGTACATGCACACATCTTCTTATAGTGTCAATATTTCATTTTCTCATTCTCTTCTAGTTATCTCCAAAAATTTGGCTAAATTGGTGATTGAAAGAAAAAACACAAAAGAAAAAATTCTCAGTAAAAAAAGAAAAATATATATTCTCAGAAGAAAATACTCTCAGTTTATTTTTTTTAATGTTATCATTTGTGTAAATATTGTCTTATAATTGACATCTATTTCAAAATTGGGGTGCATTTACTCATATTTTTTTCTTTCTTCTTTCGTCTATTCCATCCATTTCATCTAGCCTTCTGTGCATTACGACCTTGAAAAGTCGTCTTGATTTTCAAAGTTATAGTTCTTGTAGTGGAGAGGCAGAACTATCACAAGCTTATGGTAGAGAATGGACTAAGCAGATTTTAAAATGAAATTATCCCAAAAACAAGTGAGATGAGAGCAAACACCTTGCGTTGAGTGAAATCTCTTTTACTCAATCTCTTCAATTAAATTCTTATAGTGTTAATTTTCTTCGCACTCTTTCACTCTGCTTTGATTGATTTATGAGAAAGTGATTTTTATCAATTTGCTACTTTAATTTTAAGCATGGTTAGGATTTTCTTTTTCATTTGTGTCTCTTTAACTCTTATAAACTTTGTCCAAGAGTACAAAGGTCTAAATGTAGGGGAATTTGATTGAGCCCAAGTTTATTATATAAATTGGAGACATTTTCATGACTTTTACTACATTTCTTAGCTCTTATTTCTAGATTTTATGCTTAATTTGAGTCTTGAGTGTCTACCTTTATTTTATGGTTTGAGAGTAAAATTTGTCACAAATCAGTATTAATTGCACTAATTAATTTTCTGAAAATAATTGATACTACAAACTATCATTTGTTCATTGTAGGAGACTCGAGGAGAAGAGAATCAAAAAGATGTAGAGTCAAGTAAAGGCTGAAGTCAAGTCAATAAGTGAACAGGAAGTATGAAGAATTCTAAAGTAAAACTTTCAGGAAAAGTTAGTCGCAGCGAAGATTAATTCTGTCACCGCAGCGAAAGAACCAACAATGCAGCTAAAACTTTCGGGAAAAGTTCGCTGTGGCGAACCTTCGAATACCCAAACCATTTTTAGAAGTTTACCCACTGTGCAACCTAATCCATAACCCATTTCTTTTAAAACCTACCATTTTAGGTTAAATGAGAGCCGACACAATATTGAAGAAAAAAACACTCTCACTCTCAAAACCTTCGAACACTCCATCATCCACTCTCCTCCACTTCACCGTCAACTCCTCCACTAACAGCTACTACCATGGACGCTTCCAGTGGGTTCCCGGTTGTGAATTCTTCTAGAGTTATGCTTGGCTAAGCACCTTATTCCTCTTGAAAATGTAGCAGCGGCTAGAGTTCAATGGGTTTCAAAGGGGGGTACTTTATTCCATGTTCAACTACATTATTATGAACTCCTAAGTTTAGAATTTGTAATTTATAGTTCAATATTCTTAGTTAGAGTTTAATCAAGTACTGGACATTTCAATGTGTTATTGGGATTTGTCGATGTAGAACTTGGAACTAAAATATATGAGGTCTCATATATGTATATTTATGATTTGGTTAATTCTCTTTTATCTGCCTAGTTATGTTTGATATTAAGATGATTCTAAATCCCAAAATGACTTATTGCATTTACTTACCCATTGCACACACTAAGAGCATTCAACAAGGTTTTAATAAATGGAGGTCATTAACTAAAACCTTGGATTTAAAGAGTTCTTTAAGGTTTACCATTCGAACTTAATGATTCACTCCCATAAAAATTTGTTTCGAACTATGATAGCCAAAGCTCGTTTTCAAGAGGATACTATCATCATTTGATCATTGTTTTCATTTTATCACTTTTCTATTCCCGAAATCCAAAAATACTTTTCATTACATTTTCTTACAATTTGCTTATTTTTGTCCAAATTTCTCAAGATTTAAACCCCCTCTTCCTTTCTATTTTTGTTTGCATATCATGACATATAGGCTAGCCTAGTTCCATTCATATGGTTCCGATTAAGTGAAACGACCCGAGGTTGCATTCTATACTACAATCGTTGGAATTAAAAAATAATAATTTTGAATTGGCCTCCAAGGGTAAGACCGAAAGGGCTCGAATCATGGTGTTGATCAATACTATGTACATTTTTTAAACCTTTGCTAGTAGACTTATACCATTTGCTGCACTTGGTTCAAACCACCGTTGGCACACAGAGCTCCTCCTAACCACCAAAAGCTCTTTGCAGAAATTCCTTAACAGATGACATGAATTGTTCAACTTTTTTTCATGGGTTAAATGCCCACAATCTTTAATTATTTTAAGGTGAGAACTAGGTAATGCTTGTGCAAGTCTGTTCACATTCCAAGATGGAACAATTCATCAGTATCACCGGTGATAATGAAAACTGTGATTTTATCATTTAAAAGACAAAGATAACATTGCATTCAACATATCAATCTTAATAAATGTAGCACATTCTATTCTGGTGCAAGAGGATTCTTCACTTTAAAGCTGAAGCCCCACAGTAAATCAGATAATTAATCATATGAAAGCTTGATCAAAAGGTCATACACTCCCCACATCGAAAGATATATAGCAAAGGTGTATAATCATACTTCTATCCAAATCATCGAAACATCATGTCCATATTTAAGGTATGTGAGTTGTCCAAATTACCCAAACTATGGCTTAAAACATGAATTGACACTTAGCATTTATGATTGTAGCATCTAAAGGATGAAGTAGGAGACAGGAGAGAAAAAACAAAAAAGCAAACATTAGGAAAGAGCAGTAGGCTCACTACATTACCAGGATATGAAATTTCACGAAGTATTTTTGATAAAGGTGACTTTAATAAAGCATCCACATTCGCAAGGGTTGTTGTAGTGAATTTTACAAGAGCCTTGTCCCAGCCTCTAATTGTCAATGGCTAAATTTTTTACTAATAACATTCACGTAAGTAACAAATACTAATGGTTGCTTACATAAGACTTTGTGGAAGTTAATCAAATCATTAGAGTATGAGAGATCACTTTTGTATAACTAGTTATGGTACCTTTTGTAACTTGATCAGGGTTGAAACCAAGCATTTCTTATAGCTACCAGTGAAAATTTCTCGATTGCCATCCTTATCTGACAATCATGGAGTAGAATTAATTAATATTTAAAGGGTTGGGAACACAGCAAAATTTAAATCACTTTACGTCATAAAAAAAGTATGAACAGAAAATAGCATACACAATATATATGTAAGTTTGAATATTAGTAAGGAGATAGACAAGAAGTTCATAATTTATAAGTTTGTGCACAAAGAAAGTACCAGTAATACACCAATGGTTAAGAAAATTATAGTAGACAATGCTTTCTTAATCAATAAGTTGAGAACCTTTATTACACCCTTCACCATTTGGAGCATTTTTTGAAACACAAAAGTAATAATCTTCGATAAAATTTCAAAAATGGCGTAAGATAGGTTATGCCTCTCCTTCTTTAATCTTCTTACTTCTTTTATAGTAGAATCCTTCAATGGCATTATCAACAAGAAGTGGGGCAAATATTGCTATGGAAACAAGTATTAGAGCTGCAACACGTTTAGGAGCCTCAAAATAAGAATTGACTGCAACAAGGGAACCAGCAAAATGCTTGGAATTTATGGTTTTAATAGGACCTAAGTTTTTTTGTTTCAAAACAAACATATATCAAAATAAAATCAATAATGAAGTAGTAGCATTAAACCATCCATTAAAAGTTAATCGAGAACCAATGAACTCCATTTTATAAGAAAACAAGGAAGTTATTATTCAAGAAAAGAAAGAAAAGGAGATCAAGGTGTTAAGTCAGGAGGACTTCACGATGACTAATTTTGATGACAATCAAATAATAATAATGTTAGAAACAAATGAACGTTTTGACAAGTGTGTTAAGTGTGCAAACGAAGTACAGACGCAAAGACACAGACATAAACACAACACAGACATAAGTCAACACAGACGCAAAACAACATAGACGAAAGTCAATACAGACGCAAAATCGAAACACAGATGTAAGTAAACATAAATGAAAGTCAATACAGACTCGAAGTCGAAACACAGATGCAAGTCAACATAGACGCAAGAAAACATAGACGAAAGTCAATACAGACGCGAAGTCAAAACACAGATGCAAGTAAACATAGACGAAAGTCAATACAGACACGAAGTTGAAACATAGATGCAAGTCAACACAGACGCAAGACAACATAGACGAAAGTCAATATAGATGCGAAGTTGAAACACAGACGCAAGTAAACATAGACGAAAGTCAATACAGACGCGAAGTCGAAACACAGACGCAAAAGATAACACAGACGCAAATCAATACAGATGAAAGACAATACAGACACAAAGACAACATAGACGATACAACGAAGATATAAAAGTACATCGGATAGTTACTTAAGTGGAGTTAGTTACAGAACTCAACTAAATAATGGTTATCAAGAATCAAGAAGCAATTATCAAAGATCAAGAAACAGTTAGAGACTGAGGCTATAAATACTAGTTGTAGTCGAAGATTTCAAAAGCTAATGAATCTTATGATCTGACGAATCTTACGAGTCTTACAACTTTTGAGAAATCAGTGATCTTTAAGTGCTTACTTAGAAAAGAGAAATTTTGTAGTGCACTACTGAGAGAGCTAAACCTACTGTAACAATAGCTCACAATATCTTTTTCTAGCGAGAGAAAGAAAAGGTAGATAGCCTGGAGAGGCTAAGATAGCTAAAAGAATACTTTGTAAGAGACCTGAAGAGGCTCTAGAAGGGAAGAAAGAATACTTGTAATTGTTTAGAGTATAGTGCAACACTCAGATGAACTCTGAGGATTGGATGTAGCCCACAGTTTGGGGTGAACCAGTATAAAAATCGCAACATTTACTTTCTATCTTTTACTTCATTTTATTTTGTTGTTAAACATTTATACAGAAGTTATTTGCGATTTAACTACGTAATAATTTTCGTATAATCGTTGTGATATCTTTTTAACAAGAAAGAGAAGTTCTTAGCAAGTTTTTGTATTAACAAAAAAAAGGGATACACCATTCAACCCCCCTTCTGTGTATCGAGTCTCTTGTACGTAAAGTCTATACTAACGTGTGATTTACTTCAATTGGTATCAGAGCTCAGTTTCGAAGAACCACCTTTATAAAGTGAGGACAAAGATCCATGGTAGAATCACATGTTTTTGTAGCTGAAGGTGCCTCTGTCACAAGACCTCCTGCGTTCATTGGTGAAGATTATCATTATTGGAAGGACAGGATGTGGCTCTTTATAGAATCCACACACATTGATCTTTGGGATATCATCGAGAATGGACCATATGAACCAGTAGATGATGAAGGAAATGCCATTCCTCGCAACAGATGGTCAGCTAATCACAAAGCCAGATTTCAACTAAATTCAAAGGCCAAGTTCTTTCTGAGTTGTGTGTTAAGCAGATGTGAATATGATAAAGTTCATGGATGCGAGACTACGAAGGATATGTGAGACACTCTATCCATTGCACATGAAGGAACAAACTAGGTGAAAGAGTCCAAGATTAGTATTCTTGTACATCAGTATGAGCTGTTTAAAATGTAGGAATTTGAGTGTGTTGATCAGATGTTTGGACGATTTCAAACTATTGTTAACGAACTTAAAACTCTTAGGAGAATCTATGATAATAAAGACTATGTAAGGAAGATTCTCAAAAGTCTACTGAAAAGATGGAGACCTAAAGTCACTGCTATACAAGAAGCAAAGCACTTGAGCAAATTAAAGCTAGACGAATTGCTTGGTTCGTTGAAGATACATGAAGTAGAGCTGGATGTTGAAGATAAACCTAAGAGAGATAAATCCATAGCATTAAAGGCTGGTTAGAAAAATCTCAAGGCTCAGAGAAATAGAAGTTTTTCGTCAAAGGCATTAAAGATCGAAGAAGTCAAGAAAGATGATACCAGTAAATCTGATCGTGATTCAAGTGAAGATGATGACGAATTATCTTTCATTTCAAGGAAGATTAGAAGGATGTGGAAAAAGAAAACAAAAGGAAGCAAGAATTTTTCTTTTAAGAAAAATAGTAAAGAAGACGTCAAGAAGGAGAAGACCTCTATCATTTGCTACGAGTGCAAAAAACCATGAGCAAGAATTTTTCTTTTAAGAAAATAATAAAGAAGACGTCAAGAACGAGAAGACCTCTATCATTTTCTATGAGTGCAACAAACCAGGACACTACAAGTCTGAATGTCCGTTGTTGAAAAGAGAACCGAAGAAAAATAAAGGAAATAAAAAGAGTATGATGGCAACTTAGGAAGATTTAGATTCATTGGAATCTAATTCTAACTTAGAAGCATCAAAATAAGCAAATATATGCTTGGTAGCCAAAAAACAAGGTGACGAGGAGGTAACTTCTAACTTTAATGAGCTTCAAGATGCATATTTAGAATTGTTAGAAGTTTCACATATCATACTAAAATAGTATAGATCCTTAAAAAGAAAGTTTGTCAAAAACTTGAGGAACACGAAAGTGTTAGAAAAAGAAAACGTCTACCTTAATAAACAAGTAGACGATATGAAAAACATTTCTATTGATAGATTTGAGGAAATTAGTCAGTTGAAACATAGGATTAATTCTCTTTCAGCAGATTTGTTAACCTTTACTGAAAGTACGAAGAGAATGAATGACATGATCAGTAATTATCGACACCCGAATGACATGAGTGGTCTAAGGTTTATTAAGAGTAATACTGGTCACAAAAAGAAGTTTGTTCCTTATAGAAAGAAATTTCATCATTCTTCTTTTTATCATTCTATGAATGCTTATAAGACTAACCATAAAGGACCCAAGAAAAATTGGGTATCTAAAAAGAACATGATATCTATTGCAGATCTCCTTCCTTGGAAAATGCAGCTAGTACCAATGGTATTTAGACAATGGATGCTCGCGACACATGATGGGAAGAAGGTCTATGTTCCTAGATCTTCAAGATAAGAAGGGAGGATCGATAACTTTTGGAGACAACCATCAGGGCGAAATCGTTGCAATTGGTGAAATTGGTAAAGATTCCTTTACATGCATTGATAATATTCTGCTAGTTGAAGGTTTAAAACATAATTTGATTAGTGGAAGTCAATTATGTGACTTTGGTTTTGAAGTATCCTTTAATCAAAACTTTTGTGTAGTAAAAAACAAGGACGAGTCTATATTATTTTCTACCAAAAGATGAAATATTCTTTATAAGATCAATTTAGAAGATTTGCAAACTCAAAATATTTCTTATTTTTTATCAACAGATGAAGAAAAACTGA
>JAOSBN010000003.1:14806181-14824544 GCA_027563595.1 Erythroxylum suave | reverse complement strand
GTCAGATAGATGACTTCATTTATTTAATTTACTAATATGTCCAATTTAAAATGCCAAAATCAACTATATTCTAACAAAAACAATAGAGTTTCTGTTAATGTTAAAGAAGTAAAAGAGAAGATACAGCTAGCTGACACTGACGAACATCAAATTTTCTTGTATATGGTGTCTAACGATAATGCAAAAAGAAGGAATATATTTTTGTTAAGACTTGTGAGTAAAATACAAAGAACTATTTCTTGACTGATTTTTAGTAAAACATACAAATACAATACTTCTTCTTCCTCTTTTTTTTTTTTTTTTGGTAAAAATGGAAATATCAGGGACCATAATCCTAATTTTATTAAGTGAAATACCGGATCCTATGTGTTCTCTAATAGATTATATAATAAAATTTACAACATATCTTATCATCTTAACTAGAACTTATCAAGTGTTGTTTGCTGTAAACCGGATACGATGACTGGTGTTGGTGGGGGAGGCACACCCACAATGGTCCAAACAATTGAGCATAAACACACACACCCACCTTTAGAAGACTTAGTAAGAGGAGAAATCCAGAAGCTGACGCTCACCACAAAAAGAGCGTAGGCACTGGCGTTGAGGGAGGTGAAGGAAAAGGACCTAGTCCAGGTCAAGATGCTGATTGGAGGAAAGAGTGCAACTGATTGGAATTGGAATGGAAGCAAAAGAGACATTGGACTGGTTTGTGGACCCCACTCTGTTTCGCAATCCCTGACATCGACACCTGCCGCACGAAGATTAGATCTTCTCTTCTGCCTCTCTCACGCTAACCGTACTGCGCGTGTAGCCCTTTTTCTTCCCATGAGTATGAATTAAGAAACATGTTTTGCTTGTTTGTTTGTTTGCTTGTTTGCTTGGTTGTTATGGAGTTTTAGGATTTAAGATGGAATATGACAACAGTCAAAACAACACATTTGGGCAGAGTGGAGGACGTAGAATGACATTGTTGCAGAACTAAATGGGACAAGCAAACAAAGAAGCATTCAACATCAGTCTTGACATTGTTGCAGAACTAAATGGGACAAGCAAACAAAGAAGCATTCAACATCAGTCTTGACATTGTTGCAGAACTAAATGGGACAAGCAAACAAAGAAGCATTCAACATCAGTCTTTCTACGCAAAGAAGTATTGCTCATGTTGTTAACTCTTCATAATTCCTAAGCTAACCAGGCAAATGATACACAATGTACAACTCCGATCATGGACATGGCCACTGGCATAAAAAATTTCTATTGCACAGGACATGAGTGCACCTTTTGCCATCAATAAGAATGGACCAAATCGTGCATTCTTAGTAACTACATTCATTACGAGACGCAAAAGCCCCTCATGTTTTTGGTGATCTGTCTCTTCGAGTCAACTCAAGCAACTTACACCCAAAAAAAAAAGTATCCAGGATCACAACAATTCACTCCTATGGTAGAAATTGGACATTGCATACATGGCTCAAGGAATTTTGTTTATAATATATCCCAGAAGAAATCAAGCCAGCATTATATAGCGATAATACGAAGTTTGTAATGATCCAATGACTAACAATAACAGGGACCCGGATTGTGGGCCAAGAAACATCCAGGGTGTTCCCGACAGCTCACGACCATTTCAATGCCTAAAGCCATGGAAACAAACGCCTGCTTCCATCTATAGAAATCTCAGTTGAATGATTGATCAATCAAACCCTCCCCTCGTTATTAAGTTAAAGTGACCAGAGGGGGATTACCTGCAGGGCATCTTTGTCGACGGGGGCGTCTGGTTGTCTTCCCCCACCCTGTTAGGCGTCTATCCTCCAGTCCCACTTCAATGTTATTAAGTTGCTGTATAAGAGGAGTGCAAGGCTGGATTGCCGTAACAGCAGGAGTGGGGCAAGTCATTAAGCGTCTCCTCCCCCTTGCACCTCCACTTCTAGTAGAGTTCCTTCTCATTAACCCTGAGTGCCATTGATGGCCTGTTGCTTTCATCAGCCCTCCAAATATCTGAATATCTTCTGTTACCTCATGCCTTGACAGAGAAGCAAGGCTCGGAAGAATGTCTCTTTGGAAGTCTCTTCGCTGCCTTCCTCTTCTTGCCTGGCCCTTTCGAGTTCGAGTTGGTAGTGTGGTTGTACCTGTTTCTTTGAGATTCAGGTTTTCTGGAACCAGAGGTTTGGGCGTATAGTCTTCTTCCGTAGTTTCTATAAGATTCAAGGTCATGGACTCAAAATAGTCAATAGCCTGTGGAGATGATCTCTCATTGTCTCCACCATTTTTGGCCCTCAACGTGGCATGATTCTTGCTCTTTAGATCGTCCCCACAAGAGAGTGCAATCCCCGCAAACCATTCAAGAGTGTCTGGATCTGCCATACCAGCTTCTGATGGAGTAACAGTTGTGTCATTGAAACCATTGCAGTAACTAGACAAAGAGATGGCAACTATTGCCTCAACTGCCACTCTTACAAGTTCATCCAATGGGCTTGCAGCTTTGTACTGACTTAACTGTGATGATGTTCCCTGCACATTTTCTAGACATTGTTCTCCAAAATTGACATCTTCCTCAGAATCAAGAACTGCAGGAGCCTCTAGGTCTATGCCTGAAACAATCTTTGCACTAGACCCTGGAACAGAAGGTATCAAAGAAGCTTCCTCCTCACTCATACAAGAATTCAGATCAATCTCTTGTCTCAAATTGCCTAGTTTAGCATCATATTCCCTTTCAGGAAGCAAGCCTTCTGCTGCAGCTTGTTGACCTAGTTGAGGAACAGCTGGATCACAAGGCAAGTTAATATCAAGAACTGTGAGTTTCCTCTTATTTTCTATTTCTCCCTCTAATGGCTGGGGATGAGACACAGAAGAAGAGGTCAAAGAAAACGACTCGTTCTTGGAAGCGGTAGACTTCTCAAAAATTGGAAATCCAAGAAGTTTCTTGCAACCTAGGGAGTTGCTCATTTTAGCAACATTTGAGCATGACGTTGATTTCAAGTTCTGCAGAATAATATGATTGGGACCCTTTCTAGTTTCATTTGCAGCTAACAACTGATCAACAGCAGATTGCAAGGAACTGGTTTGCCTGGTCTCTACATCCAGCCTTGCATCAGTAACCTCATTCCGACAGGCAAACTTAGCTCTTAACCAAGGCAAAGTCTCAGGATTGTCATCAGGAATTCTTTCTATGTCTATGAGCTCATGATTATATTGGAGATTAGGTCTATTGGAAGAACTATTTGAAGGAATCACATTCAAGTTCACATCTTTTACAGACTTCAAGTTTTTGCAATTTGAACTGCTATAAAACTTCGCTGAGCTATGGTTGATGAACTGTTCAGAGGCTAAGTTGCTTGCAGCACGGCAGTGCAAATAGTCATAGTTGCAAGGAGGGCAACTAGGTAGTTCTTTGGACCATGATGAAGACCCACGGTACAATCCATTTTGCTTAGGCATTTCATTTTGGAAGCTCGGGATGCATGCAGCATTGCTGCTATGATTCGAACGCTCTGCAAAAATCCCTTGAGCATGAGACAATGATGGAGAACCATTCAAGGTTGCAGAAGTGTTCAAATGTCTCTGTGTCTGAACCTGGTTTATATTCCCACTAGGCCCATCCCAAGGAGAAACAGAATGAGAACAGGACTTTCCCAAATTGAGTGAGGCACTACGGCATGAACTGTGTAAACGGGAAGTAATGAATGATTCTGGGAGGTTAGTATTTGACTTCTCACGATTTCTATCAGAGAGTTCTGAACCATTAACTAGTCTTTCTCTCCACTTATCTACCTTGCTATCATCAGCTTGAAAGAACTTTGACTGCTCCCGAGTTTTATTGAACAGAAATTGCACTGGGTGGGAAGTCGCACCCAATTTTTCATGTTCAAGACTTTGAGAAACAGACTTCAGGCTGCTTTTACCATTGTCTACAAAAGAGAGAATAAAAAGGAGAGAAACAAGTGGCCATTAGAACAGATGGAACAATTGTAACATGCTATGTCAAATTGTTGAACTGTACTTGGATTATCAATAATCATAAGCAAATATTAAAAAAATAGCATAATTGCCAATCTGAAAGTGTAAATAACGAGTCACAGATTGCTTTGCTGTCAACTAAGGCATCTTTAATTTGAACACTAGCACATATTTCCTTCAATTTCATGACTTAAAAGTTATTCACTTAATCCTCTATCCTGTTTTTAAAAGTTACATACACTACAGATTAGAAGTTTGCAAGTTCCAAGGCCTTATGCAACAACCAAAAAGATGGAAATGATAACTTCAAGACGAGGCATCACCTGCACCAAACATGTGTGTAAACCAGCATTTTTCATTTGAGTCATTTTGTGAAATTGAACTATTGAAAGTTCCATTTTCACAACCATGACGTGCATCAAGCGGCATATCCTTGGAAATACCAACAGATTGTGACTCTAGCTTAGTAGCCTCCTCATCCGTTTGAAGCTCCCCACAAGAAGTGGTAGAAACTAGAAGATTAACATATGGAGAAGCATGAGTCCCCTCAACCTCAACAGGTTCATTCAAGTCAGCCACATTACCTTTATTCCTTAAAAATGATTTTGATTGAAAGGTATCCCCTTGGAAGCCATTCTTCACACCATCACCAGGAAACAAATCTTTTCCACTCTCACATGCTATTTTATGATACTTACTGGACAGATAACTTGAAATGCCAGATAAATTATCATCCCTCAACTGTTCTCTTTCGTCTGTATCAATGTACTCATCAGCTGGAAGTTGAAGGTCGAACATCTTTTTCCTCGCCTTTGTCGGTCTGATCTCCAAGATCTCCAAATCCTTTGAAGAACCTCCATTTTGTGATGGCCAGGGACTAATTTGTATACTGCTTCCTTTCATAGAACTCAATGGAGAATGAATGTCATCAATGTCTGAAGTAGATGTTCTAGCACCCACAGAATTTCCCAAAGGAAAGCTAGGTATACGCCATTTCCTACCATCTTCACATGTAATTTGAGAAACCAAGGGGCTTGATAATGGTCCTTCGAAATGAATACAGTTCCTGTGTAGTTCTTTCCTTTTAGCTTCAGCCATCAAGTCCCTCTGTATTTTGTACAGGCGGTGTAGTTCATACAGCTAGATTAAATACAACATGGCAAAACACAAAATTTTGTTTAGAGGCCTAGCAGAAAATTGAATGTCTTATTTCCAAAAATAAAATGAATGCTTGAACTAGGGTTTGATTGTCCTATAAATATGAAAGCACATCAAATTAACAGATCAAAAAGGAAAATGAAAACCCTTAATACCTGGTTCTTGAATGTTGCCTCATGCTCAAGCATTGTTCGTTTCAGTACATCCTTGTCATACCCTGGATATGTGTCTGTAACAACCCTTGGCAAGAAACCATTGTAACATTGCCCATTTACAAAGCTTTTATCTCCATAGGAGAGTGGCCAGTTACAACTGTTAGAATCCTCAGTTAAACCCTTCATAGAGAAATGTCCTGGAAAGTAACTATCACAATGCACTTTTGTTCCCATTCCTGCGATCGATCAAAGAATTTACATGAAACTTACCTGCAAACCAAGCTAAATCAACCAATTCATTTCAAGCATTTAAGTTTTTATCCTAGCTGAATTTTTATGTACGGGTTTCTCAATACAAATAAAAAACAAAAAACTGTTTGAATCAGCTCTCAGTCATTCATATCTAGTATGTAGGCTCTATACAACAGAGAAACAACCACAACCCTAAATGAAAATAACACTGCAGGGCACTTGAAGGTTGATTCACATCAAGTACAGTCATCCATCTTCCCCAATTACATTTTTCATAGTGAAACGAAGTCTAATGCATCTGAATGAGGGATAGATCAATTACAGAATTTACCAATACTCAATGAAGACTCAGTTAAGCATGAAAAATATTCAGCCATCTCCAGATCAGCCTCAGTGTTCCAGAGTTCTTGAAAACTAGATGCCCAACCTCTTTTTCCCAATTAAGTACTGAAATTGTGAGAGTGGCAAATCTAATGCTCTTAGTCTCCTACTGAAAGAGACATAATGTTATCTTCTTCACTTGATGGCATTTATAACTTTTGAAATAAAAAAGAATTCACCACAAAGCATTTTTTAAGGAATCAATTCACCATATTCTAAAGCATTTATTGGTGGAGAATCAGAAGTATCGTCAATCTTCAAGGATGAATCTTTATAGGATTGTATTCAATAGTAAGTCTCTTCAATCTAAGCTAAAATGTATGCAACATTTAGGTAGAAATATAGGATTGTATTCAGTAGTAAGTCTCTTCAATCTAACCTACAATGAATGCAACATTTAGGCAGAAGTATAACATCTTCCTGCCATTGTCCTGTAGCTATAATCTCAGCTAACATAGTTAAGAGTAACTGTAAGATTAGAGGCATATTACCAAGTTATAGAAGCGAGACACCATCAATTATCACCATAATCTCTTAAAAGCTCCAATAAACGATAGATTGATACTGTACTTCCAAGAAACGCCAGATGGAGTGTTATGGATGATTTAAAGACAAAGGAAAGGTAACTGAACAGCCAGGAAAATTCATCGCATACTCTCCTCCCATTATCCTAATGAAAAATTAAGGCTGTACGAGTCTTAAAAATGAATAGAATAGATCTCATAGGCCTACCATCTAAAGAAAGAAAATTTATCAGAAATCAGCAGAACCTACCATACACAATTCGTAATATCATAAGAACCATTACAAAAATAAAAGTTAATCTAATTGTGCTCAATTGAAACGAAAAATGCAGTGAATACTAACCAGAAAGCAAGCCAAAATGGAACTGTAACTTGATCACAAAAAGCGATAAATAAATTTAGAAAAAAAGTTTGGAACTCAACGAACAAGCAGAGAATTAAAAAGATTGCAAAGAGCATAAGACCCATTAAAAAATCGCCAAAAATGAAAAACTAAAAAATAAGATTAACCACGAAGTAAAAAATAAATATTACCTCAGACCCACATTCTCTTATCTCCGTTTCCTCAAGAAGCCCCCAGGGATTCAATCATTTAACAGCTAGTTTCAGATCCAAGGACAAAATTCAAAAAGTTTCGGAGGATTGCCAGTACACAGAAAACACAGACAAAATAAGGTAAAAAAAAACACCGGCACTACATTAAACAACAAGGTGGGTGTTATTCCAACTCAATTAAAAGCGCTGAGATCGTCTCCAAATTGAACAAGACGGGATTTTGACCTGTTGGGGGCACTCTACGTCTCTACCCCTCAACACAACAACACCAGGAACGAAAAAGGTAAAATAAGGAGAGAATAGAGGCTTATGATAGAGAGAGAAAGAATTTTATTAATGTTATGTTAGAGAGAGAAAGAGTGAGAGAGATCCCAGATAAGAAATCTTTACACAAACAAACGACCTTGTATGAACAGTGACATGAAATTCGTCAACATCCGGTCTCTTTTTATTCTCAGACTTTTCTCTTCACTCTCTCTCCTTCAATCTCTTTTATCTTTTTGTTGCCATACATATATAGTACTGCTACTCATTTGGTTCGTATTTCGTTTCTGGGATTTGATTAGAAGGGGGCATTCTCTAGATTCTCTCCACCTTCCTTGATTTTTTGTTTGTTTGCGAAGAAATTAATAAACCAATTATGCACATTAGTATCTAATCTAATTCACTCCAAGTCTCTTAAGAATTAATATGAGAAAAAAAAAAGCTTACTAATATATTATAATTAAATAAACAGTATTTTTATATGTCTTTCCTACCCAAATTTTGTAAAAAAAAATGATCATCCTTTTTCATCTTTTGGGTTTTAGTTTATTATAGGTAGGTTAGAAAGAATCTTTTCAAATGATGCAGTGCTACAGACTCATACATATACGAATCAATGCTATTACCTGATATTTATTTAGTACGAAAGTAATGCAACTGAATCAAAATATAATTCTAGTCAGTTGTGTTAATGTATTTCTGTTTCCATTTGTGGAGTTGGAGTTGGGTAAAGCAGCAAACAATTGGTGGGTCCCACAAACTGTTTTGGAGGATGAGGTTTTGAGTTAAATGATAAATGCCCTTCTGGGTGGGTTAGATTTACGAGATTGGATTTTCTTTTTCTTTCTGATCTCATTCTTCTCTTGGCAGCAACGTCAAAGATCTCATGCACCCTTTTCAGCTCATGTTTAATGGGTTATTAAAAACTAATTACCTTTTTATTACCATCGCAAGAAACAAAAGAGCAGATAGCCAGTTGGGCAATCATCTTCTTTTTTTTACGATTGAGCAAGAGAATCATGGAAAACCCACGCCCACCACAGAAAGGAAAAGGCAAAAGACGAGAGATCAAGCACTTCTTCTCTTTATAAAAGTATTTAACAAAACTTCTAACCAGCAGTCATAAAAAAAAAAAAGATTACAGAAATGTATTCGGGATTGTTGACATCACAGTTTCCTTTATTTTTTATAACTAGGTAAATATTTTTACACCAATTCCAATGCAGGCATAAAATACGGTAGAAGTTGTGATTTGTGAAAAAAGAAAAGATGATGTGGACTTACGTCTGAATCTGATGTGGGAAAGGGACGGTTTTATCTTTAACCACTATTCCATGCAAGACATTCAAGTCGTCTCATCAGGTCCAAATCACATAGCCACGAAAGTCCCACCCTATATGATATAATAGTAGGGGCATTGTGCAACTTGAGAGGAACTCAACCAATGACCTCCAGTCCCTCAAAAACAATGTTCACATATTTGCAGATAGATTCCACTGTCTCTGGTGTTTGTAGTCCTTTCTACTTAAGCAAATACGACTAGGGAATATGTATGTTGTTGTATATATAGTCAACCGACAAAAAATATCGATCTGGATAAATGAAGTCATACAGAAGCCATAATCAGTTAGTTTAATAGTTAGTAATTGTGCTTATATTTTAACAAAACCTTATGTAGAAAGTTTAAGTAAAATTTAAATTTAGAATGAGGTGTATATTTAGCTTAAATATTAATTATATCATGCTGTCAGCATGAAGTAATTAATAAGATTAAAAATACTGAAAAGTGTTTATCCTACACTGATTAATGCCAAATGTTGGAAAGCTCACAATGAATCTTGAATTTCCATCTTCATTTTGCATGTTTCTTAACTATCTACCAACAAAGATAAGGCTATTCTATCAACTGCGGACATTAAATGATTCATGCAGTTGATATGTGAAATTAAAGATTTTAAGTATATATATGTAATGATATTCCAATTTTATAAGGAAGTTGCTAAAACCTAAAGTTATTAAGGTGATTAGTCTGCCATAGAATAGTGCGCTAAAAGCCATGTAAAAACATGCGTCTTCATCGTCATATCTACCACAACAAAAGAAAGAAATATAATCCAACAACCATTTAACGACATTAAGACCGTGAATGATTTGAATAAACCGTAATCTACACATACTCTCTTCTCTTTTAAGTTGTTTGCATTAAACTTTTGTTGTTGTTGTAAATAAAAAATGTGCACTTGTGATTAAATGTTCACGGCAACACCTATGGGTCAATAACTTATGTAACCTAGATTTAATAAATCACATCACATGTTAAAACTTTATTGTATATCTGATCTTAAGCTAAACAATAGTCATTAGGATATTTAATTTTAGAGCTCTAGCAAAAAAAAAAAAAAACCATTCATAAAGGACATAGATAATGTATTTAACAACCTCTCTAAATCTTTTAAAACTATTAACTTTTGTAAACGCACTACACTCCATTTTCTTTTTATTCACCATCTTTTGGTACACAGTTAGCGATTAGGGTCGTTGACCTATCTTTTTATTGGTTAACACTATTAGTGATGAGTTAGAAGCTCGCATCAAAGTTTACTTTTTTTATTACAAAAAAACCGATTAAAATCAATATTAAAGAAGGAAAGGTGCATTTTTCTTGTTGATCAAAGAAGCTTAATTACTAACTAAGTGATGAGTTTCGAGTCAAAAGAACCTATGCAACCGTAGGATGACCGCTGCTGCCGCCCTGGGCGCCACCACAATAGGGGAACAGATAGGGGCTGTCAAACAATGGTTAAAAGGTTTGATATATGTGAAATGTCACAATCAACTAATAAATCAGAAAAAAAATATTGCGAATAACACCTGTCGCAAGTTGCGAGTCAACCAAGTTTTAATCATTTTTAAGACTCGGAAGAGATATTTGTTTTCTCTAGTGAAAGGTTAGACTTAAAAGGGTCGTCCCCGAAAACCTGCGCTCGTCACCAATCACCATCAGGAAAAAAAATGTGAAGGTTACGCTTACGGAGGGAGGAAAGATTTGGGTTAACTAGAGGACCGGTCCCACTGTGAAGGGTTTTTTACGAGACTTTTTGAAGTTGATTGACATTGAATGTAATGTGAGCCGTTTGATTTGGGGTCAATGATGCAATTATTTCACCTTGGACATGATCTTTTTTACGCACATTACATTTTTACGAGAATTCTATCGCAAGAAATGTGAATAAAGCTGGTAGCACCTCAATGGTATCTCACTCATGACATAACAGTATGACTTTGATCTTCTAGCTTTTACAACTTTTAAAGCTGTACTACATTTTATTTCCAACCTCCACTTTATTGCTTTCACATAATTAACTTATTAGATAATAATAATAATACTCAATCATATTAATTAGACTTAAGTTTGATCACAGGAGAATGCTAGTTATTGCACGGCTTTCTTAACAAATCCTGTCGTTCATATGCCATTAAATTATTATCTTTTCCTCTTGCATTTAAAGTTAGTTTCAAAATATTGTTGAAAAATAAGAAATCATCATGAGCCGAGTTTGATACGCCTTTTAAGAATAGTTGAGTTGATAGAGTAGGAATATGAAGCTAAAATATTATATATTCGAATCTCCATACTTACACTATCTCGATCGAGTCTGTCATATAAAGTTTCTCAAGTACTAAATATCTGATTAGCATGACTTACAGGCTATTATATTAATTCGAAGATTTACTCAGTGTACATTTAAATGATAACGACTACTACTGATTCCTCTATTCAAAAAAAACAAGAGTTTGATACTTGTTATTTGACCAAATAATCACATTGCATGAAATTAATTATAGACGGGCCCAATGAAAATTATTGTACGACTAACAATATTCCAAGAAAATGTAGTTTGCAGGATCAAGTTTTGTAGGCAGATTGAGATGACTCGTCAGTATAGTTGTTCCCAACAGAACACCATACATTTGAATTTGGACTGGTTGACGCCGAATGGGGAGTCGTTGGCAGCTGTTGCAGGATCCGTTTTACATTGGTCCCTTGGCCTCCAATTAAAAATAAATGCATAGCCCCAATGGTAGATGTCCTGAAATTGGAACTTTCCAAGAAAAGGATGTGAAAAATGACGCCAAGTTTGTGTTAAATGTCTACTCAGACTAGATTAAGACCACAAAAAAAATTTCTGATTCACGAACTGGTCAGTGTTATACGCAGACAGCAAGGTAAGGAAATTAGTCCATACACGGACCGGACCATGGCTTGCGTTATACATTAATTGATGCAACAATTAGGGTGGGGTTTGCCTGTACACAAAATCATTGTCAATAAGTGGCCGTATCAGTTATTGTTATAACCTAAGTTGTCACTTTGTAAGGCTCTGTCACATGGCGAAACGGAATAGCTCAAGTCATGCTGTAGAAAGACACCCATTAGTTCCTTTTTCTTACTTATCAGACAGATAATGTTCTAGCAGTATTTGGTTTATCTGGTTGTCAGGACAGATACCTAGAATGAAACAATTGCTAAGATCCCTGTAAGGAAATTGTAGGACACACTAATTTGGAGGTCGTAGTCAAATTAAGTCATGACCCACGACTCGGGGCAATATATTGCCATGATCGTTTACCAGCTGATGGCTGTTCTCAAGATGCTAGTTAATCAAGATTTAGTTTGGGATTATTTGTTTTCTTTTTTTCTTTTTAGTTTTTATTTTTATTTTCAAATTGACTACAAAAATTATTTTTGTTTGAATTTTTAGTTTCTATTTTTTATTTGGTTTCTTTCAATTTTTAAAATTATAAAAATAAAAAATTGTGGTTTTTATTTTATGTTCTGTTTTTCATAATACGATTTACCATCATTTAATTATTTAAATTTTAACAAAGTTATGGATTATTTCATTCATCATTATATATTTAATAAATTCAAATTAATTGTCATTAAAATTATGAATAATTTATTTAATTTAATGTTTATAATTAAATTATATGTAATTAAATTAATAAATATAATTAACTTTAAATATACAACTATTTAAATAAAAATTGATTTAATAATTAAAATATGTTTCAAATAAATATTAATTATTTATTTTATTAACATAACATAATATTAAAATAAGCATTATATAAGAGATTAAATAAATTTATATTTTAGTTTTCTTTAATATTTAATTATTATTAGTGATAAAATATAACTAAATTAATATTAACAACCAAAAAGTTTTTTGTTTTCTATTTAAAAAGAAATAAAAACAAAAAATGAAAACTATAACAAAAAAATAAACCTTAATTGAAAAATTGCTATTTAATAGTATTTTTATTATCCAAAATTTTTGTCCTATTCAACAAGTAAGCTTTTCTTTTAATTTACTTTGATCATTTTTTTTTTTTACGACAGAGAACTAAAAATTTGCCTGTATCTTTAATCTTGAGCTCTCCTAAAAATATGTATTTATCCAAACTATTTATTATTAGCAAGAATTGACGACGGAACATTTTACTGAAATAAGATGTACATCATTATTCAACATAATTTTGGATACAAGGTCGTGATTATATGAAACGATCAGCTACAACAAAAACTCCATCATTTTGATTCATTATACTATCTATCTATGTAACTATAACGCTTAGGTTGCCGCTTTGAGGTGCATAGGATCATAGGAGCAAAAAAACAAAACAAGCAAAATCTATTCTTTACTCCTGGACCTGGTCCTGTATTATTAAATCCCGTTTATATAGGATTTAAAAATACCACAATCGCTTCGCTGGTCCTCCACCACTGACACCACTCATTCTCAAGTAGTTAATTTCCCGACAAGACTTTTGCTTAGAGATTTATGGAATTCTAAAACGCAACAAGGCTTCCTGACTACGTCAGTCTCCAGCAGTGATTCTAGAAAATAATTTATATTTTCAACAATTTTTCTTCTTTTCTTTTGAGGAGGGAAATGAAAATTTCTTAATTACAAAATGGACAAAGGATTAGCTTCGAGCTCTTTTCTGAGTGTTACTGTTCCCTCCGAAATTCTGATTTATTTTAAGCTAGGATGTCAACTAGAAATTGCGATCCGGGGTGAGATCTTCTATATTCGCTGTTCTATACTAATTTTATTTTACGCAATCTCATTGATATTTTTATTTGGGTCTCATATATTTATATAAATAAAATCGCATGAAATGCAAGATATTAAAACCATAGTATCTAAACCTACCTAAACGACTATAAAGTATTTGTCAAATTGTATATAATAGTACCTTGTATCTTATGAATGGACCAAAATGTGTTATTGGCGAATCTCATACAATATAAGTAAATATTAAACCATATGCTTACACTCCTTTTAGCTTTAAATATAAAACAATGTGTTTATCGCGCGCTAACCTGTTACGAGTCTCTTAAAATTCCTTTGAAGTTAATACATAATTATTAATTAGCAATTATATGTATGTATACAATATATATATATATATATACATCTATATTTTAATTAAATTGTAAAAAGATAATTCTTGTTTTCAACAAAAATACAATATATGAACGAGACGTATTAGAAGAAGATTGAAACGTCAAAAATAAGGTAGAAAAAGAGAGAGAAATAAATCATCTTTGGGCTTCCCCAGGCTTTTTGATAAAATCGCCGCAAACTATGTCCGAACTCCGACCCCACTTTCCTCTATCTCATTACCAGATTTGCCCCTTTAAGGTAACGTCGAGGACTGTGTTACAGTGTTAGAGTGTGGGTGACCTCACTTTTGGAATGTTGGGTCTTGCTTTTTTCTAAATGTGGTTTGGACGTCAATTGTGATCTATTCGTGTCAATCTGATGATGGCCCCCGCTAGGATTTTTTTTTTTATTAGACATTTCAACGCGATCTCATAACTGGTTTGAATGGTCCTGTCCATTTAATTTTTTACGAAAAAGAGCTTTCCCTTTCCTATAAAGACGGTCGATCAAAAATAGATTAATAATTTATTCCCAACCAAAAGCTAAACTATATCTGAATACCAACTTAGAGGTTACGGTGATTAGAAGCTGCTGTTATTATTTTACTTTTGGAACTCAACTAGTAGTCCTCGTTTATAATTTTTTGTTGACTCTAAAATCTTCACAAAATTCTTGGAATTATCAATTGTTTCTAACAAAGTACGGGTGAGATTTGAGTCATTTGACTGAAATTAATAGGAGCCAACGGCAGTTAGGTTTGATGATTAGGTATTGTAAGTGGTGAAAATAAATGGACATTTTCACGAGGAAATCATTTCCTCTAAAATAAATCGGTTTTGGGGCTCCTGATCAAGTCAGTTCAATTTCTTAGCTCTGGACAAAGCAGGTGTACTTATGTCTGCTTTCAAAGAAATCTATACTAATAAAAAGTAATTTACCAAAAAAGAAAAATGAATGCACACCCCTGATAAGAACAGACAAAGAAAAATTAGTCTAGATTTGCCACAGAAAAGGATAGTAAGATAATTGATTTGTTGTAGAATATTATGATGCTTTTTATATACAGATTAAGGAATATTTACATGTATTCAATTGAAAATACCACCCCTTTCTACTTTTACACATATCTTAATCATCATTCAATGCATTCATTAAAAGACTAAGTAAATAAAAATATTTGAATGAAAATGACAATGTCTATAATTTTGTGGGCATGAATTCTTTGATTTAGGGATGAGTTCTAAGGTGGCGGTTGGTTCGCACAGATAAATGATAATAGAATTGAGAATGAATATAGTGAGGAATGAGAATGGATATTATCATTATAATTATGATAGTTAGTTAACAGAAAGGAATGATTACCATTACCACTGACAGTGATTGGTTTGTAAAAAATATTGAGAAATAAAAATTTATTATATTTTAATTAATTAATTAACTATATTGTAATTAATCAATTACAATATATTGATTAGTTAAAATGTTGTAATTAATTATATTGTAACTAATTAATCAATTAACTAATTACATTTTAATTAATTATTTAATTATATTTCAATTAATTAATTATATTTTAATTAATGATATTGTAATTAATTAGTTATATTTTAATTAATAAATAATATCTTAATTAATTATATTGTAATTGATTAATTATATTTGAATTAATTAATTAATTACAATATTTTAATTAATGAATGGATTATATTTTAATTAATTATATTGTAGTTAATTAATTGTTGATAATATTTTAATTAATTAATTATATTTTAATTAATTAATTACAATATTTTAATTAATAAATGAATTATATTTTAATTAATTATTTTTAGTTAATTAATTATTCATAATATTTTAATTAATTATATTGTAATTAATTAAGTAATTAATTAATTACAATTTTCATTAATGAATAATTATATTTTTATTTAATTAATTATATAATAATTTAATTAATGAATAAATTAAATTAAATTAATTATATTGTAGTTAATTAATAATAATAATAATTTAATTATATTTTAATTAATTATAATGTAATTAATTAACTCATTCCTCTATAACAATGATACTCATTCCTCTAGATTAGGAGAGGAATGGGGTATTACCCAAAAGTGGGTAATCAAAATAATAACCATATAATCATATTCCCTTATCAAACACAATCTTTCATTTCATATTCATTCCCCTTTTTTCATACCTACTAAACAAGCACACTAAACTTTTCATTGAGTATAAATGATCATTTGGTCAAAATTTTATTTAATGAATTTGGTATAGTTTCTTCCATTATTAAAATAGTAATGAGATGTAAAAAATTAGGGTCATTATGCGTGTAAAAGGAGCTAAGTTTTCATCAAAGATCCAAGTATATATTTAAGCAGTTCCTCTTAATTTTGATAATAATTGAGATGAAAGTTGTAAGATTTAAGTACTTACTATAGAGAATCTTGTAGGATTATCTTATTAAGTCACTATGACAATAGTAGCACAATAACATATGCTTAAGCAATTGGTTAATTGTAACTTTTGTGATATAATTATTAGTCATTCTTTATCTTATACCTATTTGTTTAATTAGCTAATGTATACGCTAAAGTTCATAAGATAAATGTATAAGCAAATAAAATTATGATAAAACCATAATTATAAGATTCATATTGCCTTTACATATTATTCCTAAAATTTTCTTATTACGTTATGCTATTGAAATTAGATATTAATCGAGCATAAAGACTAACGCACATCATATTTTTTTCCTTATGAAGGATATAGTTGATTTTATACACTAAACTATGTAGATAGTTAGACAAACTTGTGGGTACTTTTTAGGGAACAAATTATATGAACTTACTCGATATGATTTTATTTGAAATATTACTTATATGTCTATATAAATTTGCATTGTGATGTTTGTATAAATAATTCTTTCATTGAAGATCTATATCGTATCTTATATAGGATTATTACAATTTGATACTTCTTATAACCTATTATACTTAACAGAGCTCAATAGATAGTATTTGATATAATATGGACTATACATAGGTTATTAAGTGATCAATATATGATTCGTCATATTAAAGTGATCAAAGAAAATATTATATTATTCTCAGTTACTATTAATTCGAGAAATGATACTTTGAAAATAGTTTTTAAATGTTATTAATAGTTTATCAATTATTAATTATAAAGAACTAATATGATTAAACTCAAATAAAATAGATATTAGTTTCATATTCTTAGAATATTATATGACTAAAGGATAATAATATAAAACAAAAATAAAGTTAGTCAAAACCATTTTAACATTTTTAATATTTGGTGATTATAATAGTTGCTAAATATCAATTTTAATGTATAAATATAAATATAAATTGTCTAATTAAAAATTAAAGATAAATTAAAGAAGTATTTATTAATCATAAATATGAGGACTCAAATAGAACAAAAGTCATTTATATACTCTATATTTAATCAAAATATTATACGATAAAAGAATTAGATTATATGAAAAAAAATCGTATACTTAAAGATTAGTTAACATCACTTTAATATTCTTAATATTTGGATAGTAATGATAATTACTAAATATCAATTTTAGTCTATAGATATAAATAATTTAATTAAAAATAAAAACAAATTAAAGAAATTAAATTTACGTAATCCTAAATATGATTTAATGTTATGATTTATATTTATTATCAAAATATCAAAGAACTTAATAAGTCATACACAAAAAATAGTTAAAAAGTAATTTAATAAAATTGAACTTAATTACAAAATTTAATAAACTTGAAGATCAAATTTAAAATATTAAATAAATATGAATTAATATTAGATATTGAATATTATTTAAAATGGATTAGTACTTAAAAAATTAATTATAATTATAATTTAATTTAATTTTCAATAAATTATCAAAGAGTCCAAATTCTATCATAACTTATCGACTTAAAGGAAATGCCAAAAAAAGATAAAAACTTTACAATAAAAATCAATTTAAAGGAAATGTAAAAAATGATCAAACTTTACAATAAATTACGAACATATAACTTATGCTTTATTATATTTTATGCATTAAATCATATTACATAATCTAAAATAGTTTTAATTTTGGATAAATCAAACAAAAATTTTCATTCTTTTTTCCACTACATGTCGGACCACATCGCTACTAGCTTTCCCAACAATAGCTTCTATACCAATACGGGCTAAATTTTTCCGAATACCAGCCGATGCGAATAAAATGTTTGCTGGAACACAAACTAATAATAAAATGTTAATACCTTTGGAACGCTGTTTAAGTCAGCACCTGCTACTAGGAGATGGCTGGCTGATCCTTAAGTCATCATAAACAAGCATCATCTTAAGGCAATAAGCAAAGCATATTCATCAATTCAATCAACTACTCAAGGATCAATTGGATTGCGTGTTGAATCAATATTTAGGGGGTGCTTGTTTGGGGGTATGAAAAAAGGAAAATAGGTATGGAATGAAAGATTGAGTTTGATAAGAGGATATGATTATAGGGTTATTATTTTGATTACCCACTTTTAGGTAATACTCCATTCCTTTCCTAATTTAGAGGAATGGGTATCATTGTTATAGAGGAATGAGTTAATTAATTACATTATAATTAATTAGAATATAATTAATTAA
>JAOSBN010000003.1:14728770-14778559 GCA_027563595.1 Erythroxylum suave | reverse complement strand
CTAGATTATGCATGAACATGTAAAGGCATTTCTAAACGCCCATGGACCACTCAAAATTACTATTCTACCCTTCCCATTGGTGATGGGATGTTACATCCGATGATTGTGAAATGTGGATGAGCTATTGAAGTGCTACTTGTATGTGAATGTGAAGAAATAAATGTTATTTCAAAATTTTGTTGAATGTCGGACTAAGGTCCAAGGATGATTGTGTTTTGACTGTGAATGTGACTGATTACAAACAATGATTAAATGATTATGTGAGATGCAATTGATTTTATGAATGCATGAAAGATAAAGGCAGTTGTGACCAGAGTTTCTAGTAAAACAACTTAAAGCTCAGAATGTGATAAGAGTCTTTGGCTCAGTTGTGCATGTACCCAGTATCCACTAAGGGATATTGGACATTAAGTGATACAGCTCGGTATCCATTAAGGGATATGAGCTAGTCAAAAGGCACATGGTCACAACAAAGCAACAAACGAAACTGAGTCATATACATTACATTTATATTTGATATGTGTATTTTTCATGAATGAAATAACCTTTATGATTATTCAGAAAGTAAAAGATGTTATGTTAGGAATATGCAATGATGTGAATCGAATATGTTATGTGTATTGATGTGATGATGAATTGAGTGAACCATCGATGATGGTTACCTCAGTGAGTTCGCAAAACTCACCAAAATTGCAACGTTGTCTTTTTAAGGCCAAGAGACGACTCTAGCTACTGAGAGGCTCTACTAGTCGCGTAGATTGTGTTTTGGCAAGAGAAGTCTTGGCTCAAAGGTCGGTCAGCTGAAATTTTTGGACAGATTAGATAGACTTTGTATATTTTCCTCTTTCATGTAATATTCTTGTACTAGATTTGATGATGTACATGTCGTAAGTGTTGAAAGATAAAATGTAGACTTTTGATTTTGTGAAATTAAATGAGGAAAAAGTTGGGATTTAAAATATTGTGATTTTTCATATGATGCTTTATAAGTGAGTAATGATATGATGCCATGTGAAGTGAAGGTAGTGATCGAACGTAGCTCGCCCTTATCGTAGGATATGTACTGGAATGACCTCTGGGCGTCCCGGCATGTACCTTACGATAAGGAGGCGCTACAATTAGGTGGTATCAAAGTATGGTTGACATCTGTTGGGACATATAGAATGTTAAGCATGAAATATCGTGAGAAGTGTAGAAAATGATTGAAATTTATTTGTTATAGGTCATCTGTTCTAGGTGATCAAATTGATCAACCAACTGATCAAGGATCGGTACGAGCCAGTAGAGAGTCCTCGGTACCTCGATCTAAGGAGGTGCCTCCTAGAGTTCCCGAGAGAAGGGAGAGGAGGTATGATAAGCTGTGGAAGCAGGGAGCTGTGGACTTCTATGGTAGCACAGACCCTGCTGAAGCTGAGCGATGGTTGGAAAGGACTGAAAGAGTTTTTGATCAGATAGACTGCGAGCCGGATGAGATGTTTGACTACGCAGTGTCCTTACTGCAGGGCCCAGCTTACCAATAGTGGAAAACTATCCCTGGTACTACCACCAGGCCTTGCCGATTGAAGTGGGAAGACTTCCTGAGGGTCTTCAAGGAGAACTACATGCCCAAGATCTACTTGGATAGGAAGATGGAAGAGTTTCTGGGTTTGAAGTAGGGTAGGATGTCCGTGGCTGAGTATGAGGTCCGGTTTAATGAGTTGATGGTTTATGCTACTGCTTTGATCCCTACAGAAGAAGACAAGTGTAGGAGGTTTGAGAATGGACTCAATATGGAGATTAGAACAAGATTGACTCTTTCAGATTTGGGTACTTTTATTGAGTTAAGAGCTGCTTCGATCAGAATTGAACAGCTACTGAGAGAGGGACAATTAGAGCCTGGGAAAGGGTCCAGATTGAAGAGGTCTAGTGAGATTCAGAGTGGTTCTAGCAAGAGATTCAGTAAGCACCAGAACAGAGTTTTCAGACCAGCAGCTGGATTAAGGCAGTCAGGATTTAGACATAGAGGTGGTTTTGTACAGTCTGGCAGTGGAAGAGGTACAACACAGAGTCAATTACCCCCTTGTGAGCACTGTGGGAAGAAGCACGGTGGTGAGTGCTGGTCCTTGTCAGGGGCATGTTTTCAATGTGGCTCTCTAGAGCACAGAATTAGAGATTGCTCTGTCATTGCTGGAGCTCAGTTTAGTATGAGTGGGCGATCTGGGAGTGATGCTACAGTCTAGCAGAGCAGAGGAAGTGGACCTGGACAGAGAGGTTGAGGTAGAGGCAGAGTGAGCTCTAGGAGTTCTTCTATGAGGACTGAGTCTATGCTATGACCAGGCAGGAGGCTCAAGACTCACCAGATGTGGTTGCAGGTGTGCTTCTCATTTATGATTTTGAAGCTTTTGCACTACTAGATCCAGGATCCACACACTCTTTTATCGCACCGCATTTAGCGTATAGGCTGCATTGTAAGAGGGAGTTACTACAGTATAGGTTAGAGGTGAATACATCGATAGGTCGTACTACAGTGATAGGAGAAGTTTGCAAGAAATGTTTGATTCGGATTGACTAGGCGGAGTTGGTGGCAGACTTGATTATACTACAGTTGAGAGAGATAGACGTTATCCTAGGCATGAATTAGCTCACTGCTCTTAGGGCTATCATGAACTACTATAACAAGGTGGTAGTACTGGAATCTCCTGTTCAACCGAGGGCAGTATTCAGAGGAGTTAGTCAAGCAGTGTCAGCCAAGATGATATCCTTCATGAATGCACTGAGGTTGATGCCGAGAGGATGTGAGGCTTATCTGGCTCACACCATTAATATTAGAACTGAGCAGAGTGTACGGGACATTCCCATGGTTAGGGAATTCCTGGATGTGTTTCCCGATGAGCTACCTGGTTTACCACTAGATCAGGAAACGAAGTTCATAATTGATCTAGTTCCAGATGCCGCTCCTATATCTATTCCTTCATGTAGGATGGCACCTGTGGAACTGAAGGAGTTAAAGACTTAGCTTTAGGAGTTACTAGAAAAGGGCTTTATTAGACCTAGTTTTTCACCTTAGGGAGCTCCAATGCTGTTTGTGAAGAAAAAGGATGGGACTTTGAGGTTATGCATTGACTATAGGCAGCTGAATAGGGTCACAGTGAAAAACAAGTACCCGCTACCTAGAATTGATGATTTACTTAATCAATTGTAGGGAGATCAGGTATTCACGAAACTAGATTTGAGATTAGGGTACTACCCGCTGCCTAGAATTGATGATTTACTTGATCAGTTGCAGGGAGATCAGGTATTCACGAAACTGGATTTGAGATTACGGTACTATCAGTTGAAGATAGCTGAGGGTGATGTACCTTAGAGTGCATTCAGGAGTAGGTATGGGCACTATGAATTTCTTGTGATGCCATTTTGGTTGACTAATGTCCCGACAACTTTTATGGCCTTGATGAATAAGTTATTTCAGCCCTACCTAGATCAATTTGTGATTGTGTTTATTGATGATATCTTGGTGTATTCGAAAAGCAGAAAGGAACATGCTGAGCATTTGAGAGTTATTTTATAGATTATGAGGGAAAGGCAGTTGTATGCCAAATTCAATAAGTGTAAATTTTGGCTGGATCAGGTTGTGTTTCTAGGGCATATAGTGACTAGAGATGGTATACAAGTGGATCTAAAGAAGATAAAGGCAGTGATGAATTGAGAAGCTCTAAGGAACGTGTTTGAAATCCAAAGTTTCTTAGGATTGGCTGGATATTACCGAAGGTTTGTTGAGGGATTTTCCTTGATTTCAGCCCCTCTGACAAAACTTCTGAGGAAGAATTTAGTGTTTAGATGGAATGAGAAGTGTTGGAAGAGCTTTGAGGAGTTAAAGCATCAGTTGACTACGGCATCGGTGTTGACTATTCCGTTAGGGACCACAGGATATGTTGTGTATAGTGATCCGTCTTGTCAAGGATTGGGATGTGTATTGATGCAACATGGCAAGGTGATCGCCTATGCATCGAAACAACTAAGGTCTCACGAGATCAATTATCCAGTATATGATTTAGAGCTAGCTGTAGTTGTCTTTGCTCTAAAGATTTGGAGACATTACTTGTATGGAGAGACCTTCCAGATTTATACAGATCATAAGAGTTTGAGGTATCTGTTGAGTCAGAATGAGTTGAACTTGAGACAGAGGAGATGGATTGAGCTGCTGAAGGATTATGACTGCACAATTGAGTACCACCCGGGGAAAGCAAATATGGTGGCTGATGCTTTGAGCAGAAAGTCTAATACCAGTGTAGCTCAGATTCAGCTATCGAGGCTACCTAATTTGATTCATTTGAGAGCTCTAAATGTGAAGTTGAATCTGGAACACAATGAGGCATTGATTGCTACATTGAAGTTGAGACCAATGTTACATGACAGAATCAAAAGAGTACAGAGTAAAGATCCTGTAATGGTCAAGCTTATGGAGAAAGTGAAGATGAATCCAGATTCTGAGTTTGCAAGGGATGCTTGATTAAGATTGGTAAAGTAGAGTTGGAGGCAGACTTGAATGTATTACAGTTGAGGGAGATAGATGTGATCCCAGGCGTGGATTGGCTCACTACTCATAGGGCCATCATGAATTGTAACACCAAGGAAGTAGTGTTAGAATCTCCTGGTCAGCCGAGAGTGGTTTTCAAAGGAGTTAGTCAGGCAGTGCTAGCTAGGATGATATCATTTATAAGTGCACTGAGATTGATGGAGGGAGGATGTGAGGCTTATTTGGCCCATGTCATTGATACTAGGGCGGAGCAAAGTGTTCAAGATATTCTAGTGGTTAGGGAGTTTCTAGATGTGTTTCCCAATGAGCTACCTGGGTTACCATCAGATCGGGAAACAGAGTTCACAATTGATTTAGTTCCAAGAGCTGCTCCTATATCTATCACTCCATATAGGATGGAACCTATGGAATTGAAGGAGTTGAATGCTCAGCTTCACGAGTTACTGGAAAGTGTTTTATTAGACCCAGTGTTTCACCTTGGGGAGCTCCAGTACTATTTGTGAAGAAGAAGGATGGGACCTTGAGGTTATGCATCGATTATAGGTAGCTGAATTAGGTGACAGTGAAGAATAAGTACCCACTGCCTAGAATTGATGATTTACTTGATCAGTTACAGGGAGCTTAAGTATTTACTAAGCTGGATCTGAGATCAGGGTATTATCAGTTGAAGATAGCAGAGGTTGATGTACTTAAGAGTGCATTCAGGAGTAGGTATGGGCACTATGAGTTCCTAGTGGTGCCATTTTGGTTGATTAACGCCCTGACAGTTTTTATGGCCTTGATGAATAAGGTGCTTCAGCCCTACCTGGATCGATTTGTGATCGTGTTTATTGATGATATCTTGGTGTATTCAAAAAGTAGAAAGGAACTTGCTGAGCATCTGAGGGTTATATTACAGATTATGAGGAAAAAGCAGTTGTATGCCAAATTTAGTAAGCGTGAATTTTGGCTAGATCAAGATGTGTTTCTGGGACATATAGTGATTGGAGATGGCATACAGGTAGATCCAAGGAAGATTGAGGCAGTGATGAATTGGGAAGCTCCGAGGAACGTGTCTGAAATTCGAAACTTCCTCGAATTGGCTGGATATTATTGGAGATTTGTCGAGGGGTTCTCTTTGATCTCAGCCCCTCTGACAAAACTTCTGAGGAAGAATGTAATGTTTAGATGGAATGAGGAGTGTCAGAAGAGCTTTGAGGAGCTTAAGCATCGATTGACTTCAGCTATAGTGTTGGCTATTCCATTAGGGATTGAAGGACATGTGGTGTACAGTGACGCGTCGCATTGAGGATTAGGATGTGTATAGATGTGGCATGGCAAGGTGATCGCCTATGCATCGAGACAATTAAGGTCTCACGAGATTAATTATTTGGTACATGATTTAGAGCTAGTTGCAGTTGTCTTTGCTCTAAAGATTTGGAGACACTACTTGTATGGAGAGACCTTTTAGGTTTATACAGATCATAAGAGTTTAAGGTATCTGTTGAGTCAGAAAGAATTTAATTTTGAGATAGAGGAGATGAGTTGAGTTGCTGAAAGACTATGATTGCACTATTGAGTACCACCCGGGGAAGGCTAATGTGGTGGTTGATGCTTTGAGTAGAAAGTCTAGTACTAGTATAGCTCAGATTCAGTTATCGAGGCTACCTAATTTGATTCATTTGAGAGTTCTGAATGTGGAGTTGAATCTGGAACATGATGAGGCCTTGATTGCTACACTGAAACTTAGGCCAATGTTACACGATCGAATAAAAAATGTACAAAAGAAAGATCCCAATATGGAGAAGCTTATGAAGAAAGTAAAGATGAATCTGGATTCTGAGTTTGAGTTGAGGGATGAGACTTTATGGTTGAAGAAGAGGCCATATGTGCCTGATGTAGAAAAATTAAGAAAGGATATTTTTTAGGAAGCTCATATGGCTTCCTATGCTATGCATCCTGGTACTACCAAGATGTATATCACACTCAAGTAGCATTTCTGGTGGCTTGGAATGAAGAAGCAAGTGGCGGAGTATGTAGCTAAATGTATGACTTGCCAGCAAGTTAAAGCTGAGCACCAGGCTCTGGTAGGAAAGCTTCATTCGTTGCCCATTCTAGAGTGAAAATGGGAACGGATTACTATGGACTTCATTATGGGTTTGCCTAAGACTCCGAGGCATCATGATGTTAAATGGGTCATAGTGGATCGGTTGACTAAATTGACCCATTTCTTACTAGTGAGAGAAAACAATTCACTTGATCAGTTGGCCTAGAATTATGTTAATGAGGTGGTGAAACTGCATGGGATTCCAGTGTCCATTGTATCGGACAGGGATCCTAGATTTACTTCAAAGTTTTGGAGAAGCTTGCAGTCTGCTATGGGTACTAAGTTGAACTTCAGTACAACATTTCATCCTCAAATAGATAGACAGAGTGAGAGGACAATTAAGACTGTAAAGGATATGCTCAGAGTGTGTGTATTGGAGTTTAGAGAAGCTTGCGATCAATATATGGCATTGATAGAGTTTGCATATAACAACCATTACCACAGTAGTATTAGAATGGCACCATATGAGACACTGTATGGTAGAAAGTGTTGGTCGCCATTATATTGGAATGAAGAGGGCTTGAGAATGGTTGAAGCCCCCGAGTTGATACAAGATATAGTGGATAAGGTGAAATTGATCTGAAGCTGAATTAAAGTAGCTCAAGATAGGCAAAAGAGTTATATGGATTAACATCAACGTGATATGGAGTACCGTGTGGGAGACAAGGTGTTCCTGAAAGTGTCACCTTGGAGAGGAGTTTTGAGATTCGATAAAAAGGGCAAGTTGAGTCCTAGGTACATTAGTCCTTATGAGATCATTGAGAGGATTGGACCTTTGGCCTATAAGCTGGCTTTACAGAATGAGATGTCTCAATTGCATAATGTGTTTCATGTGAGTATGCTCCGAAGATACTAATCAGATCCAACACATGTGATACTAGCTCAAGAGATTGAGGTTACTAGTAACTTAAGCTATATTGAGGAGTCGATCAAAATTGTGGGATCACAAATCAAGCAGTTGAGGAATAGAGTTATTCCATTGGTGAAAGTTCTTTGGAGGAATCACTCAACTGAGGAAGCAACTTGGGGAGGCATTATCCCCACCTGTTCGAGCAAACAGGTAAGAATTTCGAGGACAAAATTTCTTTTAAGGAGGGGAGAGTTGTAACATCCCATTACCTAAGGGAATGTTAGAATAGTAAATATAAATGATTAATGGGAATTTAAGAAAGGCATTTATATATGTTTATGCATAATATGATATTCACCTATACATAAATAGTGATATTTGTTCTGCACATGAAATTAATTGTACATGCATTCTTGAATAATTCCGGGTATAATCGGATTGAATTGTAAATTTTAGAGATTTATGAATGTTTCTATATTGAAACTATTATTTGATTAGTAGAATTGTGAAATTTATAAATTTTTGGTCAACTTAGGATTTATTTTGTAAATTATAGAGTATTATGGAAAATAGGGAAAAGAAGAGAAGTAATCAAATGAGGAGTTAGAGATAATTTGATTGTAAAGATGAGAGTTGAAGGGAGTTAGTTCAAAAGAAATTAAGTCAGAACCTAAGCCTTAGGAAGATGACAAGTGTAAAGTTGCTTTTATGATGTGTTAGAAGTTTGAGTGATTCGAGAGTTAAAAAGGGGTTGTTGCTTTTCCTATGATCTTTCCTTGTTATCATTTTCTCCAAAATTTCTTCCCATACACAGAGTTTTCCATCAAACTCCTTCCAAGAGTTAACCCTCACCAATTCCTTTACTCAAGTGTTTCTTCTGCCTTAAGAGAAACCAGAAGTTGATTGTATTCATAAAGGAGTACGAGAGTTTGCCTGCAATTAAAGTTTTGGAGATAGTTGAAGATCTTGGAGTTTTCAACAAGAAGTTAGTGAATAAGTTCTTCAAAATTAGAGATTTTGAAATAAATTTGATGAGTTGCTATCATCTGCATGAACATGCATTCTCAGATAATTGTATGCTTACACGTTGTGTTAAAAGGATGAAAATTTGGGGATATGGTGTTATTTGGGTTTTGATGGATTATTAGTGGTCAGGCGTTGTGAAATAGTTCTTGGAGTTGAAATAGAAATAAAATAATGTATAAGATTAGTTTGGAGAGTTAGATATGGAAAGGTAAAATGCTCTGTTTCTTCATTGAGCATGCATGAATACTTAGGTGTTCATATAAGATTTGATGAATACTTAGAGATGTCCATGCTCATAGGCGTATTGTCTCTATTCTATCGTCTATGTTTTACCGTCTATGTTTTATCATTTGTTTTTCTTCAATTCGTCTGCCTTTTCATTTGTGCTTCGTCTGCTTTGATTTTTATCGTCTATGTTTGTCTTCTGCTTTGACTTTTATCGTCTATGTTTGACTTCTATCATCTGCTTTGACTTCTATCGTCTGCTTTGACCTCTCGTTGTCTGCCTTTCTGCATTTGGTTTGTCTTTTGCTTCCGTCTACATTTTGCTTCCATCTATCTTTAGCCATCGTCTGCTTCTGCTTTGTCTATCTTTCGCTTATAGAACCAAATAATATCAATTACACTCTGTGATTTAACGTCAATAGTAGATTTGAAAGTCAGAGTTTGGAGAGAAATCTGAAATGACTCTTTAGGTTTTGAAACTTGATTTAGATGGTTTGCTAAAGTATAAACCCTGCAAACAATGCTAGTTAAGTGAGGTTCGATATTTGACTGTGGGTTTGATAACCTAGATGGAAGGATACCCGGGAATTGTTATGAACATGCATTGTACATAATCTTTTCTCTCTATATGTGCATTAATGAACATGCATATTTGCACAGATTGTGATATATGTGTGTATTATTTTGTTATAGAGGAATAGTTGGAACGTCAACTTCCTGACGTTGCAGGCACTTCTAGGCAGTACCTTCGGGAGTAACTTGTGAGTAACCTAGAGAGGTAAAAACCTAAGTATAAATAGTACTTAGATGAGTTTTGATATGAGAATGATTTTTTGATGAAATTGATGGAAAGATGCCCGGGATTGTTATAAACATGCATTATACATAATTCATTTCATACATATGCATTGTTAAGCAATTATAATTGTGCATATTGTGATACTTGTGTTTATTATTTGTTATAGAGGGGCAACTGGAACGTCAACCTCCAGATATTGCCGGATCTTCCAGGCATTAGCTTCGGGAGCAACTTGTGAGTAACCTAAATGGTATCACTTGATTATTTGTTTGTTAAATTCTTGTTTAAAATGATTGAATGACTACGGCTTGATTGTTGATGCCGGACAGTAAGTCCGATGATTGTGAAATGTGGATGAGATATTGAAGTGCTACTTGTATGTGAATGTGAAGAAATAAATGTAATTCCAAAATTTTGTTAAATGTCAGACTAAGGTCCAAAGATGATTGTGTTTTGACTGTGAATGTGACTGATTACAAACAATGATTAAATGATTATGTGAGATGCTATTCATTTCATGAATGCATGAAAGATAAAGGTAGTTGTGACTAGAGTTGTCAGTAAAAGAGCTTAAAGCTCAGAACGTGATAAGAGTCTTTGGCTCAGTTGTGCATGTACCCAGTATCCACTAAGGGATATGGGACATTAAGTGATACAGCTCGTTATCCACTAAGGGATATGAGCTAGTAAAAAGGCACATGGTCACAAAAAAGCAACAAACGAAACTGAGTATGTGCATTACATTTATATTTGATGTGTATTTTACATGAATGAAATAACCTTTATAATTATTCAGAAAGTGAAAGATGTTGTGTTAGGAATATCCATTGATGTGAATTGAATATGTTACGTGTATTGATGTGATCATGAATTGAGTGAACCATCGATGATGGTTACCTCACTGAGTTCGCAAAACTCACCAAAATTGTAACATTGTCTTTTCAGGACCGAGAGATGCTCTAGCTACTGAGAGGCCTTACCAGTCGTGTAGATTGTGTTTTGGCAAGAGAAGTCTTGGCTCAAAGGTTGGTCAGCTGGGATTTTTAGACAGATTAGATAGACTTTGTATATTTTCCTCTTTCATGTAATATTCTTGTACTAGATTTGATGATGTACATGTCGTAAGTGTTGAAAGATAAAATGTAGACTTTTGATTTTGTGAAATTAAATGAGGAAAAAGTTGGGATTTAAAATATTGTGATTTTTCATATGATGCTTTATAAGTGAGTAATGATATGATGCCATGTGAAGTGAAGGTAGTGATCGAACGTAGCTCGCCCTTATCGTAGGATATTTACCGGAATGACCTCCAGGCATCCCGGTGTGTACCTTACGGTAAGGAGACGCTACACTAAATCTTTGAATTTTCAATAGAGTCCTTCAAGTTTTGAAATTTTACAATTTAGTCCGATAATTGACCGACATTTTGGTACTACCTCCCTATATGAAACAACAAAGTATCGTACCATTTTTTACCTGCACAATATATGCCTGTATCATTGCCTTGGATAATATATTTAACATTTAAGGAAAAAAATATGGATAATAGTTCAATAAATTCCATAAAGATGAGTCAATAATTGTGGTTACAACCTTCTTTTGGACTACACAAGGTTATGAGTTCAACTTGCAGAAGATGCTCCTTGTACTCTTTTTTCAGTTTAAAACAAGTTGGTAAGCTAGTTTCTGGTTCAACCATGAAAGAAACCCAAAAATTAGGTAATTAGTTATTGGCTAGTTCTTGTGCCACTTCAGGAACGAACGTCTATATGAGCAATAGTGTGAACAATGAAAGTAATAACCTGTTATTTTATGAATATGTATAAGTAAAATGTTATATATCGTCTTTGTTAACAAAGAAATAATAAGAAAAATGTTAAAAATATTAAGAAGTAGCAGTATGAAATTGTCAAAAATTAAAAGGAAACAAAGAATAAATAAAATAGATAGATGATTCAATATTACCTAATCTCAACAACGTCAAAATAGAGATAAGAAATCAGAAAGAATATTGCTAAAACCATGCTAAAGAAAATAAATTATTCAGTGCTACATAATTATGATAATGTTTTTACATTTCTAGAGCTTTTGAACCTGCTCAGCTTTGTTGTTATGTCATCATCCTTTCGTGACATTGTTATTGTTCTTATAATTACATTACAAGAAAAATATGTTTTGCAACAAAAATTACTAGATTTTCCATCGGGAAATAAATTTGGTGATGAAAATTGCAAATGGAAAGAAAAGTCAGAGAAACGGTCATTGGTAAATTTAGTGATGAAAAATTGTGAAAATTTCGATAATATTAGCTTCGAAATTTTGGATTTATATCGATAAGTTAAAGCAAATTTATCGATGGATTTACAATATTCCATGCTACTCAGTGGACGAAATTCTAATATTCTATCGATTAATTTATGTCCGTCGGTAAAGTTACCAATGGACATTTAACAATCTATCATTAAATTTACCGATGGAAACATGAATCGTTGCTAAATATTCCGATGGAATGATATATTCCGTTGGTAACTTATAAATGGATTTATATATTCCTTCACTAATTAGCGATGGAATAATATATTTTGTAGGTAAATTAACAATGGAATTTATCGTTCCATCGCTAATTAGTGACAGAATATTATTTTTCCGTTTGGAAATTTAGCTTTGATAAATTTCTGTTGCCATTTGTCACTTCCTACCTGAGTTGTTTGTTCATAATCTTATGGTTTTATATATATTTAATTTGTGTAAATAATATAACATTGATTGATAAATATAAAGTAAACATTATCCTGATTGTTAATATAATAAAGAAATAAAATGTATATGAATAAGTATCTTGAAAATAACTGTAAATTAAGAATTTAAACAAAAACTTAAGAGTAGCAAAATATCAAATACATTCACTTATTCATCTAAAATATGCAAGTGGTGAAGGCGAATGCTCTGATTACCGCGATGAGGTATTGTCCGTCCCCTTTAATTGATCCATCTCATTACGAAGTTGGGCTATGTACTTCATCGACTATTGCAACTAAGTTGCCAGCCTCTCCAATGTGCTCCCAATCTGGAGGATTGCCTCATTTAATGTGAACTGCCTATTAGATCCAGTTGTAGTGGATGTGGAGGATTTTGAATAACATGTATTCACAAATGAACTTAAGCCAAAATTCCTTCCACGACGATCCCTACCACCCACTGCATCAAAATACGCCTAACTCTCATCAATAGTCTTAGAGTTATTTTATTTGGTCCTATCATTATAATTGTTTATGTTAATAAGTGATACTTTTAAGAATTAATATTAAAGTATAGATTTTACATACATGAACTTGTCTGCATTGGGTGTCATCGGGTGTTGACAAAGGTCACACCATCATGCTTCGTGGTGTGAGTGTTCAAAAAGAGCTGGGGTAGTATAGGCTTCCTACCTATAGACTTTTTTTGCATTAGAATAAATTGTTGTAAGTGAACTGTAATTTACAAAAATTTCGACAGAATTTTCTCTATTTTTATCATATTTACCCCTTGTTAGACAAAAACATTTAACTCAACAATACAACCATTAATAGCATTAGACATTTATAACATTATTATTCTCCATAATGCACATATATTTTCATTTTAAATTTTATATATCAAATTACCTTGAAATCAAATTTCATACATCATTGTACAAAAATCAGAGCATACTCTTGGTGGGTCAAAGATCCTCCAATGTGTACGAGTAGGCTCTCTCCGTCTGGTCCTCCACGTATTTTAGCAAAATTATGCTTTGAAATAAATATTGTTTTGGGTGATTTCCATCACTACTACCAACAACTCCATATTTCTTTAAATATATATGGTGTTCATACACCATTCTTGTGTATCGAAGCAAGAAAGTTTCTATAACGTGTATGAACTCACCTCTCCTTTATTGTATAAATTACGACATTAAATTTAATCCCACAAAAATTTTATGAAAAAACACACAATAAGTACTTATAAACAAAAATATTTATCTAATTAATTTATAAATTTTAGATAAAATTAAAAAGAATAAAGAATATATTTTGTGTACCTCAAACTTTTGATAATAAAAATCCTTTGTCAGCTGAGAGACATTATTCCATATATAACCCTTATGATCTATCCTCTCCTTGAACTTGGATAAGACGTTTCTTGAGCACGTTCCAGACGGAACCAACCTAATATATAAGTTATTTTATATCATTTTCAAATTAAAACCTATAACTTCAATATAAACCTATGATGTTATCATGTATTACAAAATTTTTAGAGTTTTACTTACAAATTGTTGACAATTGTGATGTACGTTCTTCCGTTAACTCCCTTAGCCATAGTGTAAGATCCCATTACCTATGGGAAGGTTAGAATAGTAAATATGAATGATTAATGGGAACTTAAGAAAGGCATTTATATATATATTCATGCATAATATGGTATTCACCTATACATGAATAGTGATATTTGTTCCGCACATGAAATTAATTGTACATGCATTCATGAATAATTCCGGGTATAATCGGATTGAATTGTGAATTTTAGAGATTTACGACTATATTGAAACTATTATTGATTAGTGGAATTGTGAAATTTATAAATTTTTGGTGAACTTAGGATTTATTTTGTAAATTATAGAGTATTATGGAAAATAGGAAAAAGAAGAGAAGTAATCAAATGAGGAGTTAGAGATAGTTGGATTGTAGAGATGAGAGTTGAAGGGAGTTAGTTCAAAAGAAACTAAGTCAGAATCTAGATCTTAGGAAGATGACAAGTGTAAAGTTGCTTTTATGAGGTGTCAGAAGTTTGAGTGATTCGAGAGTTAAAAAGGGGTTGGTACCTTTCTTAAGTTCTTTCCTTGTGAACCTCTTCTCCAATTTCTTCCCATACACAGAGTTTTCCATCAAACTCCTTCCGAGAGTTAACCTTGATTCTTCATAACCTTCACCATTTCCTTTACTCAAGTGTTTCTTCTTCCTTAAGAAAAACCAGAAGTTGATTGTATTTATAAAGGAGTACGGGAGTTTGCATGCAATTAAAGTTTTGGAGATAGTTGAAGATCTGAGAGTTTTCAACAAGAAGGTAGTGAATAAGTTCTTTAGAATTAGAGATTTTGAAATAAATTTGATGAGTTGCTGTCATCTGTATGAATATGCATTCTTAGATAATTGTATTCTTACATACTATGTTAAAAGGATGGAAAATTTGGGAATATGATGTTATTTGGGTTTTGATGGATTATTAGTGATCAGATGTTGTGGAAATAAATCTTGGAGTTGAAATAGAAATAAAATAATGTACAGGATTAGTTTGGAGAGTTAGATATGGAAAGGTAAAAGCTCTGTTTCTTCACTGAGCATGCACGAATATTTAGGTATTCATATGAGAGTTGATGAAGATTTAGAGATGTCCAGAAGCATAGACATATCATCTATGTTTTATCGTCTGCCTTTCTTCACTTCGTCTGCTTTGACTTCTATCATCTATGTTTGACTTCTATCGTCTATGTTCGACTTCTATCGTCTGCTTTGACTTTTATCATCTATGTTTGACTTCTATTGTCTGCTTTGACTTCTATCGTCTGCTTTGACCTCTCATCGTCTGCTTTTCTGCATTTGGTCTGTCTTTTGCTTCCGTCTACTTTTTGCTTCCATCTATATTTTTTTTTCGTCTATGTTTTGTTATCGTCTGTCTTTGAGATTTCGTCTGCCTTTAGACACTTCGTTTGTCTTTGGCATATCGTCTGCCTTTTGCTTCCGTCTATCTTTAGCCATCGTCTGTGTTTTGAATATTTGTCTGCTTCTGCTTTGTCTACCTTTTGCTTATGGGACCAAATAATATCAATTGCACTCTTTGATTTAACGTGAATAGTATATTCGAAAGTCCAAGTTTGGAGAGAAATCTGAAATGGCTCTTTAGGTTTTGAAACTTGATTCAGATGGTTTGTTGAAGTATAAACCCTACGAACAATGCTAGTTAAGTGAGGTTCGATATTTGACTGTGGTTTTGATAACCTAGATGGAAGGATACCCAGGGATTGTCATGAACATGCATTGTACATAGTCTTTTCTATATATGTGCATTAATGAACACGCATATTTACACAGATTGTGACATATATGTGTGTATTATTTTGTTATAGAGGAATAGTTGGAACATCAACTTCCTGACATTGCAGGCACTTCCAGGCATTAGCTTCGGGAGCAACTTGTGAGTAACCAAGACGGTCTCACTTAATTTCTGGTTGTTTAAATTCTGTCGAAAATGACTGTATGATTGTGGCCTAAGTGTTAATTCCGGACATGGAGGTCTGATTACTGTGATATTGGATTGAGATATTGAAGTGTTACTTGTATGAGAATGAGATGAAATAAATGTGCATTTGATATGAAATTGTCATTTGATTCTCATGTCAGTTGAATGCCAGACTTAGGTCCGATGACTCTGAAATTCTATCTGATCATTCTTATAAGCTTGTGATTTATAAGGTATGCAGAAACTGTTGCATTTCATAAAATGCATGCTCAGATAAAAGCGTTGTAACTTGAGTTGCTTTTATGAAGCGCTTCCACGTACAACTTTGCTCTGTGATTTTCTGATTCTGATTTGGCATGTAGAGCTATGCTTCGTGATTCTATCTAATTGAGCCCTATAGGCCGATATCTGTATAAGTCTATGAGAGGCACTCGGTCACAACAATAAGAAAGAATGTGAGTCTAATGTGAATTGCTAATGCATGATATATATATGGTTATAAGTGTTAAATGCATAATGTGACATGGTTTGTTAAGTGTATGTGATCTCATGTGATATATGCTATGTGTAATAATGTGATGCATGAATTGAGTGAACCATCGATGATGGTTACCTCATTGAGTTCACAAAACTCACCAAAATTGCAACGTTGTATTTTCAGGACCGAGAAACGACTCTATTGAGTGAAAGACTCTACGTGATTTAGGCAAGAGAAGTCATAGCTCAAAGGTCGGTCAACTGGGATTTTTGGATGGCTTAGATAGACTCGTATATTTTCCTCATTCATATAGTACTTTTGTTTTAGGTTTAATGATGTATATGTATTAAGTGGTTGAAAGACAATGTAAACTTTCGAGCTGTGAAATGAAATGAGGAAGAGGTCAAGTTTAAATTATTGTGGTTTCCTTATGATGTATTATAATGATTAATGATTTGATGCCATATGAAGTGTATGTAATGTTCGATAGTAGCTCACCCTTATCGTAGGATATGTGCCGGAATGACCTTCGGATGTCTTGGTGGTAAGGGGGCGCTACACCCAGGTTGGAGATCACCTCCTTCATCAATAACGTTTACCCTTGATATTCACATTTTATTGAATTTTTCCGTAATAAAAAATTATAAATTCAATATATACAATATATTGTTGATGCAATGATATATTTATTCATATAATATTCTATTACAAACATGAATTAATCGCTATTAGTAGTTAATTGTAAATCAGGATCACCGTTATCTTCTTTTTTTGAAGAATTAGAATTAAACTCAGGCCCCTCTTCAGATCTCTTGCCCTCCTCATCCTCTCTAGATAAAATGTCAACATATTCATTATTTAGATCGTTCAAAGGTTCATTATCGTCATATGTTACACATGCATTTATTTCAATAAAATCTTCCTAAAACACTTCACTTTCAATTCTCTTATTTTTTCCTTTTCCATGTAATTCAAAATTACCTCTAAGTTTTACTTTGCATACAACCAACCAATATGATTTATCTCGTCGTAAGCTAGGAAAAGGGACATAATACACCTAGATCGCTTGCATCGCCAATATGAAAGGTTTAAATTGTCTTAATCTTCTTTGTTGGTTGATTTCAACTAGATTGTAGCCTGTGCACTTTTGTTCCAACATTAGGAGTTGGACCAAACCATTCACGCTTAAATATCTCACTTCGTTTTATTGGCAATGCAAGGTACTCAATTTCAAGTATCTCAATAATTTTACTATAGTGATTCACCAATTCTCCCTATATGCAAACCCTACTATTTACTATTGTCATGCTATGACAATGACATTATGTATGAAATGTATATCCATTAACAAAATACATCATATATGATTTAACAGTTCATAAAGGTCCTTTTGCAAGATCACATATGAACTTGTTCTCTGTTGGATTTTCTTAGGCTTACATAAAAAAATATCATATTAAATAGTATAATGTCATCTAATCACTTTGATATGATAATTCAACCATTTCAATTATTACAAGTGAAACTTACATATTTCTCAAACCATCGAGGAAAGTATCTTTAAACTTCTTTATTGATATCATCCAATGTTGTTTTGGGAATTAGTTTGTGTAACCATTGCTCGTATAACCTAAAAGCATTATTATGTATTTTAGTTGTAAACAAAAGCAACTTTGGAAACTCAAATAATCTATTTCAAAATCAGCTTAAACTTACTGCATGAAAGGTACATCTTGACAATTCAATAAAATGTAACTAGTAGCAAACCTCTAATTCTTTTATTGTTAACATTATTCTTATTGAACGTCCATATTTCCTTCTGGATATGTGAAAATGGATATGTTACCATCAACATCACCCATTTCTCCCCTTTTGTCATTACGAGGAATTTTTCTTTCTCTTGTATGCACATACGACTTAAAATAATATGAACAAAATGTACTTGCTTCCTCCACTAAATAAGTACATATAACGAACCTTCAACTCTAGCTTTTTTCTTGACATTTTTCTTCAAGTGATGTAAATACCTACATTACAAATGTGGTTATATTATGTGATTAAAAGATGCTATAACTTTTATTTAAATATTAACTAAAATTGCCTCTCAAGTGGATACATCCATCGATATTGAAATGGAATAGCAATTATAGCCTCGTGTGTTAAATGTATAGGTAGATGCTTCATACATTCAAAGAAACTTGGAGGAAAAATCCCTTTTGACTTAAGTAAGATAACTGGAATTTTCCTTTTTATTTTTTCCATTTCAGCCAACTTTATTTTAGATGATGTTAAGCTTTTGAAAAAAAAATTTAATTATGTTATAGCTTCCTAAACCTTATTCGGTAGCAACTCCTAAAATGCAATTGGAATTAGCCTTTGGATAAATATATAACAATTATGGCTTTTCATCCTAAATAATTTGTACTTCCTTATGTCTACAAACCTTGCCAAGTTTGTAGCATCACCATCAAGAAACTTTAGACTTTTCAACCATTTACACAAATTTTCCTTTTGTTTTTTTGTCTAAAGTGTAACATGCTTTCGAATATTTACCGGTGCGAATATCTCTATCTTACTCGTTCCTTCTACAAAAAATTTTCAAATTATCTCGTAATGTTATATTGTTTTATCCTCCCTTCAATGTTCATTATAGTATTGAACAAATTGTCAAATATTTTTTTCAATATGCATCACATCTAGATTATGACATATGAAATTAATTTTCCAATATGGCAAATTTCAAAAGATGTTACGTTTTCTCCAACCAAAGGTTTTACTAATGCTTGTATTAATTTCATTAGCTTCAAGTTCTACAACTTTTAGTAACTCAAATTCATCAATCTCCCGTAGTATCCCTTTATGAGGGGAAGAAGGTGTTTGTACCATCCAATTTTTAATGAACTTTTTTTATTGCATCCAAATGAATGATCTGGAGGAAGAGGTTTCCTGTGATTGTCAAACCAAGATGTTTTGGCCTCATTTGGAAGGTAAAGCGCATCAGAATCATTGCCACAATAAGGACAAGCTAATTTTCCTATTATGCTACATCCAGACAACATAGCATACATTGGGAAATCACTAATAGTCCACATCAAAGCTACGTCAACAAAAAAATATGTTTAAGAGACACATTATATGTCTCCACACCATATTCCCAAAAATGATGCAATTCAGATAACAATGGTTGTAAGAATACATCAATTTTATGCTTTGGATTTGTAGGCCCTGTCACAATCATTGTCAAGAACATATATGTCTCATTCATACACATCTATAGAGGCAAATTATAAGGAGTAATTATGATTGGCCATGTTAAATATTGTTGGTCAAATAGACTAAAAGGTTAGAATCCATCCTTTGACAATCCTAACCTACATTTCGACTTTCAGATGCAAACTCATAAAAGGTGTTAATAAAATGTTTCTATGTGAGTGCATCTGATGGATGACTTATTATTTCATCTTCCTATTTATATTAATTACGTGATCTCATGTTAGATACAGTAACACCAGAGGCATATAGTCTTTAAAGTCTTGAAGTAAGTGGAAAATAATACATTCGCTTCCAAGATACTAATTTCGGTTTCATCGTATGCTTTCTAAATTTGAACCTAGATTGACTAAAAAATTTGCTCTCTTGTAATTCCACATCATCTCCCAAAACAATAAACATTCCAATTTGCAACAATCAATTTTTTCAACTGGCAAACCAAAACCCTTAATATATTTCTTCATATTGTAAAAATTATCAATCATTGTGTGATCAAGAGACAATGATTCATTATACAAGCAAGAATTTTATCAAAACTTCAATCAGAAATATACCGTTTAGACTTTACGTTCAATATTCTAGCAATTGAAGATAATTGAGTTATGATCTCACAATTTAGTCATAATTCTTTATCAACTGATTGTAGTGAGTCAAAAAAGTGTTTTGCCTGTAGGTTTGATTCTTCTTCAAGATTCTTTATATTTTCCTAAAAGGTATAACCGACTGCATCATAATCAATTTGGATTAAGGATTTTCAGTTGCACCCATATTACTTGTTCTAAATCCAATTCCCCCTTCAAACTTATCCATATTTATTAACTAGTTTACTTCATTACCCTTGAGGTGCTACAAATTAATTGCTCCCTATGTCATGTCCACTCAAAATAATTTGGAACAAACTTTTTTCTTAACAAATGGAGATTCACTTCATCAGTAGAAAGAAAACAAATATGTTTGTATTTTTTACATAGACATCTTAACATGTATAGTGAATAAAAGCTTTAACTCTTTTGACAAATTCAGGATTAATGAAACCATCGGGTGTTAATCATTTATACATCCAAGATCTATCAGCATTACTCATTTTTGCAAAACTATTATTTTTAAAAGTGATTTCATAGTTAGTATCCTTCATTTCCCTTAAGTTTATAGAATATTTAATCTTTACTTTACAAAACATCCCCTAAGTTTTTACAGGTCTCTGACCATTTTTCATCCAAATTGAAACCAACCTATCCTACCTTATGAGTTCACAATTAGAAAAATCAATCACATCCAATTCCATCTTAGTGATTAGACAATCACCACATTTGAACTCATAATAACCTTACAAATGAACCATAATTCATCCATCTAGCCATCAATTATTCTCATAATATTCCAAATATGAACAGAAGTTGGATGACTTAATTGATAGGTAACATATATGAGTATATATCTGTAACAACCTAGACCACCTGCCCACGGATATCTGCTTTAGACTTTGAGCCCAACCCAAAATCTCTTTATTTTGCTCTTCCCAACTCAGCCAGGAAAACGTGTCTTATGGGGAAGAGGTAACTATACCTTTATAAGGCATATTTTGTTCTCCTCTCTAACCGATGTGGGATTCTTACAATCCATCCTCTTTGGGCCTAGCTTCTTCATTGGTCACCCCCCTTTGGGCCCAACATCCTTGCTGGCACAACGGGGGGTGGGGGTGGGGGGGCAACTTTGATACTATTTGTAACAGTCTAGACCACCCGCCCACATTTATTGTTCGCTTTGAGCTTTAGGCTCAGCCTAAATCCTCACGGTTTTACTCTTCTCAGCCCAACTGAGTAAACGCGTCTTATAGGAGAGAGGTATCCTACTTCATTCTCCTCTCCAACTGATGTGGGATCCTCATAATTTTTATTAGCCTAGACCACCCGTCCACAGATATTGTTCTCTTTGGGCTTTGGACCCAGCCCAAACCCTCACGATTTTGCTCTTCCTAACCTAGTCGAAAAAACAAATCTTATAGGGGAGAGGTATCCATATCTTTATAAGGCATACTTCATTCTCCTCTCCAACCTTTATAACAGCCCAGATCACCTGCCTATAGATGTTGTCCGCTTTGGACTTTAGGTCTAACCTAAACCCTCACGGTTTTACTCTTCCCAGCCCAGTCGAAAATACGCATCTATGGGGGAGAGGTATTTATACTCTTATAAAGCATACTTCGTTTTCCTCTCCAATCGATGTGGGGTTCTCATAATCCACCCTACCTTTGGGCCCAATGTCTTCGCTAGCCACTCCCATTTTTTAGCTCAGCATCCTTATTGGCACAACGGGTTGGGAACTGGCTCTAATACCAATTTAATTGTCATGAACAGAAACCACATCTTGCACATGATAACCGCCGCATACCCAAGCTAAGAATACTCACGGTATCCTTAATTTGACTATGCAAGGCTAATTGAATATCTTTAAAAACATTTGGATAGCAAAAAAGGTTCACACATAAAGTCATTTACAAACCACATGACAACCAAGAGTTATTTTACAAAATTATAAAGCATATCAACAAATTCATGAGCCACTGCACAATAAAAGTACAAAACAGAGACAACCTATGTGCAGTAATTCCCTGAAAATATCAAAAGAATGCACGATCCAATCAGAATTTCAAACTCACCAAATTAACATGCATGGTTGGAAAGTGGAGGGGGTGAGTATGTTATGTACTTGGTGAGCAGGAAAAACATATATCGCAAATAGAACTCAGTACACACCAAAACAATCAAGATAACCTGAGGACAAGTTTTTTACACATCTAGCTTGTACAAAATCACATATGAAATGAAGATACTTGATATAAAAACACATAGGCCTAGCCTATTAATCACTCTTTCAGTGAACATAGGTTCTAGTTTTAATACACAAAAGCAGAAAAGCATCACATGTAAAAATCAAATCTCTCCATGAAATCAAATCTTAGAATAGGCCAAAATAGTTATATGTGTTGCCACTAGTCAGCTAAACTAGTTTGCACACCCATCGAATCTCAGTGTTGGCTCGACTTTCATCTGTGATGAGTCCAGATTACGGTCAACAAGAGCATCATGATGCTAGGTGCTGACCTCGTCGGTGACCAGACCTCTAGGTTTGCAATCACCCGCGAGTCCTATTGAATGGTGTCATTATAAGGACTCAACTTTTATGTACCAACATCAAAGGTAAGGGGGTCATCTAATTTGTAATCTGTTGTGCCCAGCATATGATTGGCCAATCATTTCCTCACCAATCATCAAAAATCATATATAAATATTAAATACTAAAATCAAGTAAGGCACCATGTCTTTATTTATCAGTTCAACCAATAAAATGGAACCATGACAAGGCTCTGAGCCAAAAGAGAATACATGCTTATGTAAGTTTCAAAACATTTTTCTTGCAGTGAAAGTCATCTTTTGCACTTCAAGTGCAAAGTTGTTCAAAAATGTAGTTTCAAAAAAAATCAAACATTGTCCTTTGCACATCAATTGTAGGTTTGTTAAAAACAATATCATTCATCAAAATATGAAATAAAGACATCAGTTTCACTCTAAGTGCAAAGAGTTATTCAAAACAATGTTATTTATTAGAAACGTAAGTATACTAGCATCTATTTGAGAATCAATTCTACTATGCATTTCCTAGGTTCAAACTTCACATACAAGTCATCATGCATGTCTTGAGATGTCATAATCCCACTTGAGAAATATGTTTTCCCTAACTCACCTCAAAAAAATATACTCCCTTGATTTCAACAATCCTCGTTACGATTTCCTTGTTCCACAGCTCCCCAACCTTTGTACATACAAATGCAATGTATTTACTACTCAAACATATATCTCATATTTATACACCATCAAATAAGTGTATAAGCACAATATCACAATTTCTAAGCTATAGGATTCAGCCATCAAACTTCTCACATAGTTACTTCCCTTATTATTCATATAAGCGTTCTTTTGCATTTTCCAAGGCATTTAATGCCTTTGATCCAATATTTAGACATTTCAAAGCATTAAGCACATTTTTATCCGAGCACATTAGGCTATTACTCATCAATCTAAGCAACAATTCAAGTTTACTCCAAGTAAACATGAAAGCTTCTTTCCTATGCACACCATCATAATCCTTAAATCCTAAGCCAAGTTCACTTAGGCATTTTATCAAACACCTAAAGGCATGAACTTAAAGGTCCCCTTCCAATGTATATCTTCCTAATTTTTCATCATCAATTCACATTATACATACACAATTAACATTATAGAATTCATTTAAACCATCAATTTCAAAAGATATTCAAAATTTCACAAACTTTCACTAAAGAGAGGGGGCTTAAGGAAGCTTCTCTATGACTCATTTCATTCATCTAAACCATGTTTCATGCATATTCAAGCATGGAGAATAATATATCTTAACACCAAACTCAAAATCATAATGTAGAGAGCTGAGAAAAAATTTACCTAAACTTTCCTTTCGTGATATCTTAAATTCCTTTGAGAATTTCTCAAATATAATGATAGATTTGAGTTCCTTGACCCCAAATTAACTATAACACCTTGGTTCGGGTTGGAGAATCAAAAGAATGGTGGAAATATGATGATGACCGAAAATTCTTCTTCTCCTCCTCTCTTCTCCTTTCTTCTCCTTTCTTTTTTCTTTTTTGCATACATAACGAAAAGAAAACGAAATACAAAACAGAAAACAAACACTATCAATTGTGTTGTAGGCCCCTCTGATAAGTAGTTCCTTGTCGACGTTTTGAAGGATGTAATTCAATTCCGGTGGAGGGTCAGTGAGCAGTTGCAATCCGGTTAGTCCACGCTGTGTTATAGTGGCTAGGAGATCGGCGCTTTGATTTCCTTCTCTATAGACGTGGTGGAGCTGCACTGTCCACTCTTGTTTCAGCAACTGATGAATATCCCTACACCAAAATAGTTTCTTCAGTCAGTGAATGAATAGAATCGGAGATAACATTGATAACTTCGAGAGAGTCCACTTCCAGTAAGATTTTCCGGTATCCCAGCCCCCAAGCCAATTTCAGGCCCTCTGCTGCACCATTCAACTCTGCTTCTAGTGGTGAGCCTGCCCCAAATTTATGTAAGAATGCTCCGTACCACCTACCTGTGTGGTCCCGTAATAACCCTCCTGCTGCTCCAGTGGTAGCACCTAGATGTATGGCACCATCTGTATTTACTTTTATCCACCCAACTGGTGGTGGGGTCCAGCATACCGGTTGGCCCACAAGCAACCCTCGTTGAGGAAAGACCCGATTTGTTACAGTTCGGGCTTTATTAACCCAAGAGACATACTCAAGGATTATGTGATGCCCGGAGTCCGGCCACTCAAACTTGTTATCGAAAATACACCAATTCCTCCATTGCTATAGATACCAGCAGGAGATCCTAAAAATGGTGACCTATTCAATTGCTTGAGTAGGTCCTGAATTGGAAAGATTGGCCTTGAGCCACCTCTCTTCAGGCTCCTGAAAGAAGAACTGATTTTGCTCTTTTAGATACCAAGTGCCCTAAAACCATTGGACCCTGACACAATAACGCAATGCATGTAATGTGGACTCTTCCTGGCTATAAAACTGACAGCTGCTATTTGTAGTAATGTGTCGAGCAACCCGTTGTTGATTTGTTAGTAATTTTTTATTGGCTAAAAGCCACAGAAAGGATCGAATCCGTTGCGGTCCTGGCCATTTCCACATGGCATTCCATAATGGATTGTGGTAAGTGGCATTTAACTTAGTAATTAGTTCATAAGCAGAGGCTATCGTAAACTTGCCCTTCTTACTGGGGGCCCAGACCATTCTATCATCGTCCTCTTCCACTGTCGGAGGCCGAATTGTTTCTAGAGCCTCCCGTAGTGGAACTAGGAGACATGGGTTGGTAATCTCCCATTTCCATGTGCTTGTCACGTCTACATACTCTATGACCGTCATGACCCGAAAGCTTTCGGGAATAGGATTCGTAGCCGCAGTTTCTAGGGGACCACATTGATCTATCCAATTGTCCACCCAAAAATGTATGTTCCGACCATTTTCTAGGTGCCATTTGATACCTTGTCGGACATATACCCATGTGCTGGCTATTGCCTTCCAGGTACTCGACGCCCTGCTTGTTGACAGCGCTTCAGGGATGGGATGGGAATTAATCCGATATTTAGCATGAAGGACTTGTACCTATAAAGCATCTGGATTATTTATCAAACTCCATCCCAACTTAACGAGAAATGCATCGTTGGATGCTCTGATGCGTTTGATCCTACGTCCCCCTTTGTTCTTGGGGCGGCATATGGTATCCCAATTGATGAGATGGATGTTCCTCTTCTCGATGTGGGAACCTCAAATGAAGGCCCCCATGAGCTTTTCTAATTCATCGCATAGGGACCAAGGTAACTGCATTGTTTGCATGGTGTGGAGGGGGAGAGATGCGATGATTGATTGGGTCAATGTGACCCTTTCGGCTAGCGATAGCTCCTTAGCTTTCCACCCTATTAGGCAATGCTAGACTTTGTCGAGTAAGAATTGGTAGGTGTTTCTCAAAGTGCGCTCATGGAAGGGGACTCCTAAGCATTTGCCCAGGTTAGTAATGCTTTGAATTTGTAGTACGTGGCTGAGTTTACTTACTTGATCTGGCAATACGTTGGGTGCAAAGTAAATTCGGGATTTTTGATGGTTCACTTTCTATCCGGAGAATGCATAGAAATTTTCTAGTAGGCTCGAAACCCCTTCCAGCTGTTTCTCCGTAGCGTCTCCAAACAGAACTAAGTTTTCAGCAAAGAAGAGGTGGGATATGGTGAGCTCTGAGCCATGCCAGTTGAATGGTTTCCAACATCCCCAAGTCACCGCTTGGGTTACCATGTGGCCCAGCCGTTCTAGGCAAAGGACGAAGATGTATAGCAATAATGGGTCCCCCTGGCGGATGCCTTGGTTTGGTTGAAACGGGTTTGAAAGTTGATCTTGCCATGCTACCTGCATGGTAGCCATCGTAAGGCACTTCATGATGGTCCTAATCAAGCGGGTATCCCGACGTCCTGGAGTGTATCTTGGATGAAAGGCCAGTGAAGACGATCATATGCTTTTTCTAAGTCTACCTTTAAAGCAAAATAACCCTTCTTACCTTTTTTCCTTCGCATCGAGTGTATAATTTCCTAGGCTATAATAATGTTGTCTATTATTTGCCTGCCAGGGATAAAACTGCACTGGGTCTTCGCCACTAGATGTGAAAGAATGGGTTTTAGTCGGTAAACTATGACTTTAGAGATAGTCTTATACGGCACATTGCATAGGCTAATTGGTCTAAACTATGTCATATTCTTCGGGGATGGAACTTTGGGGATGAGGACAAGGATCATGTGATTTAGATCCTGTTCCCAACCCTCGCCTCGAAATATTTGAGTGATAAAGGAAGTTATTGCCAAACCCACTATTTCCTATTGGGAATGGAAGAATAAAGTTGTAAAGCCATTGGGTATCGGAGCTTTGTTCGGGTTCATGCTAAATAGGGTGGTTCGAATTTCATTCTCGATGAGTGGATTCTCTAAACCTGTAAGTTAAGCCTCCGTTAGTCTAGGGAATCCTTCACAATTGGATAATCTTGGAGATGGAGTGGCTTTTGTTATGTACAGTTTTGCGAAATAGCTATGCGCTAGCCTCCGTAATTGATCAAGCTCGGTGACTACCATGTTGTTGTGATCAAATAAATGATCGATTGAGATCTTCTTCCGTTTGGATGTAGACACCAGGTGATAATATCTCGTATTGCAATCCCCTTGTGAAATCCATTTATACCAAGCTTTCTAGTGCCAATACAGTTCCTCCTCATATATCACTTGGCCTAGCTCTCCACTCAGGTGGGCCTCGAGTGCTAGCAACGACTCTATCTCCCGATGTTGTAAGGATCGTTGGATTCCTTCCAGTCAAGCCATGAGTCGTTGTTTATGGTGAAACCAAAGACCTATTTGTTCCAGTCCAGAAGAGGTTGGAAAATTGGGATAAAGCTTTAGTGAACGTCTCAGCTTAAGGTAGCCAATGTTCCTCCACCACTGTTGCGAAAGCGATATTGCTGAGCCAAGCTGATTGGAATCGAAAAGGGGCGAGGCCTATGGGTTTCCGATTTTGATGGAGAAAATGGACTAACATGGGTCTGTGGTCGGATCCTAAGAAAGGGAGGTGGTGGTTCACTATGTGTGGAAATACTTCCATCCACTCGAACGAAACAAAGACTCGGTCTAGTCGACCTTGAATTTGTCCTCTTTTCCAGGTAAACTGGGACCTGACGTATCCTAGATTATGAAGTCCACTACCTTGGAACCACTTTCTAAATGCCCTGCAAACTACTTGAGAGGTCTGGGACCCCCTTTTTTATCCCTTACCATAAGTTTCGCATTAAAATCCCCCTATTATCCAAGGCCGGTCAACATTATGGCCCAGCCCCTGTAACAGTTCCCATAAGAAATTTTGGGCTGGTTTCTAGGGGCTGCCATAAATAGCGAAAAAGTCAAAAGTGTAGTATTCATATGTAACGATCGCGTGGATCAGCTATTTGTGAGCTAGCTTGATGGAGACGTCAAAATTCATCTTCCATAAAATCCAAATCCCGCCGGAAAAATCTTCAGCTTTGAACCGAAAAGAGTAGTCAAAACCTAATTGTTTAATAACAGTGCTAGCTCTGCTCCCACTTATGTGAGGCTCTATGAGGATGACTAAACCGAGATTATATTGCCGAACGTAATTCTGAAAGAACTTTAGGAATCGTTTACTCCTGGCCCCTTGACAATTCCAAAAAAGGATCGACATGATATGTGGTTAAAAATTTAGGACTCCTCTTTCCCCGGGTTAATTTGACCCTCAGCTGGTAACATACTCATATCCTCGTCATAAGTCATCGATTAAAGGTCATTGCCTATGGGGGAGTCATTCGTGATTTCCATCATCCTAGTATGGTCGGACCCATCGTCTGAGGGCTCGGAGGGTGGGGCTTGGTAATCAATCCCTGGTGTGGGGATAGGGGTTGTTGACTCCTCAATTCCGTCCATGGGTCTCCCTTGCTCGGGCGTTGCCGTGGAAGGTACCGCGGTATTTGGTTCCCCTAAGATATCTTGGTTCGATTGGATTGACACTCCCCGATGTTGGTCACTGATGGTGGGTCGTAGTTGGGTGGGGATGATTGGGCCCAATGTATGGGTTGCAATCTAGGGTGGACTGTAGGAATTATACGCAGATTGGGTCGACTTTTTTCCTTTCCGGCTGGATTTGATCCTAGCTCCACTGGCTTGGAAGGCAAGCCCAAATGTGGGCCTGGTCTCCAATGATGGGCGGTCTAACAAGTTTGGGGATTGGGAAGGGGTCATTGCACTCATTTGGGGAAACGTTGCGTCACAGACAGGGCCTGCGTTGGGAGAGATGAAGCTTGGCACTGGGTCGTTTGACGACGCTGTCAGTACGTCAAATCGGGAGCCGCCGGACATACTACCTCCAACAGTCGGACAAACAGAAGCCTGAGATGACCGTTGTATGGGTTTGCGCGGGGGAGGTCGTCGGACTTGGATCCATGGTCCGATGTCGTTCCATGGTCCAATGCCGTTCTTCGTCACATCACGTCTCTCGGGAGCAATCTGGCTGCCTTGCTCGTGTTGCGGTGATGATGGGTCGCTTCTCGAGTGCGAAGGACCAGCTGTTGCCATCCTCTGGTGTTGGTTCAACGGGGCCTATGTCTAAATAGCTGAGGAAGATGGCTTCGGACATTAACAGATTTTTTGGCCGACAAAACCACAGTTGTAGCGGTTCTGAGCTAGTCCTTCATATGCCACGCGAATGGTTTCGCCGTCTAAGTCCACTGTTGACCGTAGCAGTAAGTTCAAGTTTAGTTCAATTGCAAGTCTGGTGAATTTACCTCTTTGGGTGGTAAGCGTTGCTTCATCAATTTTAACAGGTTGTCTAATGAGTCATCCCAATGCTTCAAGGATTTGGGTATGGTAGCAGGCAATCGGCAGGTCTAGGAGATGCAGCCAGACAATTACACGCGGGATTATATCTTGAGCATGACAGAAGTCCGGATGCCACCTCTGGATTGAGAGGACCTGCCCAAATATGATCCATGGCCCTTGTGTTAGAGCCTTAAGATAATCGGATTCAGTTCGGAAATTCACAAGGTAATAATCAAACTTGAGGTCAACTATTTTGATCGGAACTTGTGGTTGTCACAGGGTCCTCAAACGTTGGCTTCGGATCTGATAGCCGATCCTTCATCCCAGCAATTTGACTATTACTGCCTGGGATCATTGTTTATCTAATTTGTCTTTGAATGCTTAGGAAAGGGTAATACCCACTGCGTTTTCTTCAGGTCGAAGGCGAATATCACCATCCTCGGCCTTAATGTGTTCTTCGATTGGCCATCTCATTGCTTCAGTGTCAGTTCTGCCCTACTGGGGGCGTCCCACTGCAGTATTATATGAGATTTTGGAGCCTAGAGGGGGGGTCTTCATCGCGACTGTGGATGCGAACTTTCTTGGGGGATGTTCATCCGTAGCCAACTGAGCACTTATAGATTCCTTTTGGTCGACTAGCCAATTGTGTTTGGATTTGTGGGGTTTGAATGATTATGTGTGGTATTTCAGTGGTTTTGTAATTTGAATGTGTGATGGTAATCGGAAAATGAACAGTACAGGTGGAGTAATATGGTGAGAGCATTGCTTAGTGAACAGTAATTTCAGAGAACCTTTCAGAGAACATAAGTGCCTTTGGCGTGTAACTTGGGAACATAGTTGACTAGAGATTTCTTCTCCTTTCTTTTAATTAAAAACAAAGCCTTTTTAATGTTTTATGGTGGGATGCACGGCCACACAAGGCGAAGGGTCTAGATTTTTTACTCTTATTTGACCAAACATGGTGAATTTACCTTTTTTCCCTTAGTTTTATATCAAATTACTATTATACCCTTGAAACTTTTACTTAATTTGCAATTAAGCCTAAAATTTAAGAATGACCAAAATTTTTATTTTTGATTTTGGTCCTCAAACTTTTGAAAATTATAAATAAGCCCATTAACTTTACAAAATTACATACGGGTCCTCCAAAAATTGAAAAATTACATTTAAGTCCCTTATGTACATCAACTTTTTAAATTAAGCTTTTTAAGTGTTCAATAAGTCTGTAAATCATGTTTAATCACCTTTAAGGCATTAGAACACATTTAACTAAGCCATCAAGGCCATATCCATCAAATGAAATCGATTTTTCATACTTAAAAACTTATATGTCAGAAATCTCCAAGATTTCACATACCGATGAACTCTAAGTTCATATAAGGGCATATAGCATTATATATTATCGCCATAAAGATCAAAAGGATTCAAATACATTTTTGAACTCATATACAACCATGTATATGACAATATGCAGTAGTATCTCCAAGTATAGACCAATACAAAAAGGGCTCAAAGAGTCCAACGTTACAAGTCCTCCCCCCTCAAAAGAGTTTCGTCCTCAAAACTCTTAAGCAGAGAATTTAAATAAATAAGGGTACTAACTTCTTATAGCATCTTCAGGTTCCCATGTCATTTCCTTGACCATGTTGCTTTTCTAAAGAACTTTAACCGTGGGAACTTCCTTACTGTGTAATCTCTTTGTCTGCCAATCTAGAATGTGGATTGGTTTCACCTTAAAACTTATGTCTTCTCTTAGCTCCATTGGAGGTGTCTCCAAAACATAAGATGAGTCTGGTATATGCTTCTTAAGCATCGAATCATGGAACACATCATGGATCTTGTCCAAATTAGGTAGCAATTTCAACCAATACGCCACAGTCCTGATGCGCTCCAGGATACAGAAAGGTCTGTTGTATCGAGGGTTTAGCTTCCCTCGACTCTAAAATCGAATAACACTTTTCCATGGTGATATCCTAAGGAAAACCATATCACCAACTACAAACTCTAGTGGTCATCACCCTTTATCTGTATAACTCTTTTGATGATCCTGGGGGCTTTCATTTTCTCCTGGATGACTTACTTTCTGAGTGGTAATTTCTATCAACTCGGCTCCTTGGACTTTAGTTGTACTAAACTCACCCCAACATCGAGGTATCCTACACTTTCTCCCATAAAGTGTTTCATATGGTAGCATTCCGATACTTGTCTAATAACTATTGTTATAAGCAAATTTTGTCAAAGGCAAGTGTCAATCTCAGCTTCCCTAAAACGACATTACATATGCCATCAACATGTCCTCTAGTGTCTAAATAGTCCTCTCCGACTGACCATTAGTCTAGGGGTGAAAAGTAGTAGTAAACTTCAGTTTAGTCCCTAAAGATTCCTGAAATTTCGGTCAAAATTGGGAGGTGAATCTAAGCTCCCTATTCGTTATTATAAAAACTGGCACCCCATGTAGTTTCACAATCTCATTGATATACAACTTTGCCAACCTCTCCAATAAGTAGGTTGTGTGGATAGGCAAAAAATGAAAAGATTTCGTCAATTTATCCACTATAACCCAAATAGCATCATGACCTTTTGATGTACTAGGTAGTCCAACTACAAAATCCATTATCACGTGCTCCCACTTCCATTCTATAATAGGTAAAACCTGTAACAGACTTGCTAGCTTTTAATGCTCTACCTTTATCTATTGATAGGGAAGGCATCTGGTCACAAATTTTGCTATCTCTTTCTCTTCATCCCTGACCACCAATAGCTCTCTCTAAGAGTTCGATACATCTTAGTGCTACCAGGATGCATAGTATAAGTCGAACTGTGAGCCTCTCTTAAGATAACTGGCTTAAGACCTTGTTCATCTGACAAAAACTCTGTCTTTAAAGACTAACAATATGTCTTCTCTCTGTCGAAACCCTTCATCCTCTTTAGATGGCAATTTCTCTCGAATGACCTTTAATTCAGAATCATCAGCTTGTGACGTCCTAATCTCATCACATAGTATTGGTCGAACTTCAAATTGTGCTAGCAGTGTCTCGCCATCCTCAGCCACTAAGAGTCCAACCCCAAGGCTCCGTATACTCATCAAAGGAGTCATATAAGAATTTTGCCTGATAGTTATTACCGAACAAGACTTACGGCTCAGTGCATCAGCTACCATATTTGCTTTTCTCAAGGGATAATCACTAAGTCATAATCCTTAATCAACTCCAACCATCTCCTTTGTCTGAGGTTTAGATTCTTTTGTGTTATTAAGTACTTCAGGCTCTTGTAGTCAGTGTATATATGGTAAGTCTCCCCATAAAGATAGTGTCTCTAAATCTTAAATGCAAACACCATTGCTGGGAGCTCCAAATCATGAGTATAATAATTTAATTCGTGTTGTTCCAGCTACCTAGAAGCATATGCGATCACTTACTGGCCTGTATAAGCACACAACTAAGTCCCTGATGACTGACATCACTGTATACCTTATACTCAACCCTCTGGGTAGGTAGAGCAAGCACTAGTGCATAAGTCAATGGTCTCTTCAGTTTTCCTCGCATTTGTCAACCTATTGAAATTGTACCCCTTTCCAAGTAAGCCTCGATAAAGGGTTGCAAGTACTGAGAAGCCCTCAACAAATCTTCGATAACAACCAACTAACCCTAGAAAGCTGCGAACTCCTGTCACATTCTTGGGTTGTTCCCACTCAAGTATAGTTTCCACTTTTTTTAATCCATATAAATACCTTCTCCTGATACCACATGCCCAAGAAATCCTATCTCCTTCAACCAAAATTAACATTTTGAATACTTCACGTATAACTATCTTTCGTGAAGTATTTGCAGCACAATTCGGAGATGTCTAGCTTGTTCCTTCCTATCCTTAGAATAAATTAGAAGGTCATCAATGAAAACTATGTTAAACTAATCTAAATAAGGATGGAACACCCTATTCATGAAATCCATAAATGTTGCAGGTGCATTTGTTAATCCAAACGACATCACCCAAAATTCATAGTGTACATATCTCATCCGAAAAACAGTTTTGTACACATCACTTTCAGCAATCTTCAACTGATGGTAACCAATCCTCATATCTATCTTTAAGAATACTATAGCTCCTTTTAACTGATCAAACAAGTCATCAATCTTAAGGAGTGGATATTTATTTTTGATAGTAACCCTGTTTAACTGTCGATAATCATCACATAGGCGGCCCTTGGCCAATAACTCTTGTAAAACCTTCAGCTCTTTCAATTCAACTGGCGCTATGTGATATGGTGGTAAAGATATCGGTGTTGTTCTCGCAACCAAGTCAATAATAAAGTTTGACTCCTAATTAGGTGGCAATCTAAGTAACTCCTCTGGAAAGACATCAAGGAACTCGAATACAATAGGAACATCTCCAAGTTTGACCCTTTGTGTCGAAGTGTCAATCACATGTGCAAGGTATGCCTGGCATCCCTCGAATCAACTTCTTAGCTTTAACCACCAATATCAAACAACTCGGAACACCCATCGGTCACCAGTAAATTTTATCTGGACTCTACCTTGAGTTTCAAACTCCACCTCTTTCTTAAAACAATTAACCCTAGCACGATGCCTCTCTAACCAGTCAATCCCCAATATCACCTCGAAATCATGGAGATCAAGGGGAATAAGATCTGCCTCTAATAAAACATCTCCGACCTTTATCTCACAGGTCGTATATGCTTCATTACAAGCCACTTGCTCTACAAAATGAGTGATAATAATGAAAGGGGGATCTAACAGCTTCAGCACTGTGTACCTCTAGCTTGGGTCGCAAAGGTCTATCCTTATGATGACTTCCCCTTCCTCGTTCAACCATACTATCATTATAAAATCAAAGAAAAAGACGTTTAATAAAATAGATTGGACTAAGCCTAGCTTATCCGATGTCCCTTACACTCCTAAGGAATGTCGATAAGTACTCTCGTTGAGGTCAAAATCATCTGACTGTTAAAGACGTCAACTTAACGATCCGAGACTCAACTTCTTGATTAAATACTTTCAACGTCTAGATTCAAATCCTCTCTACCCAACCCGTTGTGCTAGAGAGGACACTGGGCCCTAAGGGGGTGGATTGAGATTTCCCACATCGGTTAGAGAGCAGAACGAAGTACGCCTTATGAGGGTATGGATACTTCTCCCCCACAGACACAATTTCCCAGCTAAGTTGGGAAGAGCAAAACCTTGAGAGTTTAGGCTGGGTCCAAAACCCAAAGTAGACAATATTTGTAGGCGGGTGATCTGAGATGTTACAAATGGTATCAGAGCCTGTTCCTGACCTATTGTGTTAGCAAGGACACTGGGCCCAAAGAGGGGTGGCCAGCGAGGACCATGGGCCCAAAGGGGGTGGATTGTGAGAATCCCACATCGGTTAGAGAAGAGAATGAAGTACGTCTTATGAGGGTATGGATACCTCTGCCCTACAAATGCATTTTCCCGGCTAAGCTAAGAAAAGCAAAATCGTGAGGGTTTGGGCTAGGCCCAAATTCCAAAGAGGACAATATCTATGAGCAAGTGGTCTGGATTGTTACAAATGGTATTAGCGCTGGTTTCCGACCTGTTGTACTAGCAAGGATGCTCGGCTTAATAGGAGATGGCCAGTGAAGACGCTGGGCCCTAAGGGGGTAGCTTGTGAGTTCCCACATCGATTGGAGAGGAGAACAAAGTACGCGTTATGAAGGTATGGATAACTCTCCCCTACAGACATATTTTCCTAGCTGAGCTGAAAAGAGTAAAACAGTGAAGGTTTGGGCTGGGCCCAAAGTCCAAAGTAGATAATATCAGTAAGCAAGTGGTCTGGGCTGTTACAAATGGTATCAGAGTTGGTTCTCGACCTATTGTGCCTGCAAAGACACTGGACCCAAAAGGAGGTGGCTAGTGAGGATGCTGGGCCCAAAGGGGGTGGATTGTGAGAATCTCACATCGGTTGGAGAGGAGAACAAAGTATGTCTTATAAGAGTATGGATACCTCTCTCCCAAAGACGGGTTTTCCCAACTAGGCTGGGAAGAGCAAAATTGAGAGGGTTGGGCTGGGCCCAAAGCCTAAAGCGAACAATATCTCTGGACGAGTGGTCTGGGCTGTTACAATATCAATCAATTAAAACAATCAGTCAAATAAAACAATATGTCAACCAATGTCCTATAAAAAGTTACATTAAAAAGTAAAAAAAGTACAGACATGTATTAAATCCAACACTACATCGAGCAATCACGTTGAAGTTCAAGTAATCATGTTTAAATGAATCACCACGAGTTGATTTGCAAAGTTTGAATTTAAGCAAACACTATGGTACGTGACATTATTATACCATATGAATCGAGAAAGAAAGTTCTCGTTGTGACTCATAAGCTCATGAAATATTTCACTGATAAGCCTCATGAGAGCTGCATCACAGGTTTATAGCCTATATACTGTCCTAGGGGTTTATTATGCAAAGAATTGCCATGTCTATTAAGCCTATGAATTTCTTATGTTAATACTAAGTTTGAATTAATCGCAATGAAGTTCAAGTATTCATGTTTAAATTAATCCCCTACAAGTTTATTTCCAAAGTTTGAATTTAAACAAACACTATGGTACGTGACATTGTTACACCATACGAATCAAGAAAGCAAGTTCTTACTATAACCCCTAAGCTCATGAAATATTTCATCGATAAGCCTTATAGGAGCTGCATCATAGGTTTCCAGCCTATATATCGTCCTAGGGGTTTAGTATACAAAGAATTTTCATGTCTATTAAACCTATGAATTTTTTATGTTAATACGAAATTTGAATTAATCGCAGTGAAGTTCAAATATTCATGTTTGAATTAATCACCTACAAGTTGATTTCCAAAGTTTGAATTTAAACAAGAACTATGGTAGGACTTGTATTCAAGTGTTATAAGCCTTACATTGTTCTATCCAAACTAATTATATTCCAAGATTTTAGGTTATATATCTAGCAAAAGTTTGATTATAATAAGAAAAAATAATGAGATCCTCTTAATAATTTGCTAACAGATAACAAATTTAAATAAAAAGATCGTAATAATAGAATTCATGCTAAAAAAATAGACCATGATCATATAAGATTCATGAGATAAAAGATTCTTCTTGATATATAAGAACTCAAAAAGGATCAAGATTAGAAGTTATATTGGATGAATGATGCAATTAATCATTGTTTTGTGAATATTGGAATTAAGTTGCTACCTATGCCTTTTTGTAATTCATCTTAATGGAGAAATATTAGGAGAGTGCTCAATATAATAGCTATGAAAAGGTATTGTAATATAATGGCTAAGAAGGTGACCTAGTGAGGACAAATGATTGGGCAAGAAAAAATCAAATATGGAAAATAAATGGAACCTTCCTCAGGATTAAACATTTGGACCTTCTTTTGACAAAAGAATTAGGAATGTCACTCATACAAGTAAAAGCACTAGGGAAATATGGCATGTTGATCTTATGAATTCTAAGTAACATAATTCGAAGCATGTGATGCCTAAAATCAGTATAAATACATATGAAGATCACCTTCCAATCTTGTCCAAAACCATATATATATAAGAATAAAGACACAAGATAAGATTGAAGCACTCATCAGTAGTTAAATAATATTAACTTAATAATAGAGAAATAACAATCATTAGAGCATCTCACTTAAGGTATAATTGTTCTTATCTTAATATCAATACGAGTGAGGAAACACTTCAACTCCCTACATAAAAAAAAAAGAGGTTAGACATATAAATAGGAAAGTGTAAAATCATCAAACAAAGAAAGCAATTATATACCTATAATAAAGATAAAAGGTAAATAGTAAATTTATATGCTAGATATATTACATAAAACCTTATATTATGGGTCATCTAGCAATAATGTATTTGATTCATTATGATCTCCATAATTCCATAGAAGATAAGAATTTGAAATTTTCATAATTTTTTCAATTCCTTCAAGAACTGGGATTTTCTCCTATTCTCCATATTGGTACTTAAAGATTGATCTTGCAAGGAAATAATAATAATCAAACATAAAGAAAGTGTAGTACATCAATTCAACATATGGGCACCATTGTGACGTTTACTACGATGGCACCACTAATGTTCTAAACATTGTAATTTAGATGGTTTTATAACTTTAAAACTCATAATAGTTTTATGACTCGAATTATTTTTTATTGTTCACTAATTTTATATAGATCAATAGTGCTAAAGAAATAACTGAAGATAAATTATATAGTATATATCAAATTCAAAAGGTCCCACACACATAGGAGTGCAAGTCTTAATAATGAATTTTACAATATAACAAAATGTTATAAAAATGTGTTCCAATAAATTAGCAATTTAATGTTTAAACATCCTAAACATAAACCAGTTAATATGTTTAAATTTCACCTGCATCAAATGATAAATATACTTTTCTAGGAGTTTGCCATACATTAAAATTTCATTGAAATAAACAACTACATCCTACCTATATATGTATACAATACCTAATTCATTAAATTCATAAAAATATTAAGTGCATTAGTAAGACCAAATGACATATTTTATTAGCCATATAATCCAAATTAGATTCATTGTTTCAAATTATACAAGAAATTGTCCTAATTGTAGTAATTATACAAATTAAAAAAGTAATTTTCATGATAAAACCAATAAACAAAGTCTTAATATATGTTATGTAATGAATAAATCCACTCTCTTGCATCTCAAAACTCTTAACAACTCTCTATTATGCCTAAGATCACTCCCATAATTCATATGTAATCTATTTATACTTAAAATAACCTAAAACATTCATCAAAAACAAAAACTAACCATTTAATGGCTATGACAGTAACATTGGTCAATTAATTCTATTACAAACTTGTAGTACATGTTATTAAAAGATCAATACAAGGAAACACAAAGGAATAAAGTGTATTGAACCTTGAATCATTCAAAAAATTCACAAAATTTAAATATATTATGAAATATTGACTAAGACATAAATACTAGTAAACTAAATATGCATTATAATCTACAAAGGAAATAATTATGACTAATAGAAACAGGAGAAGCCAACAATCTTACTTGCCAAAGAAAACTGATGTGCTTAATCTTAGAAAGCTTATTATGTTAGCTGAAAATTTTCCTATTGAAACAAATTTAATTATGAAAAACCAAGAACATGAATTTAAAATAACAAAGTAACTTTTAGAGGAAAGCATGAGCTCATGTATGATCTTGAATGTTCCTAAGTTTAGATTTGAAATTAAATTGAAATGCATGATTACTTAAAAGTATTGTCATTCATCACAAAATAATGGTAAAATGCAAACAAGTATAGTTTATTGACGTAACATAAAATATGTATGAAACTCTCACTAGGTGTTATTGTTCTTTCTGTTGTTCTTGCTATTCATTTATATAGTATTAATTTTAATTCGTATGTTTAGTAACTATTAGTATGGTTTTAACCTAAATATGGATGGAGTAACTAGCTTATAACAATAATAGAAAATGACCTTTATTTTGGGTTTCAATTCAAACATTGGGAAACTCAATTGAGAACACTAAATAGGAAAAATATTTTAAAATTAAAAATTAAAAAAATTAATGCCACTCTTACATTTAAGTTTTCAATTTGGCTACAAGTTATTTCATGAATAAAGATTGCATAATTGTATAGCTTGGAACCTAACAGGAGATCATCATTAAAGAAACAAAGTTCTTGGCAACAATTCCTTTATTCTCTTATGGTTGTAAACTTACCTTTATGTATGTCACATAGACTTTAATATTTGTTCACCCTCATCATCAACTAGGAAATATTATGTTCTTAACTACTCCTTAACATGAACTCATTCAAAATGAATGGGCTTGCTTACTTTGATTTTTAGAAATTAATATTAGATTTCTATTTATTGATCCATATTTCTTTTTGTCTTCTTCATAAATCTTATTATGTTACAAACCAATCTAATGTTGGGATATCCTTTTCTTACTTGTCGTGACTGATGAAAGTTCATCCTTCTTCCAACTATCATCTTGTAGGTTTTTAACCTTAAAAACTTGAGGAGTTTCAATAAGCTTGTTGTACTTAATTAACGTATATGTTATCTCTATAGTTGAAGTCATGTAAATGGATGTCATTTTTTACTCTATAATAATTTTCAAGTTGAATGTTATCGCTTCATTCTTAAAGGAAACTACTTTGTTTCTTTGCAACTCTATAATTTTGTCCTTAAAAACAAAGCATTGTTTAATAGGATGAATGACGAATTGATAATATTTGTAGTACTTTGGATCATCCACCTTATTTCCCTCCTCTTATTTTTTCATCTAAGGAAAATAAATGAATTTAGCTTCTAAAATGTTGTCTGACATCTCTTTATCCTTTGATGAATTATTTCTTCCTCCTTTTTCACTAAAGATGTTACCATTATTACTTGCTTCACTTTACCTTTTAGAGTGGACTTAAACAATGCCTTGTTATTGTCATGACTTGTTTATTTTCATTTGGAGATGACTTGTGCTTTTTTTTTTCTTTATTCTTCTTAGGCTTTTGAATTGGTAAGATTTTTTATCTAACTATAATAATATTAACTTTATATCATGTGCATGAATTGCTAAGTCTTTAAAATCTTAAGTCTTATTCCTTTTAAAATATAGTAAAGTCCTTACTACACACCTTGAATGCATATAAATGAAGCAATCCCATGTAGGTAGTAGCTAATTATATTATATATAAAATCATCATACATCACAATACACAAAATCATATTATATACAAAATATGATTTTGTAATCATCTTTGCTTTCACTTGACTTATAAAAACTTAATAAGTTCTTTATAAAGTATATGTATTTTCATTTGGAGACTTTGCTAAATTGGATTTCTCTCTTATCACCAGTAATAAGTATTTGCTATCTTCATAATATAATAAGTGGGATTAGTCTATCATCACTATCATGACATATGGGTAGTAAAGAAAGCATAATGCATTACAAAAATATCATTGTATACCATTTTTACCTCAATAGATGATTAAGCTAGTACCTTAACGTAGTTCTCGACAAAAAACCGATGATTACCCATACAATCAAACCAGAAACAAAAACCGATACAATCGAAGCAGTACACAAAACCTAGTAAAAAACAAAATCCAATGATGTCATAAAAAACAATCAAAGATGGACCACTTTACCTTAACCGATGATTAAACGAAAACGAAGACGATGGCACGCAATAGAAGATGGATGCAGAGGACGGTAGATAGCGAGAAAATGGACAATGGTATACCCCGATGCTTGTTTATACCGCCAAACATTCCCACCTAATTTACCGACAGATATCGCTTTTCCATAAGAAAAATTATCAGGATAATTTCCTTTTACCTTTACCTACAGATATTTTGTCTGTCGTAAAATGCAATTTTTTCAAACAATGTTACCAATAGAAATTGATTTTCTGTCACTAATTGACTATGGTATTTTTACCGTTGGTATTTTATTATTTTCTTATAGTGTTACATTACTTTATTGACTATTTTGACTTTGCTATGTGGAAAGTTGATTAATTTTACAAGTAGACCTTTTTAACATGTTTTTTTTTCTCCCTTTTGCTTGTTTTATATGGATTTTTTCTTCACCTTCTTTATTTTCTTTTTCTCATATGAATGCTCCTAAGCAAAAAAGAAAACCACGGCTGCAACTTAAAGAGTGTTGATAGAATGGCTAATTGGGACTGAAAGGACATATAATACTAATTGCCAACTTTTGAGTTGGAAAATGCAGTGACCTAAACTAGTAAGCCTCATCATGTTTCTATTTGTATTAATGGATTATAGTACCTATAGGTGAACTTTAAGCATTCTTTTACCAATATATTGTAAAATTATACAATTTAATTATAGCACTCCAGAATTAATTAATTACCATCCAGGTATGAAAAAAATATAATTTAAGGTATGAACATAATCTAGTATGCTCTTAAAGGTGAGGTGATGGTTAGATTTGTAAGGTCTTGAATTAACTGGCTTTTGGTTGTAAACAATTTAGTATTAACAAAGTGATATCCGACCATAAATTTACAAGTCTTGGTCATATTTATATTGCAACATTATTCCTTACTATTTTTTAGAAGTGGTTTTTCTTAATTTTCAAAAGAGAGACAATTATAGTAATAAATAATATTGCATTTTTAAGATCTATTTTCTTTTAATTAATTTTCCTTTGGAAAAATATTTATGACATTTAACTTTTGAGAATATTAAATAATCTCTTTCCATCAAGAAGATTCGAATTTGCCTAGTGTTGTAAAGAACAACTCTTTTTCCTAAACCAGCTATATAAGTCTCATTTTAATTTTTAACGTTTTTGTTAAAAATTTAAATTCAAATAATATTTTTAGTATTTAAATAAGAATTTTTAAGTAAATACAATTACGAATTTTGTTAATTTTTATTAACATAAGACTTCGTGGGACTTTAATATATTTCATATTAAATGAATTGGAACACCAATTTAACTATTATCTCACCATCATATGAGTCTCTTATTTGAAAGAAAGAGTATCAATATTAATTAGATTTTGTGATTCTATTTATTTAAAAATTAATTATAATTTTTTATGAAGTAAATAATTTATTTAAATACTATTTGAAGTTGAATTCAAATTTTCATACAAATTTTAATAACTAAAACGACTTTGTTAAACTTGACATTTTAAGATTACATTCTTTTCGAAAACAGCGAACGGTCAAAAATCCAAATCATCGCAGGAAATCAGCGGTGTCCCATCTTGAGTTGACAACAACACCCTCGCATTTGATTTTATAAACGAAAAGAAACGATCTTTACATTGTTTTATTTCATAAATAGATAAGCGTAACAAATGCGCCGCTTATTCTTGAAGGTTACAGCTGCTTTTGCTGTCTTTATGTGCCTGCCAGCTTCCTCTCAACAGACCCTCCCTTTGAGAGCCACCAAGTGACTGTGAGAGCCACTCCTTTCACTTCACTTCACTTCTCTGGTTTATTACTTCAAGGAAGAAAAACCCAGTTCGTCTTCTTCATTTCTAGTGATAAATTAAGAGACTAGAGAGAGAATGGAAAAGGCATTAACAAAAGTGAGTAGCTTGAAGCTAGGGGGGTCTTGGATCTCAAAGACAGCTAAGGAGGAGCTCTCTAACATTACTGAAGACATAACTGTTAGTATAAAGATTTTATCTTTAATGCATTTTGTAGTTTTTCTTGATTCCTTTAATTATGTTGATTTGTTCCCCCTTTAGCCTTTTCTTGGTAGTCAGATTCTTGTCTGGTGTTCTTTTTGGTCTGGGTTTAATCATGATTTGTATAATGCGGGTGGGTTCAACTTTTCCCATTTCATAACGTGTGCTAATTTGTTTTGGATCTAATGGATCATTTTTCCGGGGAAAGCAATGACCATGGACATGAGTTTTGGAATACACGGAATTGGATTTGGCAAATCCAAATTAGGAGGACATTGACGAGCATAAATGTACGTGCTTCTAGTAACGTTGGAGATGGCTGTTGGCTTCTTGCAGTTGCTGGTGTTATCTAAGGATTCGAGATTAAAATCCGTATTGCCTCTCTCAATTTTCTTATAGGATCGGTGGTAACATGACTATCATTTCAGAAAGCCAAGTTGGTTGAGGATAAAAGGAAGGAAAAGGGAGGAAAGGAATGAAAATATTCATCTTGGAAGTATGTCATATATATATATATATATTTAATTGGATTACTCTTGGCAATTGGCCGTTGAATCCACGAAGTTGAGTAAGATTATGAGTTTTAACCATGATTCTTTATCTCGAAAAAGTAGTTTCTCCGCTTGCTCGTGTGAAATATGTTCTTACATACATAATGCTAAAAGTTCTAATAACCTCCTCATGCTGCAGAAGGTTTCCAATACGCTTGAAGAGAAGGCAAAATGGATTTTCAACAAACTCAAAGGTAAGATGTTTTTACATGTTTTATACCCATATGAATTGAAAATTTAAAACTAGTGCTCTCGGTTTTGCCGAACTTGTCTATTAATTTGTTATACAATATAAATATGTTTTGCATTGTAGTATTGTACACTGTTTTCTAAGCTTCATTTACTGACAAAAGAAGATTCTACAAAGATATCTGAATCACAGACCATGCCTCAGCTTGCTATTAACTCGATTGCTCAACAGATGTTTTAAGCAGTTTCGTATTGTATGGTACTGAAAATTCTCTCTTTTCTTTACATTAAAAAAGGGCCATTTCTCTTGCATTTTAGGCTAAAAGTTATTCTAAAAATGAAATTGTATGGAGAAGCTTTTATCCGTTTTTTTTCCTCGTCTTTCTCGCATTGTGTACACCCGCGGTTAGATTTTGGTTCCAGATTCGTTGTGAACGAGGTTACTCAGTTTGAGTCTCCGACGACAAACTTGTCTTTAAAAATAAGATTGAAACGTGCGCTCATTCTCTTGTATAGCAACATGAAAGTCGTGTATTGCCTGTTCATAGTAGATACCTGTGTATTTCGTGCAGGAAAGCCACTGAAAACTTTGCCAGATCTTCTTCGCGAGTACAATTTACCTCCTGGTCTCTTTCCTGAAAACGTGACCTGTTATGAATTTGACGAATCAAAGGCAAAGCTGATCGTATACTTGCCTTCCGTGTGTGAAGTCAGCTTCAAGGACTCTTCTGTACTAAGGTATGCAACTCGAGTGAAAGCAATCCTTATGAGGGGAAAGCTGACGGGTATAGAGGGGCTGAAGACAAAGGTCTTAGTGTGGGTTAAGGTGACAAGCGTGGCAGCTGAAAGCTACAAGTCTGATAAGGTATGGTTCACAGCCGGTGTGAAGAAGTCAAGATCCAGAATTGCGTACGAGACACCGCAGAAATCGGTGAGGGTAGATGAGTTTTAACTCAATTTTGCTAATGGGTAGATGTCCACTTAGTAGTAAACTGTCGGAGCAATTAGTGATAGCATCTCTTTACTGATTAACATTATCAAACATCTTAGTCCATAAATTGTATTGTCATTTGATATCTGTTTTAACATCTATGCACATTACTGTGATTTGGGTGCTTGAGGTACCAACTAAACGCTTTCATCTACCTCGTGCCTTCCCTATTTACCAAACACGCCTAACATTCAGGCTTGAATGGCAAAATCACAACCAGCGTTAGCTGTTAACTTTGAACATCTACGGTTGAAAAGTAAAGAACCAATAGATTCTCCGGAGAGAACAAAGGTGTCAAACATGTAACGCAAATATGATTTTATAATAAGTAAAAGGTCGCCATGAACTTTCAAGTTCTGTTCATAGAGGCCATATCTAAAATTAGTAAATATAAATACTTCAACGCAGACACTAAAAGAATAAAATAAATTATTACACTCGTATGATTGATTCTACAGAAAATGAATTGTTTGTTTGTCCTAACTTTTATCATCTGTCAATTGGATCACGCCACACCTGAATCCTGCACTATTTCATATATGGAAATAACATTCTCAACACTCAATAGAAAGATTATGCACCATTCCAGAAGATCTGACCGTCTATTCTGGATAACTTCTTGAAGGAAATGAATATTGTGCTGCAAAAGATTCATAATTCGATTGAGGTCATTCTTTCAATAAACAACCATAAGTAATGCTATTATGAAAAATTACACAGGGTTTGACTGTGTTTTAAGGAAACCATTAATTGATCAGAAACACGCCAGATTTTGAATGAAAGAGTCTAGGTTAAGCAACATGGATATGTAGTGTGTTTAATGCATAGATATTATTTTACTAAACAGAGTTGGCTGAATAATAATGACATTCCTTTTCACTCATTTGATGTCTGCTTTTCTAAAGATTGAAGCACGCAACTACTAATCTTATTACATGCACTCTCAATCCTGAATCTCTCCAACAGCAATCAATCATGCAAGATTAGAACATACCTCGACAAATTTCAATTTGAAATCTAAATTCCCAAACCGTTGCGTGACCTCATATTCCTCCCTCAAGTATTCATATATCTGAGCATATTTTGCATCTCTCCAAGCAATCTCAGATCTGGGGGTATACAAAAAGAACCACCATAAGAACCCATCTCATCCCAATCCCATGTGTACATATCAACATATGGTGACCAGTGACCTAGAATACAATGCTTGTAAATACTAGTTGTTAATCTGTAATTCTGCACTTCAAACTACAACCTAACTCAGAGCTACAAAAAATGGAAATTGATAACATCCAAGAACATATATTGACTCTGGCAAACACACTCAGACTAACTAAGACTATGCACAGATAATCTTACTCCTGCAACAATATAAAAATGGAAATAAGAACTACCTCTCAAAAAGACCAACTTTAAGAATTACATCAGCTAAATTTGAATTAGCTTTTCCAACAAGTTGGAGGAGTTTCCTCCTATCCATTGTGAATGTTCCAGTTTTTTCCATTGCACGGTTTATACCAGCAAACTCTTCAACCATTCCATCAACCTAGAGAGAAGGGAAGGACATTAAATAAATAAGAAAAGAGTTCTCATTGCAAAAAGAAAAAGATATTCTCTTGATAAAAATACAATCATCACAGCAGCTGAATGATCGATAGAAAATATCAACAGTACCAATTATACCACATAAATAATATTGATTGTCTCCTACATAGCTCATAAGTCAAATCAGTATTTGATTTGATTTTTTTATTTTGTATTCAAATTACCTGTGAAACAAAGTAGTCCAAAGCAATACTTTGCCCCAGCACACTTCCAATAATGCGAATGCTATCCGTATCTAAAGTTTTAAGAACTATGTAGTCAGGTCCTCCTTGCATATCCTCGGCCAGAAAGGGCTTCTCCTTTATTGCATAATCTGATACAGTATCAAGTCAATTGTAAAAGAAAAACTAACAAGAAATGCAGTAAATTATGGAAACAATTAAGTTACACGAGCTAACAAATGATATGAAAATAAGCACAAGTATACAGATGAGCAAGATATAAAACCAGCCATCTTTCAACAATTAGGTGCCTCAGATGATTATAGCTTCAGAGACTCAAATGAAAAGGAAATAAGTGGCTGATCCCACTAGTTAGCGAATATGACTTCTTTTAGTTGAGTTAAGCTTGCCGGCTGGAGCTTCTCCACTAACACTATCAAGCACGATATATGTGTACGACATAAAATGCATTAGTATATTCATGTTTATGCACAACATCAGGAGTGTTAGACATGGCAGATTAACTTATTAGGGCATGAACCTTCTGTTTCTGAATATGATATTATAATGAATATTATTGATTAACACACCATCTTTCCTCATCTCAGCAAGAACTCCTGAAGCATGTCTTTTTACTATTTCCAGGTAACTTTCAACTTCATGATCCTCAATATTAAAGAGTACCACAGAACCATATTGAAATACAACCATGTATCGCCAATTGACAAGCTCTTTGACTCCATGCATCTGAATACAAGACAACATATCATGTCAGATAACATCAAAATGGCAACCTTAGATTACTAGCATATATAAGAAAAACGGAAGAAGAAGAGGAAACCTTGAGCTATAACATAATGATTTTAGAATAAAATTAACTCTCAAACATCTTACGGTAAAGTCTGAAGGGAAATCACAATATCTGAGGGCAATATAATTAGTTGAGCGCGAGGTAGGAGGAACAACATTGCTTAAATTCTCTGCTTGCATTTTCTTCACATCAATACTGCCAAAACCATGAATCTGAGAAAGCCAAGCCATCAAGAGAAAAAAGAGGACCACAGCCAGAGGTAAGAGACGGGGAACAGGACTCATGAGATTGTAACACAAATGTGCAGCAGGAAAAGACCCACAAACACCACAAATCAATATTACTTGATCTGATACGAATATGAGTATCCATCACTATCAAGGGCTTCCGGAAACAAGATTTCAAGCATTTACAGAAGTCTAACCTATCCATACTTGCCTTCGGGAACCACCTAAATCTTCTACCGAATCAGCATCCTTGAAATGCAAACTCTTGACATTTTCGCAGTTGCATAATCACAAATACAAAAGTTTCGAATTAATGACTAATGAATTTTACAGGACTCTGTAGCTACTAAGGATTTATCCTAGCAGGCTGAAAGAAACAAATGTTGGCTCGAGTACGCTAAAGCGAAGACTTTTCCACATCATTTACACAAACAGGACAGATTTTCTTGATCGCGGAGATGCCACTACTCTAATCATGACGGTAAAATGACACTACAAAAGCTAAAAGAAATTAAAAAGGATGCAAAATATGGAATGACATACACCTTTGATCAACAAGAAAATAGACATGTCTAACAATATGAAAACACACAAATTTGTCCCACTAGAGAATTAGCAATTAAAACTAGATAAGTGGCAGACCTGGTAGAAAGAAAGTACGCTCGAACAGGAATCTTCCCGAAGCCCTCATCTTCTTGGTCTCCCAAAGAATAATTAAGGGCCATACAATGCGACCCAGATTCAGTTTCGCTGCCATAAACCGAAACCCGTGATGGGATTGCAGAAAATGGCCTGAAAATAAAAGAATACGGACTCCTTCCTAGAGGGATTGACAAATGGAAAAGGTTTGGTAGGCAATAACGAGAAGGGTTAGGCGATGAAGTATCTCTGGCTATGTGGCGAAAAAGCAAAGAAGCAGTAGATCGCCATTTACCACCCATTCACGAGAAAAATGGACAACCTTTAAGGCCCGGAGATGAGAACTAAACAAAAGACGGCGACTATACCATAAAAAAAGTAGGTATAGTTAACACTGTCGCAGCTTATTTTCCCGGTCTGTTGGGTTTGCTCTGCAACAAGTGCTTGTTGGTAGTTCCCGAATCTCGACCAAACAAGTCCTAACATCTTTTGTTTTGTACCAGTCGTTAATGTAACGACATGTCGTTTCCCAGATATGATACGACACATCATTTGTACGTCATGTCGTCTCTTCACGCACCCCACACTGACGACCGACGGCAAGTTACCAATCATTTTTTATATTTTTTTCAAGGGTAAGTCTCTCCTTGGTTTTTATTAATTCCACCAAATTCCCATTTGTTTTAAAAATTTGCAGGCGATCTATTTTATTTAAAAAGTCTTAAAACTATTATTTCCATCAACTTCAATTGATGTGATAACTAAAAATAATATTTATGTCTAAACTTGGTCTAAAGTTAATATAATTGACTCTAAGTTAACCAAATTTCAAATAACTCGAACTAGAACTCTACTAAGAGACTTGAGGCTCGGAATCCAAATGTGTCATATTACCTCATTCAAATGACGACGTTCATTGATTAACTTACTCTCGTGTTGCTCCACCTTGTCATTACATCGTGACCTTAACTTCTTAGTGAACACTTGATCCTATTTTGTACAGTCTTTTTATTTGATATCGTAATGTCAATCATACCTAAGGGTGTGGTAATTCTTGGTGGCCTAGTGGCCCCCTTTTTAATTCATTTGTTAATTTTTGTTTAAAAATTTCAATCATATCTTTGTTTAAGAACATCAAAAATACATTAAAGAAACAATACAATAGAAGATTATAGAAGAAAAAAAAAGATAAAGCATATGAGGCTACCAGAGGAGAAGAGTATGGAAAGCATATTGTCATATTATGAAGGGACAACTCATGTTATATTAATATGCTATCACTACTATTACTGCTCTACTTTATGCCTTCAACTATTTTGAATTACTCTTACATTGTACATTGTTTAAACAAACTGATGTAAATACATTAGCAAATTTTGTTTTTTTGCAGTCATGGCTTGTTTCAATTTGAATTTACGTAGAAATGCGAAAGAACGAAAAGGATTGTGGTTGTCTTAACTATATGGTTGTAGTTGTGTAATGTTGTTAGTTAGGTTTTCAATTTGTTGGCATTGAAGGCTTCTTTATATAGTTATAGGACAAGGGTTATAAGCTATTTTCTAAATTTTTATGCAAATCGAGATTATGTGATGCAAATTGTGCATGACAATGCTGAGTTATGTATTTCAATGGTTAGGATGAATGGGCAAGCTTTTTTTAAACTATGTGAAATGCTAGAAAGTATAGGAGGATTAAAGTCAACAAAAAACATGCTTATTGATGAACAAGTAGCAATATTCTTACATATTATTGCTTATCATATTAAAAATCGAGTTATTAGGGAAAATTTTAGAAGGTTAGGTGAGATAATTAGTCAGTGTTTTCATAATGTTTTAAATGCAATGATGCATTTGCAAGATCTTTTGTTTAGGAAACTTGAGCCTATAGTAAAAAACTCTTCGGACCATCGGTGGATGTGGTTTAAGGTAGA
>JAOSBN010000003.1:14721270-14723770 GCA_027563595.1 Erythroxylum suave | reverse complement strand
AGTGACCAAAAAATCTTATAATTTGCTCTCATGCCCAACATTATTTTCGACGTCTGCATCACTAACAATAACATATTATAAAAGTCAATTGTTCAGAAGTGTTTACAAACAATTTTCTTTTCAGAAGGAGAGAAATGTCTTTGAGAAGTTTTTCATTGGCATCCCACTGATATTCTGTTTAGTTGACATAATTTAAATACTATGCATCTAATGGTTTATAACTATATAGTCATATTCATATTTATTTTATTTATCATCTAATATTTATAAATAACTTTTATATATTTGTAAGAATGTGAAATTGCAAACAGTTTATTAATTATTAAACATTAACATTAACAAAACGCACAAACTTGTCACACCAAGCTAGAAGTTATTGGATTTTTATTCTAGTTGAGTTTAAATTTTTTTATTCTGGTTGAGTTTAAACTTTTTTCTTTAAATTTTTAAATTTTAAGTTAAACTTGGACTTGGTCTTTGTGGTCTATATATTACACATTAACCCTAGTTTATTTGCTTGTTCTTCTTTTAAGTTTTGGCAACATTCAAGCTTCAATTTTTGAAGCTACTTCATAAGTTTCATTCATGTTTAGGTCCTTTCTTTCCAAGTCTTTATCTATGCCTTCTCTATTCTAGTTATATTTTGTTATGAGTCTCATGATTGTTATTCGTCCATAATTTGGGACTATTGAGTTTTAATTCATGATCATGAAGACATATGTATGTGTGTGTAAGTGTGTGTGTTAACTAGAGTATTCCGAGACTCTTGAAATCTAATCAACGTTTTCAATTAAAATTTTAGATTTGGCAAAACAATGATGAAGACGGATGATGAAGAGGAGTTGATGAGTCGAGTCGAGTTGAGTCGGGTTAGAAGCTGGGTAATTCAAGTTTAGGCGACATGAGCTAGGTTCAGCATAAATTTAAGCTGGGTTTAGGTTGTCACGTTGCTAACATTAATTGAGTCTAACTGGTCAATGAAACAAGAAAAATTACTTAGTACTTACACTAAATCTTTAAAAAAATTAGTGATAAAGCAAGTTTAGGTGAATTCGAGCCTTAATTCATGAGTCCAAATATGACTTGAAATTCATTCAATCATCAATAAGCATGCCCGAGCCTAAATTGGATAGGTCAGGTTGGATTATATACCTCTTGACCCTAAATGTTTTTATATTAGGCTCAAATCTAGTCCAGTAGGGTACATCTATTGATTTCAAGTTGAAAACTGACCTGTTTGTCAATATTTTAGTCGATATGAGAAGAAAAAAAAGTTGTAATAAGTCCAACACATTAGGAAAATATAAAAATTAATTAACACTAGTAGTAGGTATCGTTGGCTAATATAACCACGGTTTTGGGATCCGTACCATTCTGACTGGTACCGACCGGAAGGTACCGTACCGGCCGGAGACCGGTACCTGGATCCCAACCTCAATACTGATCAAAAATATCGATCGGTACGGGGGTTTTCCATTGGGTACCAGCCGGTACCCAAAATATCGGAAAATATCGGGTCAATTTGCAACTTTTAAAAACCTGGAGGACTAATTTGCAAATAAAAAAATTTAACCTAAAATCTACCCACCCCCTCGACCCCGACTGCTACCACTGCCCCTCTGCTCTCTAACTCTTACCCTCTCTCTCTCACTCTCTCGCTCTCACCGTCTCTCTCGCCGATGTCTGGATCATCTCACCACCGCCGACGCTTGCTTGTTGTCTTCTCCAGTTCTCCTCCTTGCCTCATTGTGTATATTTGGGTTTGCGAAGTCCACACCTCTCCTCCTCACCGCACCACCATACCACCACCGACCCTCCGACGCTCACAGGTGGACAGCTGGACCTGGATAACGGACAACTCGAAAACCCGAAGCCCCAACCCAAATAACGAAGAGAAGACCCGAGTCACTCGATAGTTAAAAAATTTTTTTTGGTGTGTTGGTACTTGATTTTATTGGTTAATGAGTTGATCTATTCTCTTCTTGGTGTTTCCAAAAATTGCTGGTAAACCTTGCAATGTTTTTTTATGTTGTGGATTGGATTGGATTTGCCAATTTGGATTTGCATATTAGTGTTGATGAATATGCTGTCGGTGGGTGGAGGATTGGATTTGGAGGTTGAACTATTGAAGAAGTTGATGTTGGTGGAGTCACGGTTTTGGAATGGATTAATTAGTGAATATTGATTGTTTTGTTTTGGAATTGTTTTGGAAATTGGAATGAGGATTGGTTTGAAAATTTTTGGAATGGAATTTTTGAATGTTTGGAATTGTTTTGAAATGGAATTTCCATGGTTTTGGAATGAAATTTTTGAAGTTGATAATTTGAAATTGTTGGATTAAAGAATACCATGGGTAAGTAACTTATGTTATTTTGTTATGAATTTGTTATATGAAAATTAGAATTGGAATTGTAAAATAGGGCTAGTATGTAATTAATTAATTATGTATTATGCAAAGATTGTTAAAACTTAAAATTGAAAGTTGATAATTAACATTTAA
>JAOSBN010000003.1:14655097-14716709 GCA_027563595.1 Erythroxylum suave | reverse complement strand
AAGGAGGCAATGCTTCATTTTTCATGAGACTTCCTTTTGACACAATGAATATAATTAGCTTCAGACTAACATTTTTTCTTTCAAAGATGATTGTATGTGGGGCTTATGACGAGTTCGAAGTTTGTACGAAGGTTGGGTGCATAGCCTTATGTTTCTGTATAATCATAATATTCCCATAACTACACCCATGACTCGGCTACCTAATGTTCTTCTAGATTGCATTCAAATTTTGTAGAGAATTCTTCTGCTTTGAAATTGGTTACTGAGGACTAGGTTAAGAATGTAAAAAAGGCTGCATTTTGTAGGTATAGGATGATGGCTTCTTCCCGCCTTGCTTTTCTGTCCACAGCTTGTAACTTTGGTTAGTAAAGGTCCGAGACATAATCGTGTAAAAAACCATGTGAAAATATTGAAGAAAACACTAATTGAAGAGTTAGATAATGGAGTTCAGAGGAACCATATATGAACACTAGCACATCACACAGCTCTCCTTCTATTCCATCCAGCGAAAACACTATCTAGGCTGACGCTTCTCCGCTCCTTGAAGTCGCTTGTAAAGAACTCTAAGAAGGTGAGCTCATTCATGGAGAGAACTTCAATCTTTTTGCTGCCATATCTGCTCTAGAGCTAGGTTCTCCAACACTTATGATTTCAAATTCCAACGAAGAAGTTATGCCATTCGCTAGTGCAACAACTCAAGATTATGGCCCCAAAGATGGATTCTGGAATTGTTAGAATACACTGCTCTATTGATGAAGCAATTGAAGATGGTGCTGCTCCAGTTCCTATTAGCTTGGATAAAACAGAGGATGTCCAATTTATCATTGGTATCATGGATCAGCTTTTAGCATGTGAGGCAAAATGGCACAAGGGTCATTGCTTGTCGCAAACAGTTTTTTAATGTATGCATCTTCTGCGACCCGAGAGGACATCATCACATGCCTAACTACATTCTTATTGCAAAATCATTCATGTAACCTGCAAGGCTGTTGTTTTTGATGCTCCTACACATGAAGTAAAGTATTCTAATCACTCTTTTGGCCTCTGTTTATGTTAGATTCTTTAATTCAACTCTTTTCGAACTCCAATTGTAAGGTTGATTTCTTGATATAAAATCTTGGTTATAATTCCATTGCAAATAAGATGGGCGTGCTTCAAACTTTTTCTGACTTAAAAAAAAAAAAGTTAGATAATGCCTCTAATTTTGTATGCTACATTTTTCTGGTGTAACTAATAACTCTACCTTAGATTGTATTTTTGTTGATCAAGAGAAATAATAGTTGGTGTCTACTCAAAACGAATTTTGTAATTTTAAAGTTTGATCAAAATTACAATTTCAAGTATAAGAATTACAACAAACATACAATATCAACCTAATTATGAGACGCAATCTCCTTCAGAAACACAAATTTGATTTTTATTGTTATTTTAAATTTTATATTGGGCTTATATTTATTTATTTTTAATTCATTATATATTAATAGATATTGGTGTATTTTTTATTTCAATAAAATATTTTATTTTTATTTATTCTCATAAATTTTACTTCTTATTTATTATACACCGATTTTATAGCGGTTCATTACCGGTTGAACCTCTAAATCTTAAACCTTTCCTTCCACCGGTTCGATGTCCGGTCCGGTTTTTAAAACATTGATTAAAACAGTTCAAACATAACCTATGAAATTTTAGTTGTTTCTTAACATATTCAAACCAATCAAATTAATTGAACGAAGGAGGATTGGATTTGGACCGGGCTTGGTCCAAATTTTAGGGTTTTTATGTAATTTGCATTCGCCGAAATCATTTGCGAAGAATGCACCTGTTCGGAGCCGAAAACAAAATGCAACGACGTCGTTAAGTCCCCCTTGACGCCGTAGAAACGTCGCCTGAGCAACGGCATACGTGAGTGACAGAGGAGAGTTTCCAAACAGAGCCCGCGAGATTGAGGGGACCAAACTGGAAAATGGCGATTTCTGGAGATCTGAGGGTCTCTGCAACACTGGCCTCTCACTGCAAACTACCTCATGGAGCCTTTTTATATCCTCCAAATACTAAGGTCTTTGCTCCTTTTTGCCTCTTTCTTCCTATGCTTGTGTAGCTTGTTATATTTCTAACAGGTTTATGTCTCTGTTGGCCCGAGTTTTGATGTGAGTTTTCCATAATTGTTTGTGAATCGTGTTCTTCTTTTTGGAAGTTGGAACTTTTGACGATATGAGGAAGCTTTGGGAATTAGGTTCCTAGTGGGGAATGGAAATGTGGCGCAGATAATTAAGTGTATTTAGTTGCTTATAGTGATGGATCAAAAATAGGGGACCATTTGTCATATCATTTACTGTTTTTTGGTGGACATTTTTTTGGGTCATTGGGGTTCAAGACGTACTTGATTATCTTAGGTAGCTTTCTTGTGAGCTTCCAAATTGTGGGTTAGATGATAGCGTTGAATTGATGTTAGGAATGTATATCCATTTATTGCCCAAATTAAACCATGTGACGTTAGAGTTTATAGTATCAAACTCTGCAAAGAAGTTTAGGATTGAAGAGGGGAAAGCCATGACAGTTTCCGGAGGCTGCAATTAACACTGTGTTGGTGGTTAAGGGAGTTGCTCCGAATAAAGATTATGATCCTGGGTGGAGTCGTTATTTACAGGCGTTATCTGATTAATACATGTTCTGTACATTAGAGACTTCTGATAGACTGATACTGATTTAGTCTCCATGATCACATGTACATATACCATGTTGATGTGTATGCGTTCGAGAACATATACTGCAATCTCCACTGTTGACTTATCAACTTTTACTTGCATTCCATGAAAACTAATTTGAATGTCGCTTTCAGTTTGTCTAGTTAAATGACAAGACTCATCCTTTTGATTGTTATCATACCTTCTCAACTTCTCTGCGATCTAATACTTTCACCTGCTGTTTTATATAGCTGGAGTTTAGTGGTTTCCTAAATGGAGCACTTGGGACTTCCTCAAATACCCAAAAGTGGCCCACTGTCATGCTGGATAGTTGTAAGATGCGTGGTCTCTCAAAACGAATTTCTGGGATTACTGGTGAAAAGCAACCTTCTTCAAATTCAGTTAGTAAAGAAGCTGAAAGCTTTCTCTTGGATGCGATAAACATGACCTTCTTCGAGCGTTTAAACTTGGCTTGGAAGATAGTCTTCCCAACACCAACAACAAGAAAGAATTCAAATGCAAGGATTGCAAAACAACGATTGAAGATGATTCTCTTCTCTGACAGATGTGCAGTGAGTGATGAGGCAAAACGGAAGATCGTGAACAAAATTGTGCATGCTCTATCAGAGTTTGTGGAGATAGAATCCCAGGACAAAGTTCAGCTGAGTGTCATGGCTGATTCTGATCTTGGAACCGTTTACTCTGTTACAGTGCCAGTGCGGCGTGTAAAGCAAGAATATCAGGATAGAGAAGATATAGGATCTATAACAAACATCGAGTACAATGACACGGGGGATGTTTCTGGTTCAGTTGATGTCCGGTTTGACTTCTACATTCCGGATGATAGGGCCTGGTAATTTGCGTAGGCTTGAAAGGGAAATGATTCTAGTGGTTGGCGGTTGTCAAAATCTGCCTCTTCCAAGTTCGAATCTTTGTTTGGGGAAGAATAATCTTAACTTTTCCTTGTACATATTAAATTTGTGTTACAGATTCGACTATCCTGTCAACCTGCAGTTTGTTTGAATAGTTTATAGTTTCGATTAAGACATTAAAAGCATCAGTTAGGTTGTTGTGTGTCTGTTTTATTACTGGGAGGGCTTATAAAAGATTTATCCTGCAAAAGGGTCGACTGTGTTTGTTGCTATTCTTCACGTATTGGCTCCGCGAGGATTTGAACAGCAGGCCACATGCCAGTGGACAGCGGTGGAAGTACTCCGTTAAAAGTAGTTGCTATAGAATTGAAAACCAGCTTCGTTGACCACCAACAATTACAAAATTCAAAAATAATTTTCTTTTATTTTCTGCTTGAGGACTAGATTTGAAATTCATTTAATGACTGCCACATGACTAGATAAGTTTTGTTACAAATTTTACCATCATTTGTGGCCTCGTAAAGTTTGAGCTTTTAGAGACGCAAGGAAAAGCTGGGGTCATCGATTTTTGACAAGATGAAAGGCGGTTGTCTGCAGTTGGCAAAGCCGATCCAAGATGCGGTTTCCAGGATCCGATTCGCACCCAACTCCAACAACCTTCTCATTTCTTCATGGGACTCCGTGAGTTACCAACCAATTCCTTCTTGTGTTGTTCGTCGTTTTCCTGGAAATTAATAAATAATAGTGCCTGTTTGTGCAGTGGCTGCGATTATACGATGTTGATAGCTGTCTCCTAAGACTACAAGCTTCTTCGCCGGCCCCACTTCTCGATTGCTGCTTCCATACCCACTCTGTTGCTTTTTGCGCCGCCTCCGACGGTTGTATTTCAAGGTTTTTTCTTTCTGCCTCTCTCGTACTTCTCGTCATCCTAATGCACTTTGTGTCATGATCTTCCAGACAATGCTGTTTGACTGGGAAATTCCTTCCAGGTACGACTTGGATTCTGAAACTACAAATGCTGTTGGAACCCATCATGATACTGCTACATGTGTTGCGTATTCTGAACAAACATGTAAGCTTCTCAACGTTGTCGTAGTCCTGAGTTCTGCTCTTTTATGTAGTCTCTTTGTTGGTGGTCGTTTGGTCATGTTATTCATGTAAATTCACGAAATTGGATACTTTTATGGTACTGGGGTATTAGATGTGAAATAGTCATGGTTTCAACCTTCCTGGTGGGATCTTTATTGTTTTAGATTGTCGTAGTTGGGATAAGTACTTTTGAGGGTTGTTTATATCTACCTTTACTCTGTTTCTAATCATGATTTTCTAGTGATTCATTCTTTCTGGCTGCATTAGGTCAAGTGATTTCTGGTGGGTTGGACAAGAAGATAATCGCATGGGACATGCGATCTGCAAAAGCTCATACACACCTGAAAAATGTGGATGCAGAAGTCGAGTCCATGTCCATCTCTGGGTTTGATCTAATGGTAGCCATTGGGACATCAGTGATTACATATGACTTGCGTAACTTGGAGAGATCAGTTCATCTGAAAGAGTTGTACCCTGATGTGCGAATTAGGTGTATTAGCTCAATTCCTTATTCTAGAGGTATTACTGTGTTAATTTAGCTTTGTATGCTTTAAAGATGTCTTAACCATTCTGTATGACTTCATAGGCAACGCTAATATTGTTATTAAAAGGAAAAGCTATTAGCCAAGAATTCAAATGCATGTTTCATCATTCCCTAATAAGTGGGATCTATTTCCTTGCAGGGTATGCTGTTGGATCTGTAGATGGACGGGTAGCATTTGAAATCTTAGGTTCACTAAATATGAATGGCTCAGGGTTAGTCCTTGCCTATTTACTTTCTTATGTTTATAAACCAAATCCTTAAGTCATAAGAAAGTTACTTGGATAGTTTTTGCTTTTTTAAAATGAAGTTGTTTCTAAAAGCTTATAGAAATTTCAATATGGCTAATTCTTCTTATTGAGTTGTTAACGATACCGATAGGTTATATATATATTTGTCTTATTGGTGATGTTACTGACGGTGTGTTCCATTTGTTCAAAACTCGTCTTTCTACCCTTGTCTTTATTAGAGGAGTTTCCTTAATGAACTGCAGCATTGACTTTCATGCATTTGCTTAAGATCTCTTGCTTCTGACCGAACGGAATAAATATTACTGATTTAAATTTAACGGCTTCTCAAGTGTTTGTGTGCGTTCTCATTATGTCGACTTTGGTCAAATTTCCACAACTGTTATTATTGAAGAGTGTTAAGCTCTGCAGATACACTTTCCGATGTCATCCAAAGTCAAAGGACGGAAGAGGGCATCTGGTATCAGTCAATGACATAGTATTTAACCCACTGTATGCACAATCTCTCTTCAATTGCTTTCACACATAAGGTGAACCTTATAAATGGCTGGGTGTTCTGATTAGGATCTGTGGTGCTTTTGCCACTGGTGACAATGAAGGCTATGTCATAGCATGGGACGCTCAAAGTAAAAGAAGATTATATGAGGTATAATCCATTCGTCATAATCTCCAATTTAAGTTTGCTTATTTGGATGACCATGTTTTGCTCATCTTTTATGAATCTTGCATGTATAGTTGCCGAAATACCCAAACAGCGTTGCATCCTTATCATACAACCATAATGGACAAATTTTGGCTGTTGCATCGAGTTACACATACCAAGAAGGCAATGAGATGTATGTCAAATTTCCACCTTCAAGTATCAAGCAATAAAGCTGTTGATTCTGATATATCTGTGTCCACTTCTCCTTGACAGGGAAGAAACCCCACAAATATTTATACAAGAAACAGATGGCGGCAACATTGGATCATCTTCAGCCAGAGCGTCATGTAGGCAGTGATATAAACTTGGCAAAGAAGGTAACACACTTGAAAGCGAACAACAGTTTTTCTTAGTTTCTTAAGGTTTTATCAGCTCTGTATCTTAAGGTCCCCATGAGGCAATTTGCATAAATTGCTTTAGCCATCTTTGCTTAATACTAGTCATCTGAGCTGCTTTCCACCCCAAGAACATATTCTATGGGATATTCTCCAACTGTGCTGGCTTTTATTTGACATTATGCATTTTCAGGTGGAACCTGGGATCTGTTACTGAACCGGCTCCTTGGTGGATCTGTTGCTGAAACAAATTGTTTGTTGTCCAATCAATATGGCCCGTGGACCTCCAATGTTCATATTTGTGCTCCGAGACATGAACATGACGTAATGACTACATTCTCTTCAAACAGTCTTTGGCCTTTCCTACTTGTAATCTCTTGAATTTGAACCTCTAGGCTTGCTGCGTCACGCTTCTTTTTCTATTTACAAGTTATCTTAGCTTATTCCAAAATTCTTTGTTTTGATCTATACGGTGAGGCTCTTGTTTTTTTTTTAATATATATTTCGATTTCGATCATCTTTGTTACTGAATTAAATGAATTTATATGCACAGACAAATAATTAGGAGATTTTAAAAAAGAAATACTAGTTCTACTTTTGGGGTCGTGGTCTTACTTCTAGGGTCAAATCAATGACGCTTTAACACAATATAAGTCAATCGCAAGGATTTGGAAACCACCTAATTACGAAAGCCAAAAAAATGAATTCCTTTGATAGATATAATAAAAGATGATGCTTTTTATATTTCTTGATAGGGAAAAAAAAATAAAAATGTGTCACGAGCAGCCCACGCCTCCTTTGCGTCGTTACAACGCAGGAATACAGATATTTATCTCATATCATCTTTAACCCTCCGTTCCACAAATCCAACGGCTGATATCCACCATCCGTACACCGCTTGATAAATTCCCAACTTTCTGAAACCCTAACCCTTAAGCATTTAAATATAATCCTTCTCCGTCACTTTTCTCTTTCCTTACTCTCTGCTCTTTCTTCGTCGCCTGATAATTGTTGGGAAGCCTTTTATCACTACATTTCTTTTACTCACAATCACCGCCGCCGCCGTCATGTCGGACGAGGAGCATCAGTTCGAATCGAAGGCAGACGCCGGCGCCTCCAAGACCTATCCTCAACAAGCCGGTACCATCCGTAAGAACGGTTACATCGTCATCAAGAACCGTCCTTGCAAGGTACGTTACCAATGTTCTTTTTCCGTTTGTTTAGATCTGTTATATTTTATTTATCGCGACCCTGCTGAGGTTTAATTTGTTTACTTGTGTTTGGAAAAAAAAAGAAGGTCGGATATGATCTTGGAGTGTGTTAACGGTCTGTTGTATCTTAAATTCAGTTGTTTTTAAAGCCTCCTGAGAGAGAGCCTTTTTCTGTTTCTAAATTTGTCTACAGCTAGAGTGAAGGATTGCAGAAATATCCTTTCATAAAAAAAGACTCAATTGGCATTGATTAATTAGTTATACTACGGCTTGTCGTAAGTTTGCAAGAAAGCAATCGGTGAGTTAAAACTGATGAGATAGCTGCTGCTGTGATTGAACACGGACTTCGAGGTTTATCTTTGTGATTTGAATTTAGGAGTTGTCATTTTTTGTTTTCAGTTTAGCTACTCCGTGTGAAAAGTAAATTTGTCAACGTTTGAATTCTCGGTTAATGGTGGCATATTTGTAGACGTGTGTTTTAATTTTGAATTGGGGGGATTTGAGTGATCGTTTTTTCCCCTGAAATTCATTTATCAATGAGTGATCTTCATTGGTTTGTTCATTGTTTTGTTGCAGGTTGTGGAAGTTTCCACATCCAAAACAGGCAAGCACGGCCATGCGAAGTGCCACTTCGTTGGTATTGACATCTTCAATGGCAAAAAGCTGGAAGACATTGTTCCTTCTTCCCACAATTGTGATGTACGAACTTACTTTTCTAAGAATCTTCCCTTCGTAGGCTACTTCAATTTGTTTGCCTTTAATTTAACTTGTATTGTTTTATTACAGGTTCCACATGTTACCCGTACCGACTACCAGCTGATTGACATCTCTGAGGATGGATTTGTATGCCATATTGGTCTTGTTTTCTTTTGTTTGTGTCCGTCTCGCAGGTGCTGAGTTTGTTAATAAAATTTGATTCTGAAATTTCAGGTTAGCCTTCTCACTGAGAATGGCAATACCAAGGATGACCTCAGGCTCCCAACCGACGAAAATTTACTTACTCAGGTTAGTCACAAAAGCACATCGAGCAGCAACCAAACAAAAAAGAATACATGCTTTGGTTTAATTTTGCAATCTGATTTACATAGTATATTTGTGGTTTATGCAGATTAAGGATGGATTTGCTGAAGGAAAAGACCTGGTCGTGACTGTGATGTCTTCCATGGGAGAGGAGCAGATCTGCGCCCTTAAGGACATCGGCCCTAAAAATTAATCTTTCGTTTAGCTCTATGTTCGGAGTTAAGTGGGTTGACTGCGATTGAGCTCTGCTGATCTATATATTTTAGCTGTGGGCTTTTGGTGGGTTTCAGAGCTGATTAGGGGGCGTATCCCGGATAAAACTATAAGGAGATGTAGCCTTCCGCTTATGTGAAGATTTTATAACTATCTCAAGTAGCATGCTTTTGATTTTGATTTTGATTTTTTTTTTTTTGTGGTTCATGGTGTGTAGAATTTATATGATCTTGAGACTACACCCTTTCCTTGAAGCAACCTTTAAACTGTTTTTACATATTTTTGCAACTTTTCAACCTTTTAATACCTGTATTGATCTTTCTTTTCCGTTTTGTCCTTAAATTCTTTTTGTTTGCATGCTTCGTGTCAGTGCTCTAATAAATGTAATGGACAATTAAAAAGGTGAAGAGTGTATTACTGGCTTATGGAGGTGATTCCTTTTCCAGGTTTAATCGATCAATGCAGCTAAGGTCAAAGTAAGCCTATTCTAAGGAAAAAATAACGACAATAAATAGAATTGCAACCGTGGATCCAACTCCTCTTTAACGAACACAATTATATTATTGACCATCCATCACGATCTTAAATTGCAGTGGTCATGTGTTACAAAATTTGTTCAATGCAATAATCAAAATGGTCTTGAGAGTCACAAACTTTGCTTGCCACAATCAATTAGTCATAGGACCAAATTAATCATCATCACCCAGTTTGAAACTTTAATCGTTCAAAGTGTTACCTACAAACTTTCCCTGTCCACGTAACGTATGACTGTCCCAAGCCAATGGTCAGGAATGGAGCCCCTCACTTCTCCCTTCAAGGCACTCAATGAATGGCTTGTTGCGGCCTGTGATGGGTATTTCTACTCATTAATGTAATGCGGGGAAGTAGAGCTAGAGCTTGAGGCAGGACAAAGTTCATTTACCTTAACAATGTAGACATCAATGCCCAGTTTTGCAATCATCGCGGCCTCCGATATCTTGGTTACCATTCCCCCTGTTGTGTCATGAGCTGCTACCGTTATTTCAACTGCTAAGACAGAACAATGTCTCTTTTAGACAGGACTATGGCCTCAACAAACCATCGCCTATTTTAATGCCCTTCTGAACAAGAGTAGCAACCAAGTTCAACTCTTAGGACATCAAACTACATAATATAAATTATCAAAAGGACTCTTGACATGTGTAGTTACTAAGATCCCTCTCAGTCTCACCTTCATAATAAATTTTTTTATCATGATGTTGTGCATATCCATATATCAGGGCCATATTTAATTCTCTAATTATCATACCTTCTAATTCAATTCCTTAATTTTAATAAATTTAACAAAATTCTTATGTGGCATCTACAGAAATAAACTAGCATATAATGGAAATGACGTGTCTGTCTAACTTAAATGCCACGTAAATTTCATGTTAATAGACCTTATAGAAAGTTCTAACATGGATTGGTTAACAAGATATAAAGACTGAATTAGAAGGCTTAATAATTAGATGACTGAAATAAAAAAGTAATATTAAGTTGATAGACTGAAAGTATGAAGTCCCAATTACAAGAAGGTACTAGCAGCAAATTAAAATGGGCCCCTGATGATTTGCTTGGATCATCCAATCCAATGTTATATCGCAATGGAAAATTTGTCACATCAAGCAACTTTCACAAACCTTGTTTATTCATGTCTGTAAGTGTTGGCTTCACAACAGACCAGCCGCCGTCCTCTCTGACGACTGTTTTATACAAACAGTTTGTACATTTCATCAAATTTCACAAGTCAAACAATATATAGTTTACCAGTTCCAAATGTGAAGTGGATATCCACCTATCTCCCTCAAGAGTGTTGCACCTGGTTCTGAAGGTGGACGGTCGTACACACCATAAACATCTGTCTTTTTATCATGTTAAGCAAATAACTCAAAAATGATCACACTCATCAGAGAGCCGCAATTGCTATAGTAAGTGGATTAAGAAATGAAGACACACAGACCTCTAAGGGCGGAATAAAGAAGTAAAAAGGTCGTAGATCGTCAAAGCCAAAAATAAATAGCAGAAGGGATGTATAGATACTCAACATTAAGTCGTCTGATTTGATTTTGTGAGAACTTTACATGTACCACGTACTATTACAGGAAGAATTGATCATAATCTGAAAACTTGTGGTGGAAAAGGATACAAGGAAAACCACATATTCAGGTTTCAAGTAGGCTGCAAGATGACGTATTATAACATCACCACTTAATATGGTACATCCCTGAGTAATTCAAGATGTCAATGTCAATCTCTGATAACTAGAACAACAAAGTACCTATCCTCAGAGAAAACAAACCTGTGCTTCATCAAGAACTGCATCTCCATGAATAACCTAGAAAGCAAATGAAACATGCCATAAAACAGGAACCTGTCACAAAATATGGTTCACATAGAGCAAGAAAATGCCACAAGGATTGTTACCCCGTAAAAATGCAAACAAAACTAGGAGGTTTATATACAAATGTATTGAAGTGATTTAGTTTGGCCAACTAACTATTGAAATTGGTGCATCTCCACCACAGACATAGGTTTCAACATGCTAATAATCCTTCTTGGTGTTTGAGAGATTTCTTCCCTTTGTTTCTTATCATCTTTTTTTTCTTTAACCTTCACCTTTCTATGTTTGCCATTTTGCCTCTAGATGTCCATTATCTTCATTCATCAACTGACTTTGTCAGCCGTAGGATACACAGCTAGAGTCATTGGTATAGTTAGCATAGTTAATCACCTCCAAGGGCGATACCACTTGTGTCATTGTCAAATTCTGTGTCAGGTCTACAGTAAATGAGCACAAAGACTAAGAAAAACTAAAGAACTGATAACAAGGAAATTTCAAATTGAGATTCAGGGGCAAACAACTTTGGAAAACTCATCAAATTTAAATATCTCTAGCAATTGAAGTTTCCATTTTATTGCCTTAGAAGATAGTCCAGAACTCAAACTAGGCTACAACTTGTGAATCAGAACTTTGGTGTAACCAGAGGAAATCAGTTTGTTATTACAACAATGACCAAAAAGAGAATATACAATCAATGGCAATGATACATAAACATTTAGTTAAACTGATCATTTGTGTTATACAAAGAAATGCGACAAGACACTGTATGCAACTAAACCAGTCTTAGGGCTCATCAAAGAATTTTATCTTACAGGTACAAACCCAGAGTTGACTGCCTTAGCCACTGCTGAGACGTCAGCTGATGCAATCTGAGAATCAGAGTCCAGGCTTAAAAGGTAATCATATTGCACGACGGCATGACATGGTAAATCAAAGGGAGAATATAGAACTGTCTACATATGCATCTGAGGAATAAAACACATAAACTATCTCAAAGACTAACATTTCTTTCAGAGGTTGACCATCCGCATGAAAATGGAGACATTCCGATGGAAGGAATACCCTCTGCCGAAAAAGAACAAAATTGGTTAAGAGTTATATGATCCACATCTAGAAGCAGAGTTCATAAATCATTCATAATTGTTGTAGTATATTGTTCCAGCATGAATTCTGTGACATCTAAATTCAAATGACTAGCATTTCTAGCACCACCACAATTTCAAGTTTACTTGCATATGACATGATGTTTGCCTTCCGATTACTATGTCAATACCTCTAGCCAGTGCTCGAACAATTTCAAGGTTGAGAATTGTAACCTGAATAACAACCAAGTAAAATTGTAAGTGGGGCAAAAAAAAAAAAGTTAAATAAATACATAAAAGTTCAGTTGATTTGAGGTAGGAAAGTTTTTTTTTAGAAAAATGCTATCTTTGAAACACAATGAAAAAAACCTTCTTACTTAGATGAACCAGATCAGAAACGAAAAATTGAATTTCGAAGGTACTTTTATGATGCAGAATAGGAGTAATTCAAAGGTCAGAAGTACTTAACAAGGCTTAGATTCTCATAAATCAAGTGGAGACCCATTTTAATTTAGCAGTGACAAATTCCATCTTATCTGGGCAACGAACTGCTATTCTGAGGCCACTACTATCTTAAAAACTACAAGAAGCATTTAGAAAAGAAACTTTCTTTTCTTTTCCTTCTTGATTCCTAGTATTACAACGTCAAGTTGCATTATTATATTGGGATTTTACAGAAGTAGGAAAACATTCCATTAGTTATATATAACTGGAACTTTCAGAGATGCATCAAACTCTGTAAGTTGGTAAGATTATCCTTACACTTTTTTTCATTTGAGGACAACAAGAATGTCTTTAATTTAAAAGCGCTATAATAGATTGCAGATTTGCTACATTACCTAAAATGAATGGAAAAGAAGAAACAACTATGGGAAACACTACAGAGCAGAGAAAGTAAATCCTACAGAAATACGTGTGGCAACAAAACCAGCCTTGACAAGAGGTTGGTTCACTCCTCCTTTATGCACCCCTGATTTGCTTGCTTGAAAATGCCCAAAAGAACCTTAAGTCAACAACAAACGGTGCAAATTAAATTTCAATTATGTAGCTTCAAATAGTCCAACAATTATTTATCCCCTCCTTTTTATTGAACCCTCATATCCCTAAAAGTCTAAAAACCGTACTCTTTATACCCAGAAACAAACTCTTATTTTTGGTTCACATAAATCTAACTACACTTTCATCATTGCCTGAAGCAAAATAGTCCGCACAAACACATGAAGTGCTGATTAAAGAAGTAGCTAGGCAAATAACCTGCTCCATGAACGACAATAAAATTGTTGGTATCCAATTTGCTTTGGTCTTTAAAATGGTCCAGCTCACATGAAGGTTCCAAATTTCCGAATCTCTTGCTCCAGTCCATCCCAACAACCTTTTGGAAGTCAGACCCATTAATCATAGCTTGCCTTAGCTGTGATGAGACGGTATCCAGATTCTCTACGTTGATCTTCTCTAGCTCATTCTTACAGGTTATGGCTGCTCCTCCTGTAACTCTTATGATTAATCTCAATGAAAAACTAATACATGCAAGATGAGAAGTAGAAGTTCTTTCTTTATCAGTCCATTTCTCTACTCACAATTAAACTTTAAGATTAAGCAGCTCAACGAAGAAAAGTTGGCTCGAAACGTTACCGCGCTATCAGTTGCGGAGAAATTTGACATAAATGCTACAGATTCAAATGAATCAAGCAAAAGACCATAAATTATTGCTCATTTGTCATCAGTCTCTCAATTTAGTAATGCGAAGTGATGTTGCTACAGCCTTTAATAATTTGGTCAGCTTCTGAACGATCGGTGAGTATACATTGAAAGATGAAACGCAACTTGAATGAGAAATGACTGACCAAGTTTAACGATGCAACGAATTGGTCTGGTTAAGTGAGTGTCCTCAATCTCCATTTGGGGTCTACTTGCGTTGTCTTCTCCTTCTGTCATTGCTGTTGTTGAGGCTTATGTTCTAAGTCCTTGCGGTTTACACCATTGAACGTACGTTGAAGACATTAAAGCTCGAACTTTTGACTTCCTTTTGAAGGAAGGCTAAAAGCCCAATTCCAGGTTTTATCTTTTTGAGTTTGATAATTTTGAAACTTAAACTTGAAACTAAGTCAATGAAGGATTAAAATTTTACGAATATGCTCAACTTAAAATTTTTTATGAATAAAGATTAGGGCATGTTTACAAGCAATGTTATCTGTAACAATGTGAAACCATTACTCTTTAAAAAAAATGTGACGTATAAAAGATTAAAAGGTTTTAAGTTTTAACCTAAAATTTTGTAAATTTTCATAAATTATGTAAATTTCGTAAAATAAAAAAAGAGAAACTAAAAGTTTCAGAAAACTCTAAAATCCCATTGTCGCTTCTCTCTCTGACACACTTGCACCATCAACCATTCTACTCCAGTCTTCATGCAAAGGTTGTCTTGCTTGGTTCACGCATCTTCACCTAGGGTTGCCCTCTCCAGGTTCATGTTTTAACGTTCGTTGAAGGGGTTGTGTTGTTTGGTTGATCATTATTCATCGTCCTCTGATCCGCGCTCCGATCTTTATTGAAGGGATTATCTTGCTTGCTTCACGCATTATCTCTTGAAACTAAGATAAGTCCTAGAATTAAAGTATTCTCTTGAAACTAAGGTAAGTCCTACAATTAAAGTATTAGCTATTAAAATTAAAAGCAGTAAACATTTGATTATGAGAAGTCTGAGGTTAGAGCGGTAAAAAGAAGTCTGAGGGTAGAGAAGTTTGAGGTTAGCGTAGTATGAGAAAAATAGTATGAATGATATGGGCAGACACAAACTAGTGTTAGTTTCATCTTCTACCAAAGATGGTCAGTTGCACAGTGGGTAGCTACTAGGACCAACCGATTTTCTATTATGCTCTGATTGGTAGGAAAGTTTAGTAGAAGATGAAACTACTAGTCTTTCCTACCAATCAGAGCACAGTAGAAAAACAGTTGGTTCTACAAAATCTTAATTTGATGTTTTTAATTCTGTTACCCTCCTACATCCTTTTTGCCTTACTACTAGGAGTATTTGTTGTATGAGTGTGTATTTTTAATTGCAATTGATATATTGTTTTTATGTTGTTGCTCGCAATACTCTGATTATCATTGATGATAACATAAAATTTTGATTTTGTTATTCTAGTAGTAACTTAAATTTAAAAGACTCTAATTATTAATAACTTAAAGTTGATGTAACAATTGAACCAAATAAGGATTGCATTTAATATAGGTATTATTTAAACATTGAGGCATAACAAACTATTAGGTAGGTATATAGGCTGGAAATCAGTGCTCCCATGAGACATATAGGTGAAAATTTTCATGAGCCTAAGAGTTTCAACGAGAACATGTTTCTCAATTCACAGGTGTAAACAACACCACGTTCCTTAATTAATAGAATTTAGTAAGTTGGTTGATGAAATTGTTATGAATATATCAAGCATCATGTGCTGTGTTAGGCTTTAATTTTTCACTTTCACTTTCGCTTCAATGGTTCCTTTCAACATTCTGACTAAGTCTCTTCATTTTCTTAGAGTTGGTTTTTTCAGTTTAGCAGAATGACATTTGATGAAGTAATTCTGAGATTTCATCATGCGGGATGTTTTGTTAATGTTAATGATAATGATAATGTTATGTATGAGGGTGGTTTGTGGATGCAATTGAATTTGATCATGACTTACTAAGCTATTTTGAACCGGTTGATGTATGTAAGAGAAGTGGGTATGACAATGTGAAAAGGATATTTTATCTTATGCCTAGTTTTGAACTATGTAATGGTTTGAAAGTTGTACAAGATGATGCTAGTGTGTTAGATATGGTTAGTCAGATGATGGTACCAGTAGTATTAATATTTACATTGAATATGGTGTAGATACCCCTGTTGAAGTGATCGAGGATGAATGTAATAGGGATAATCAGGGTAATGTAGTTGAAGATAATGGTGACGATGTTAATAATGAAGGGTTTGGAGGTAATGTAGGTAATTTATACAATGTGCCAAATGTAGAGGATGAAAATAATGTAGATATAGAGAATGAAGATGATACAAATATAGAGGTTGAAAAGGATGAAGATGATTTAGAGAAAGGAGATGAAGGTAATGATCCGGATGAAGATAATGAACCACATGAAGCTGATGCAGGTGATGCAAATGATGAAGATGAGGTAGTTTTGTTTGAATATTATGATAGTGATGGATATGGAGAATTTGTTGGTGATGTAGATGATATGGTAGATGATACTACTAGGAGGAAAAGGAAATATCATGTTTATGATAAAAATCTAACTGAGTCTTACATTGAATTAAGGATGATTTTTTTTTATCATTTGCAATTTAAGCATGTAGTGAGTTTGTTGTCCATCAAATCAAAGAGGGCTGTCATGTTTACTAAAAATAAGCCCAACTTTGTCTAAGGTAAATGTACGACAGAGAACTGCCCTTAGTATATATATAGAGCATTTGATAGGAAGCTACAGTCATTTCAAGTTAGGAAACTCAGGAAAAATCATGACTATAATAGGGCATATACAAATCTTAGGATGTACACCAACATCTTTGCTAACTTGTTGAAGGATAAGCTTAAAAGGGAGCCATTTTTTAAGAAAGATGATATAAAATTTTACGTTAAGGATTGTTTAGGTGTTAAAGTGTCCATGAGTATGGTGAGAAGAGCAAAGGAAAAAAAAAGTAGACAATGTATACCTCTAAATCTGCATCCAACACTGACAACCCAATAAGTGCCTCTAAGTCTTCATCCAACATTGAAAGGGGGAAAGAAAGGCATAAGAAGAGCAAAAGCCTCTGCTTTTTCCTCTGCCTCTACCTTTGCTCTGCTACTCTGTCCGTATCTGCTAGTGCCATAACTACTTCAGGTACTGCCAACACCTCAAGTACTGCTCATGTAAGTGGAAGTGTCCATGAGTATGGTGAGAAGAGCAAAGAAAGAAATAGTAGACATTGTATGCCTTTAAATTTGCATCCAACACTAACAACCCAATAAGTGTCTCTAAATCTGCATCCAATATTGAAAGGGGAAAGAAAGGTAAAAGAAAAGCAAAAGCCTCTGCCTCTGCCTCTGCCTCTACTACTGTGTCTGCATCTGCTGGTGCCACAACTACTTCAGGTACTGCCAACACCTTAAGTACTACTCATGTAATTGGAAGTGCAAATGTAACAACCTAAGTTGTTCTCCCAACACCTGGTGGTGCTTCAGAAACAACGACAAATATCTGTATATCTTCAAAGGTCACCGCCAAGAACCAAACCAAAAGGAAAAGAAGGCCTGCTTATGGTGTTGCAAATGATGGAAGCAGATTGAGGATGTTAGCAGCTGGCAGATAGAATCCAAATTCTTAAGAAAAATACAAGAAAAAGGCCTATCACATACTCTTGTCTTCAACAAGTCTTCAACAAGAAGCAATTAGGAAGATCAAGAAACGAATGGAAGGGATGGGGGTATAAACAAATGAAACCACAGGGTTGCAGATACTAAATATAAGTGTAAAATTTTTGCATTCTTATATAAAATTAATTAATTCATACAGCTTAACAAATATTTGCATTTTATCTACAGCCTGGAAAGAGAAGTCAGAGACTGCTAAACCTTAGGCAGAAATCAAGAAAGAGCAAGGAAGTTGTTATTGCGCACGTGAATCCAAGCGAACAAAGTCAAAATGCATCTTTAAAGGGAAAGGACAAAACTGTAAACTTAACATTTAATTATTAATGAACTAAACAGTTTTGTGATATTTGTGAACTAAACAACAATAGATTATAAGGATGTTGTTAGGATTAATTTTATTAAGCGACGAATGCAATGACTTCCAATTTTAATTTGAATTTCATTTCTTGTACATTTTTTCCTTTTTGTTGAAGTTCATGAATAGGTTACCGAGGGTGATGGAAGCATGGTTGGAATTGTCAAATTCTTTGCAATGCCTTGTATTTTTCGAGGAAAGCTTAAAGTTTATGGATGGAAAGAGATGATCAACTTTTTGTAGTAAAGTGTTGGTTTCCTTTATTTTTCAATCAGTGTGCATTGCATTTTTTTTAGGTCTTTTCATTTTCATTGAAGTTCATGAATGGTATAATATGTACATTGTTAATATTGCCTCAGTTGGAATTATAGATCTATTATACATCTTTATCTCCTCATCAATAATTTGATGACTTATAAACTAATATACCAGTTGTGTTAATCATTGGATTGGAGGTAAAATATGGATAACATTTTTTAGAGTAGTCAATTGTTGCCTCTTTTAACTCCTTTTGACTACTAACAAATACTCCATCTCCATGACATTAATAATCTAAGATAAAGTTGATCTTTTGGATGATGGCTATAGATGGCGTAAATATGGTCAAAAGGTTGTCAAAGGTAATCCTAATCTAAGGTGATTTTATGACGTGGGCTTTTTTCTAAGGATTTTCGTGCAACATTTCTGATTTGTGCTGTCTGTATGTTCCACAGGAGCTACTATAAATGCACAACCCCAGGATGCAATGTTCGCAAACATTTTAAGGGGGTTGCTACAAATCCCAAGACCGTTGTAACAACATAAGAAGGCAAACACAATCATGATGTACCAGCGGTTAAAAGTAGCATCCACAATGCTTCCAGTTCTAATGGGTTGCAATTAAGGCCAGACAATCATTTTAAGTGAGCACAGGAATTTCAATGGTGGCGATAAACAACCTGTAGCACGATTCCAGATAAAAGAGAGTAGATAACCTAGTTTCTATGAAAGGGATGACCTTGAACATTTACATATGCTTAAAAATGTTTTTTCTTTCATACGTGAGGCCATGGTTTGCATATTAGTGGTCCGTGATAACATATTCGTATGAATGCAAAAGAAAGAAAGATTATGAAAAGAATTGCTCGGGAGAAGAACCTTCTTGGATGAGCTAGAAGTCATACTGTTGTATTTAACTATTTTATTAGGGCATAAACCATGCAACATAATTGATGTTCGCGTATTCTTTTGTGATGAAAATACAGAGAGTAATAATTGTGATAAGGTATTTTACCTTATTTTCCCGTTAACTTCTGCAGAAACCTATTACTATTATTACTTTGTCCTGGTTTATTTGTGTTATAGTTTGGCCAGAGTTGTGCAAGTTCTGGTCCTGGTGGTTAAGCACTTGCAGATAACATCTGTCTTCAGTGTTCAAATTTGTGTTACTGCTCGACTTTATATGAGTAAAGAGATGTTAACATTTGTATTAATTATAAGTTCACGGTGCACATAACATTCTTATCCATTTTACTTGAGAGAAAAAACTTGGTGCAAGTATCAACCGGAGGAATAACGGAAGACTATCTTTTTGCAACCATTGTGGGGCTCAATATTTTAAAAACTAGATTAGAAGTTAAACCGAAAAAATAAGAAATTTAACGTTCAAAAAATTTAGCTAACATTAGATTGTCATAATATCGACTAAAAATCAAATAAAATTAAAGAATTTGAATTATAAAATTGTCCTTACTTATCAAAGAATTTGAAATTTAATTAAATAAAGAGGTCGCTAAATGAAAATTAATTAATTTATTTTTATTTATAATAATTTATTAATTTATAAGAATTAACATTGATAAATTTTTAATAATAAGAATTTTTAAAATAAATCGATCTAGAAAATTGAAACATAAACTAAAAAGTTAAGTAGTATAAAATTTTTACCGTTAAATTTGTTGAGTTTTTTAATTATCAGTAAGGCCTTAAATTGAGTCCACTTATTTCTGAATTATCTTGGAGAAGGTTGACCCAGAATTTTAGGTGTTATATAAGACTCCCTGATAATTTGCTGGGAAGAAAATTGAAGAGAGGTGACATCGTGACTTCAATAATAGGATTGCAGAGCAAGCCATATTCGTTTAGACATGGCTAAACTATGGTCGATTTCTATCTGGATAAATAGCAAAGGTAAGAGACAAATTGTAAGCGGCCACGTTTGAAAGCTCGAACTGGCTTATGGATGGCACATTTAGGGTACGAGGCAGTCCTCAAAGGCATGACGTCCACGGAATCGGTGCAAACAGATTGAATTACACTTGATCAAAGGTAACATGATCGTAGTGGAAACCAATCATTAGAATGTAAGCCAAGACCTTGATCAAAAGGATTTTCTTTTCTTTGTCAGCATGTGTTCAACTTCTACAAAGATGGTGACCAGGTACTTTCTTTCTATTAGCCAGATCGGTACCCTTAAAATGACACTAAAATCAAACATCTCCAGCTACAAGGCTAGGTATTTGGCCATGATTTACAAAATCAATTTTGTTCAAGCTCACGCAGCACAGCACATGCTCTGGCAGCTCCTCTTGCTGTTGTGCCTGGAAAGACCACCACAGATAGAGCACATTAATGAAGTAGCAAACTAATGGATTCTGCTTGTTTTGAATCAGTTGTTCCATTGACAAATACCTGAATAGTTAAGCCCACATTAGCTATGCCATGTTGAAGACGATGTCGGAATGCTTCAAGCCCTTTCCTAGATATGTAGCTGAAACGATGAATATCCAGGTCAATCTCGAAATAGTTTGGCCCCTGCAAAGTATTAGAGCTACAAAACGTTAGAACATTATCGTATCAGACTTAACAAAGGAAAAACTTCCATTCTACTATGTCACAGCAGAACTTAAATTATTCAGGAAAGGAATTTCATAGCACACACACACAAATGCATTCCAAATCTTATTTACACCCAGTAGCTACCCTAATCAAACTGAGGGCCCATGGATCAGGAAAATTATGTTTGCCTTGAAGAAATTGTGTTGAGGGCGAGAAAGCACTGGTTTGTGGTTATAAGCCAGCAGAAGCTTCCTTTCTGCAGAACTCAAATGCAAGTCCTCTGGATTAACCAGACCCGCCAAAATTTTTAGCCTTTCTCTGAAAGGAATAACGCTGTTCTTTCCAAAGCCTCTAGTCTTTTCCATCTCATCATCAACGAGTCTCTGGAACAGAAAGCAACGTGAGAAATTAGCAGAGATGTCGACTCTGTATTATGGATAAGAAGCCAATGATCATGAACTCGATTAACATGAAGCACTTGTATAAGTATATACCCTGATACTATCTTGAAAATAAGACGAGATATCTTTGTCAAAGTTCTCAGTCAGTTTAAAATATAAGACAAGGCTCATGCCTTCTCCGTCATCTTCAGCTTGAAACAGGGCAACAGGATAAGTGGGAAGCTGCAAGATGAACAACCTAGATCAATACAAAATAACCATCTGACATGTCAGTGAGGACTGTAAATCAACTTCTAGAGTGCAGTTTTAAAGCAGAAAGTACCTGTATGTTGAGAATCAACAATGAGGGTAACCTCTCATGAGGTTGGGCACGTGGAAGTTCAAGGTGCTGAGCAATGTGATGTATCTTTCGTGGGCATACAAATAAATCAACGCCAATAGGTACATATGGGCAGTACTCCGGCGCAGGTGACTTCTGCTTATTACTACATCATTAAAGTTAGAGCTTTAGTTGCTATAACCCCATAATTTATGCAAAAACGAAAGATAGACATTAATGACAACAGACGGAGATCATAAAGACATGCCTGAAAAAGTTCATTCCCCGAAGCTTGAAAACTGAAGGTGAAACCTCAGACCAAGAAGCTGAAGTTAGTTTCCCTCCTTTTGAACTTGGAATCAGGTTCCCCGCCGTTGGACGGTATAACAAACTCTCAGCTGCACCAGTTTAAGTACTCATTTATGATGGAATCTCAAGTTTCATGGTATGGTTTACTAATAACACCTGCAAGGATTGATACTTACAGAATTCAGTTGTCTCCTCTCCATAACAGGATTTCCTCTTCAAAGAGAGAGTGATAACTGTTGATTTCTTTCTGTTTTCTTGATCCCTCTCTACTACCTCATGTGCGCCATCTTCAAGTCCTTTATAACTTTCAAATGCATCATCAAATGCTTTCTTTCTCTTAGTCAAAATGTCATCACCTTTTGAACCCCCTCCATCTATTTTCAGGTAACTTTCGTAGAAGCCCTTGTACTTGGACCCAGTTTCAACAAAGTGGGATGCAGTTCCGTACTCAAGCAATTGAGAATTTGGTTTATATCCAATCGCAGTACTTACTGAAGAAAAGCCGTCTGATTGGTCAAAGAAACCAGTAAAACCAAGTATAAGAACTTGCTATCATTCTCAAAATCGTAACATTGATAAGTTGCCATACGATTGCTAAGGTATGCAAGTGTCTCACCTCCGTGCACACTGATAAAGTCATCCTCTGAATCCGAGTCTATAATACTAACCGAGTCAAACCACACCTCCTCTTGGCATATTCCTGCAAATTATTGAAGTTTCAAATTCAGGAATGAAACTGATACTGATAAGCTTACATGTATAACCCATAACCTACGCAGAAATTGTTTACATGCATATATTCGTCTTATCTTATACTAATATGCTTGCCATTTCCAGACTAAGTGCGTAAAATCCTAAAGGCTTTTCTAGTAACAGTCATATTTACAGATTTGGACTTTGCTATAATAGAAGGAGAACACACCATTTTCATCAATTTGACTATGGTTCCATTGTAGCTGAGTGTGATGAAATGACTTGTTGGAGACTTCAGATCTCTTGCAGGTAGTTGCAGCACCCTTCTCACAATCAAGATGCACAAATTCACTAACAGCAATATCACTTACTCCAGCATCACTAAGCCGCGTGATAGGGACGTCACCAGTAGTTGAGGAAATCCTTCTGCAACGCCTGCCAACTCTGTAACGACGTTTCTTGGACTTGGATGGTTTTATCCTTGCATTAGTTGTGGAGTAACAAGCCCCCATTATCACAACAATTTTCTATACCCTTTCTAAACTCTTACTTCATACAAGAACAGAATATCCCAGGAATTCCAGGCAAATAATAATGGCACCTGCGTTTGCATTACAAAAATTTACTATTGTAGAAAGCTGAAGACTTGGATCAACCAAAATCGAGGATGAGCAGTAAAAATTAGAAGGAAGCTTCACATCAAAAGGACAAAATGATGAAAGAACAGAGCTGTGTCAGGCCAGCTGCACTTATGCAGAGAGTAGCATTCATATTGACATGCGAACACGTCAAACAAAGATAAATATGAACTTCACCAGGGACTTTTTTATTAAATCCCAATAAATTAGTAGATCGTTCAATCTTGGATAGACCGGTCACAAATTCAAGGCTATTTGTCATAAGAAAATTAGGATGAGTTCCAAGATTAAAGATAAAAATTTAAGCTTGAAGATTGTGAAAGCCAAGAACAAATTACCTAGACTACTGCATTTATTTATCTGTTTATTCCATATAAAAGGAAAGGGAAGCATATGGGCAGACAACCAGACAAACATAAAGTCAGTCTCTCTAGTGGCAACTTACCAAATCAACTATCAAGCTTCTGACTTTCCGCTAGTCTAGGAAGCAATAGTTTGAAAAGTTAGCTTTACTGCAAAAAATGTCGTCTGATTCAAGAAAAATCACGTTCCATAGCATACAGAGGCCTAACTCCTACACCTCTGGGAACTACTTGAAACTCCAAAAACGTAGAAATCCTGTAGCCCAATTCTTACCAGAAGCAGTATTACAACACAACTGAGATAGGCATGAAAGGTTTTTCTTTTCTCCTTTATAACAATCACTAAACACAGCGAAACCGAATCAGATAACTATAAGTCGTCCCATTGCTAGAATGGTAAAAGACAAAACAAAGACACATAATTTGACATCCAAAGTGTCCACCAAACAATAAATATGTCATTGTCCAAGAGTACATGAAAACGTCGACGTTGAATAGCTGATGAGTTTGACTCCAACGGATCAATATCAAAACAATTTACCAATCAACAAAAGAAAGACCAACTTCCATTTGGGATATCAAAGTAACATAAGAAGAACAGAAAGGATCGCAATGATGAGTGTTGACTTTTTGATCATATAGAAAAAATAAAAACAAAAAGCAATTTTCGAGTCACAATGCACGAACACGATTAACGTAAGACATTTGTCACGGTTTAAAGAAACAGAATAGATACCGTATCCCAAGTTGTATTGTATGCATACAAAATGATGAAAAGTAAGAAACTTTGTCGTTGGAGGTAATAACAGGACATAAAAAGTGAAATATGAAATGTTTAAAGGAAATGCATGTGAGAGAAGAGAAGAGCAAGAACCTGATGATGAGGATAGAGCAAATAAAGGGGCATGGAAGAAACCCGAGTCAAGAACTCTCGGATCTTTCCACGCACCCCAAGCACCTGTATATATGTGTCTTTCACTCTCTCTCTGTCTCTCTGGCGAGGGCTGCAACTTCTGAGAAGTTATGTCTATAGAAAGGAAGAAAGAGACAGAGAGAGATGCGAAGAAGCTAAAGAGTAACAGGAAGAGAACACAGATACCGGTCTTTTTGGATCCTTATTCCTACTATTTTGGTTTCGTATTGCAGACGGTGGACTAGATTCTCTTCTTTGAATCGTATATAAATTGTTTACTGTTAGAACTGTTCTTAGTTCTTTTCTTTTTTCACATTGAATGGAGGGGACATAAATTTTGATGAAGGATACCCCGACGTCGTACTTGCATGTTGACGCACGTGTTATCATTTATGCTAAATCTTATCTAATTTCGCTTCCAGACTCCCCCTGACAGATTACGTATAAAGTAATACAACAAGTACCTGAGGAATTAATACCGAGTTAATTTTGGAATGTTATATATTATTTTTATTAATAAAAATGGACAACAAGAACTACTTAATGGTTTAAGCTAAGGATTCCATTCAACAGAATGGGCCAAAGTTCCCAATTATTACTTATTAGTTTTGCTCTTTTTCCTTTTTCACACCTCAGAGTTCTATTCTATAGATCAATGTAACAACAACCTTTACCCTCACAAAATCAGCTCTCCGTGATAATTAGCGGAAAAGTACAAGAATCATTACTATTTCATTTTTGCAGGATTAATCTTGACAAGCAAAAAAAAATGTTGGAAAGAAACCACTAACTAGTACACGAGTAGAGGTCAATATGGTCACGCCCGAGTGGCAAAGGAAAGATTTGATTTTCTGGTGTGCAGCAATAGCAGCAGGTGGTGTGCGAAAGTGACTTTTGGAGTTGGAACAAAAAAACACCAGCTGGTTTCATTAATGTATTTATGAGGCCCCTCATATTAATAAGGTAAACTACCACAACAAATACACGATTTGATGTTTAGTGGCAACCTCTGCTTTTTAATTAACAATAATATGGAAACCCTGGGGTCACAAATTTGTATTGTTTGTCCTTGTTGTCAAGCAAACCATATAATACAATTTCCTATTCAAAATATCGTAAGTGCACATCTTTTTCTTCTTCGTTCCTCTTATATACTTGAAAAGTGAAAAGTTAGGCTCAACTTCACAAATTAGGCTCAAGTGACATGAATCATGTTAATATCTGTATGCAATCATATCTTAAAACTTTGACTAGTCTCTTGTATTTAAAATACAATCAAATATTTGTTGCATTTTAAAATTGAGAGAAATATTATCATATGACTTATATGCAATTACAAATTAGGGAATAAAGGCCTCTTAAGATTTTAAATTCTAAATATGAGGTCTTGATACACAATTTAGAAGATAAAATGAAATTGTGAAAAATAAGATCTGATAAGGTGGAGTGATGGAAATCTGCATCCACTCAAAGAATTAAGTAACATATAATGATCACTAAAGTATGGGATGCTTCCAACCAATTTTGGGAGCATGAATAGCATGATTTATTTTCTATGAGCTATTTGATGATTACTTTCTCTCTCTCTCTCTCTCTCTCACTCCTTCTCCTCCTCCTAAAAGAAGAAGTTGATAAAAGAATAAAACTGGACCTAAACAAACATTACTTTTCATTAATAAATCTCGAAGCTATTCTAAAGTTTGGAAGTGGGGAATTGGATGCCTAAGCAATCACACTTTAATCTATCTATCTATTGCTTGGATGGGCTTGCTTATGACTAAAGTTAATCAATTCTGTTTACACTATTAATTGAATTCCTCAATTAATGCTGAAATCATTAGAGTTGGGTGATACTGAAATTGGCTGTAGGGTTTAAGTTTAGTGATTCAATTCATTCTTTATGATTTAGAGAAAAAAGTATAAAATAAATGGAACCCTTGTGGAAGTGATTTGAACATAAAGGCATTTCATTTACGTTAGATTTTATCTCCACTTCACCAATCATTCCAAAGAAAGAATCTTAGCAATGTATAAACCGAAGGTTTGAAAACACCTAAAGTAATCTAAAATTATTGAGTAGCTAGTTAGCACCTATATATGTTTGCAACCTTTTCCATGTTCTCGAACTTCTTGGGTTTTAGGACCTGTATGTATAGATTGCAACATTTGGGGGAAACTCAGGTAGGTTTGGCAATTGTATGCATGCATGCAGTACTGAATGAGCACCTATGCCATGGTCCTAACTCCTAACACATAAAACGTTAGTGTTAGTTATTAAAACTATGAGGGTGGAGATGGGAACTCTGGAGCTTGTGGAATTCAACCTATCAATTAATGGTTGTGTTTCTGCCAATATGGTTGATTTTTGTATCCCAATTCCAGTGGATTAAGCAAATAACTTTGTCTATTGATGGGTATTATAGGAGCAACAGATGAATTAAATTTAATGTCAAACCCGATAGAAGAATCAAGTTTGTTTTAATTTCATTTAATTGTATGTTATGATCAAATCCAGAGACTTGTGAGCTCATTATAAGCTTGGAGATGTTGCATATTGAAATAGAAACCATGTTTAAACTTGTTTGAAAGATAATTAAGAACAAAGAGGAAACACAATATTAGCAGCTAATGATTGTATGGTATTTAGGATGTCAATTACAAAACGACAGTATCACAGCTGGACTTGTTTCCTAGAAATCCAATTCTGCAACCACTCCAACAATCGAATAGAAATAGGGTGCTTGCAACAACTACTCTAGCCACGACAATTTGGATTACCAACTCTGTTTTTATATATATATATAATTTTGATAGGACCATTTAAAAACCAGGAATATAAAGTGCCCAAACTTTATTATGAACTGAATTGAGAATTAGGATTAGGTTATTTAATATAGAACTGGAGGCTAAGCCCTCCTACGTACTTGGTCTAAATTTGGTTTAGCGTGTATACCATAAAAGAGGTGCTCCATCTCATTTTCAGGCAACTCTTTAGGGAAAATTACTACTTGGATAATATATTATGAGAAAATAAGGACTTGGAATGTGTGTGAGTTTTTCTTTTCTCTTTTACTTTAAGGGGAGGATATTTGAAAAGCCATGATATCAAGATCGATCGGACAATTTCTTTATGCAAAGCATTAAAATGACCACGTTCCTCCTATTTATTACCAATTGGTTAATGTATACGGAAGCACATGGCCAACAACGCATCCATTTTCAATCCATTTAGTAGGTAGTCCCGAGTAAGTTCTCATTTTTAAAATTTTTTTTCTTTTGTAGGTTTAAATGTTTAATTAAGTTTTGGTATTAAGTATAAAGACCATCAAACATGAGACTATTTTAGAGATGATAAAAAGAAGTTTGAGGGTTATAGACCCCACATGAATTTTTAAATTTATAAAGAGGATTATTAATCTACCTAAATAATAGTTTAGAATTACTTAAATAATAATTTAAAATTTATATTTTCACAATTGAAACTTGCATTTCCTTAATTAATAATTACATTTGATGCTATCTTTTGTAAAAATAAAATAGAATAATAAAATATAGTGCTCATAACTGAAATATTGTATTTAATTGGCTTTATATTGCATTTTTAAGAGTAAAATTAGAAGAATATTTTAAAATTTTCACTATTATTATTATTTTTAAAGGACTAAAATATGACAATTGATAACTCTCTTTATAAATTAATTCAAGCTCAATATAATTATTGAATAAAATTACTGACAAAAGAATAAGATGGGGGCATGGGTAGAAATGAATGCACCACATGTTTGCCCAAGTTATAATACTAATGAATGCCATCAAATCCATGCCTTGCATTTATATTACTCTATCATCAAGACTCAGTGAAATGAATAAAGTGATTGATGAATGATGAACCCTCTCCTTCCTAAAGTAGATGATGAAAATGGGAATATCATTTATCCTTATATTAAGCATAAGCTTGGTAATGAAAACAAGACTAGGTTATGGTACGACAATTGGTTTGATATTAGTCCCCTTATCCAACTTCCGAATCTACAAAGGTTCACAAACAGAATATCACTTCACTTAAGGGTTTTTGCTCTGATTGTTAATGTTGAAAGACAAGGACAATTCCAAGGCTTTCATTCTTTTTTACGGTATTTTCCTTTGCTTCAAAATACTATTCATAAAGATGTTATATCTTGGAAACTTCACTCGAGTGGTTAATTCATTAATTCCTCCTACCACCAATTATTTTCTCCCATTCCTGCAAAGCTCCCTAGTTTAATCTACTTTGGAAAAATGTCATCTGTCTTAAGAATTCTTTCATTGCTTGGATGGCTATAAAAAATAGGCTCCAAACTAAAAGTCAATGGAGAGGAGAGGTGGATACCACTTGCCTCATATGTAATAAAGGAATGTAAACTAGGCACCATTTATTCTTCAATCGTTGCTACTCTAAGTTAAAATGGAGTCAAATCTTGCAACGACTATCTATTCCTTTTTGCAGCTATAGTTAGGAGCATATTCTAAAATAGATTATTAGTAACACAAAGAAGGGTCAGCCTTATTCCTCTCTTTTCAAGGTTGCGTTCACCATCTCAATCTATTGTATTTAGAAGGAAAGAAACACTCGATGATTCTCGGAGAAGAAAGATGACAAATACAAGCTTGCGGATAAAATCAACAACATGATTTGAGAGTATATCCTAGACAAAAATGTACAACTCTTTATCCATAGACATGAAGACTCGATGGCTGCTTTAACTTTTTCTTAGCAACTTTTGTATGTTTTTATGTTAAATCTCCGACGACTTCTCCCCTTTTGTATTTTTTTATAGGCGCATGCTTGGAACTCATTGATATGTTATAAATAGTTTCTACTATAGTAATCCATCATTCATTTTTCAAAAAAATAAAAAACATAGTGAATAAATATGACCCAAACGGTACGAGTCCATTCTTGCTTTGGGCCTATTTCCAAAAAAGTAAGCCAATCTGAGCCCAAAAGATATGTCGCAATTCCATTCATGTATTGTCGCTAGAGTCCCCACAAATAGACGACCTATGCCAAAATTCTACACTTTCCGACTGCCCATGTCACTAAGATAACATGCTCTTTAATTTCTTATAATAAAAAATAACTTTGGTTTGTTTCATTTAAGAATTATGAAAAAATAATTTTAATTCTACGTTTTCATTTTTTACTGTTTAATTTTAATAAATTAATTATAAAAATTCAATCTTTATTAAATTTTGTGATTGTAACCAGAATTTTCAAAAGTGATCATAACTTTTTTTTTAACCAAAATAGCCAACGGTCCAACTTTTTGTTAACGATTTGACATAATTTACTACTTTAGTTAATATAAGTAGAACAAATTTCAATGTCAAATATTAATTTAATAAATATTAAATTTAAAAATTTTAAAAATCCTAATCTAATATATTCCTTTTCCCATTTTATTTCGTCCTGCAATTGCCTACACTAGTTGTCCCCTCTTTATTTCTTTATCAATCTTTCTCTTATTTATCTCCAGCGACCTCCCTTCCTTTCTATCTCAACACTACACATATAAGTCACTACACATATAATATAGTCGGAATCAAACTGCAAACATTGATGGTGGGGTCAATGAAATATTCAAATGAGGATTTTCAGAGATTGCACAGCAAATCAACCACCCATTGTGATTTGGGAATGGGGCATAGGATTGCCCATAACCTTTCTTTATAATTTCGGCATCATCAAAGAGAACAACATTGCCTTCGGAATCAATACCTTAGAAAAAAGGCACTATTCCGTTAGCATCCTGCATAAGAGGATACTTGAGCTTAATCCAAACAACACTTTTTTTTCTAGAAACATAATGAACAAGAACAGGGAAGAAGAGTGAGAGGATAAGAGGCACTAAAGAGATGAAGTGTTGGAATATGCTTGAGGTCCATATAATTCATAACCATCACAACGTTTCTGAAACATTGTGATGGTTTGCTACAGTCCATTGTCTCTGTAATGGGCATAGCAATATATGGACAGTTATGGGTTAGTTTTTGGGTCCCCAACTTTTGACTTTCAATTTTGAAAAGTTTACACATTAACTTGAGAGTTTGAGAGGTTAGAACATTTATAAACATTTCATTTTTTTTGCAATGGGATTTAACCAATAAATGAAACTTTTCGAGTAGCAATGGTTAGAGGTATGGTTGTTTCAATTATGCTCCTGCCTATACATAAGATTGTTGTATGTGATACTTGTATTGCATGAAAATTGATTTTTACTTTTATTTGATATCAGAGTCATAAGTATAACTCTGCTTGCATATCCTCTGTCATGCTCTGTTTTTTTTTTCTATTTTTGGACGTGTATACCATGTGAATGCATGATATGATTGATCACCCATATGATGGAGTTGGATGGACATTGGGGTTGGGAGGTCTATTTGACAACATTAACTCCAAGTTTTGCAAGTTTTAGGGCCTAAAATCCGACAATTGGAAATATGAATTAATATGGAGCAATAGAGGGAATTATTGAGGGAAGTATTAGGGACAATTCAGTGTAGTGTTTTTTAAATATTGTTGATATCAAGAGGAGAAAGACGATTATGAACTTTCTTGAGTAAACTTCAAAAAGTTATATTATTTAAAGGATCCTTTTCTATTGGGAAGTCAAGTTCATCAAGTGTTTTATGTAGCTAATTGTTTTGAGGAAAGTTGTCATTACGTGGAGAAGAAGGTACCTAAGTATCTGATTGATGTACCTTTGGATGATAAAGAAAATATTAAAGAAACATATTGGGGAGAATCAAATGACTATGTCAATGATTTCTTTAGAAATAATGGTGATGTAGACCCCAATTAGTCTAGAAAAGATTTACATATAGACACAATTGACATACCTCCAAATATCTTAAATATAGAAACAGAAAATGATGATGATTAAGATGATTCAGACTTTGATGGTAGTGACTAAAATTGGATGGATATTGATTAATAATTTTGTTATAGAAAGTCCTTATTATTTTTCTTTCTCTATTAAAAAGATAATTTTTAACTATTGTTTAAACATACTTTACTAATCTAATTATATATATATGGTTATTAACAATAATATTCTTTATTGTTATACGTCCTTATAATGAAAAAAGGAAAAAAAGAAAATGTGTGCGACCAAAGTTATTTACACCATAGTCTATGACTAACTTTCTGTGAAAGCAACAAAAGAAGACTCGTGCTTATGAACTAAAATATTAATCTAAATTGTCACATTGAGAGGAAGAGCATTTGGAGGATAGTGAAGAGCAATGCCAATTCATTAAAGAAAAGGTACATGTTTTCTTATTTGCTTTAGTAATATTTATATGATTATTCTACTGTTAAATTTGGTTTGCATATAGTTGCCATAGTATCAACTATTTTTAGTCCTCTTTGTAATATGAATGAAAATTTTTGATATTGATATAGATTAAAAAAATTTGCAATTTAATACTTCTTTCCATTGGTTTTAATTGTCACAAATTTTAATAGAAAAAGAAGGACCAATCCTCTAAGAAGAATAGAATACCACAACCTTTATGTTATTTAGGTAGTGTTACTTACTTTTTAAGGTCGAAAAACCAAACAAAACTTATTAAAGAACAACCATAGGTGGAACAAGTAAGAGGAGGGGATGAAATACATGAAAATGTAATAGAAGGCGAAGTAAAGGAAACGATTGTTTAGAAAGAGTATGCTTTTCTAAAGTGGCGAGAACTAATAAATAAAATTATAAAACAACAATTTGAACTGCATGAAGATGTAGTAAAAGAAAATGGATATGATATAAGCATGGATATGACATAAATTGCTACCACATAATGCTCAAGTAATCATATATTGTACTATTATTTAATTAATTTCTCTTATGTATACTAACATTAACAATTATTTTGAGGGTAGAGGTCCAACTTTGCTTGAAGAGGTTCATGCAAGATCTATGGAATAAGACAAAACAATTTTTTTCAATGCTCTTAATTAGACAATTAGTCCTAATGAGAAGAGGTTGATTGAATTCTCACTTTTCTTGGGTAATATGGCTCATAAAATCTTGCACCTCTAAACTATGTTAATTGACATCAGATTCCTAATGAACCTATTTAGAAATATATTAATGTAAGAAATCATTATCTTATTGCTCCTTTCTATTTTGATTTATAAAATTTAAATGAACATTTATTACATTACAAAAGAGATATATTCTACCATTAGAAAGTAAAGATTGGACTTTAAAAATTGTTGGAGATGTATAAAGAAGTTATAAGTTTAGAGTGAAGTGAAAGCATTTAAAACAATATAAGATAGATGCAAAAAGAAAGCCAATCATCCTAACTACATAAGAAACAAAGTCTTTGAGGAGCTCATTTCTTATTGGAACCACTCAGATGTGAAGGTATGATAATTATCAGAACTTTTACAAATTAGTTACATGATATGTAATTAATATAATGCTTTAATGTGTAGCAAATTGCTGAAACAAATATTCAAAATAGAAAACAACAAATTAAAATGCACACAGCTGAGTTGGAAAGTTCATTAATGATTTATAATCTATCAATAAATTGCTTAAGTTGTCTAAATTATATCTAAATTATAATTGACAAGTTTTTCTATAGATAGAAAAATGAAATAGAGGATAAAAATTCACTCTCTGTCTCTAATGATGAAAAGGATCCTGCAACTTATAAAAGAAAGATTGGAAAAGCATACAAGTAATTTACTATAAGGAAGAAAATTGTAGGTAATGTTTGTCTAGCAATAATTTTCTATATTGTTGATAATTTTTTTGAGATGCCCAAATTTATTGGTATTACATGTGTTCTTGATTCCATTTAATTTGTTTTTTTTATATTGTTGATTTGTTCTTATCAAAATGAGTTATTTATATTATAACTAGAATTATAGTAGATTTTTTGTAATTATATATGGTGTTTGCTTTCATTAGTGTGACTGTAAATTTCTTTTATAGGCTTGCATTGAAGAAATGCAAAAGGAAAATGATAGATAAAATCCTGATAAAGTTTTAACATATATGGGAGTGATAAGGCTTGGATGTAATAAACTTTTTGGAAGGAGTGTGAAAGTATCTAATATGAAAGAAAATAATATGGCAAGTGAAGCCTTGTGCAAACTTCCTAATGAGTATTTGCAATCCATCAAGAAAGCATTAGGAGAAGAGATGACCAAAAAGTACATGTTGAAAAGGAGAGAATGAGAAAGGAATTTAAACAAGAGAAAGTTAAAATGCTTGGAAATGAAAAGGCAACTAAAACAAGATAAAGTTGAAATAGAAGAAATGATGAAACAAATGTTCTCCCTCATTCAATCTTAGCTTGGGTAAGCTAACACCAATAAAATAGACATACTTTGTAAACTGATTGCACCTAGTCATTCAAAGAAAGGAATCTTCTATTCCACCAAACCATATATGTCAACATGAAGAATAACATGTAATAAATTTTCTTAATTTACTGTTGACGTATATGATCTTGTTATCTTTTTTGTTAAGAATAATTGCTTATGTTCATGCTTTTTAAATTTGTTCATAAAAAGAATTAAATCATTGTGTTATTAGCTTTTTGACTATATTATTTATCTTGATTAAATTGGGGTCACAATAAAGTAGTTAGTATTTCATTCTTTAGATATATCAACCTGTTTATGAGTATAATAGTTTTACAATTCTAATCAACTTCTTGGTTTTTTTTTAATAAGAAGGTGATGATTAGGAGTGGATGAGGAGGTACCAGGTGAAGGATTTTGGAGTGCCCATACATATAGGTTTTGTTTAGTATTTAGATTAATTCACTTATATTCCATATGAAATGGAGGAAGATAATGTAGAAGAATATTTTAGCTAGCGATTTTTTGCTTTTATATTTTGAATATGTTAAAGGTTAAATTTTACAAGTCCTCATAGACTATATATCATTTATAAATGCAGTTTTTTAATCGTTTATAGTTGATAGTACGTACGCAATTAAAACATATATTAATGTCTATATATTGCTTTTAATGTATATATAAATGTTGCCTACTTAATGACAAAGATTTACTTTTACAGTAATATATTATTGATAACAAGAGAATAAAATATTGCTTTTGTTATTACAAATTATTGTCTAAAAAAAGTCTCATTATTACCTTATAAAGACTTAAATTGTTGCAACATTTACAAATTGTTGCTATAATTTGAAGCTATTGTGTTGCCTTAGTCAAAACTTGAAATAACATTTCTTTTTATTTTATTGCCTAATAAAAAATTTGGTTGCCATGTGTTTAGAGCAGCGTCACTTTATTTAATGACATGAATTATGTTATCTTAATAAAAAGGGCAACAATAATTGTATTTATAGTTACACTTTTGTATGTTGGCTAAAACTCTTTTTGCTGTAGTATATTTTAAGTAAAATTTATTTTAAATTTTTGATGAATAAATAATTTTATTTATTAATAATTATTATTAAAATAAAATTACTACTAAATAAGTTTTAAAGTAATTTTATTTTAATTAATATTTATTAATAGAAATTTTATAACATATTAAAATAGAATAACTTATTATTGAAATCAGTTTATCTTTAGCTGTTATTTAGTATATTCATTATTAATAGCCAGAAAAGTATGACTATATTAGTATTAAAAGTCAAATAATTCTCTACTAAGATATAACATAATATATTATAAACTATTTAACAAAAGCTAAAAATAACGTCAAGCCGAACTCCTAAGGATCAACGTTGTTGCATTAAAAATACTAGAGTTTGTCATGATCATAGGAAATTAAGCATGCTTTCTTGTTTATAAAAAATTAAACCATAATTGATGAGAAAAATTATACACTCGTATTCAAGCTCTCAGTTGAAAGACAGCATAGCATATGAGGTATCAGTATTTTTTATTGTCATATAAGAATAAAAAAGATATAAATATCTTATAATTTAACAATTTAGTTATTATTCGTACAAGTTTTGTGGTTCAATGAAAAGGAGATTCTATCAACATAAAAATCAGTGAAATTTATAAAAAATTACAAAACTCTTATACTTTTCAATTTTCTAAAAAAATTCTTAAACTTTTATTAAAAATAAAGATAAATATATGTAATATAAATATTATACATTAACCAATCAAATATCATTAACAAAACAATCAAACTCATCTCTCAATCCTAATCTCAGCTAATAATTTAAGATAGCTGACATAAGTCTAAGAGTTGAGTTACATCGATATTTAAGTAATATTTGATTAGATCATATATCATATTTATGTCGCCTATTTTTATTATTATTTTTAAAGAAGGTCTAAAAAAAGGGAGTTTTTTGAAGAATTAAATTAAAAAATTTAAAACTTAAAATTAAAAATATTTTTAAAGTTAAATAACATAAATCTTTGTATTTTACTAGTAAAATAATTAGTTATAGAGCTTTATCAATTCCTGTTTTGTTTGAAAGGTCTGTCTAGTTAAAACCAAAATTTGTATATATTAAAATTAAATTCCATGTCAAATCGTTCCAAATTAATTTGATTACACTAGTAATACACCCCAAATGTTAAGAAATACGGCTCATATCCAATCTCGTGTGCGGTAGAATAATTATGATTATTTTTTGTTTGATTTTTTAAAATTCAATAACACTAAAATTCTATAAAATGATTAGCAAATAAACTATAATAGAACATGAAATTTTATTCATATCTTATTTTGAATTTTGATTATATTCTTATTATATCCCTCGAATGATTTCCAAAACTAACTCATCTCAATCACTGTAGTTATGTAAATATTCAAGTTCTAACATTATTTACATGACAAGTTGAGGGAATTCTGCAATTGTTGTAAAGCGAATTAGACAAGAAATACTAGGTTCATTAGAACTTAAGCTTATGTATAATAAGTTTTAGGCATTTTAGTAATTTAAGTGAAATTATCTACTTTAAATTAAACTTTAGCTAGAATTAGATCATTTTAATTAAATAGCAGTTATGTTCAAATAAGATATAATATTTTCATCCTTAGTTACTAAATATGTCATATTTAATTATAAAGTTTCTCAAACTTTATAATCAAATCTAATTTCATTAAAATATCTTTGTTCTCTTTAACCTATTCTTTATGTGTAACTTATTAGGCTTCCAAATGTATTGAGCAATAAATATAAATTATATCCCTAAATCATATTTAAGATTTATTAAATAATATCGATAAATACATGTGAGCGGCATCCATGTTGGGCGATGTAAGTTGTAACTTCTCGCACTTCTTTAAATGGCATCCATGTTGGGCGATGTAAGTTGTAACTTCTCGCACTTCTTTAAATGACAACATCTTGTTACCGCTTTGCTTTTCTATCTTGCCCGTCTAGATTGTATCCTTTTTCATTTGACGTGAAGAAGAATAACTAGGCTTATAACTGAAAAGACCAACATAGTCACTTTCCAATAACTAACCATTTCTTTGCCTATTTTCGCATCATTAACTATAATCCTTTACTACTATAGTATCTAAGGTTGCGTTTGGATATGTGGTGGGGTGGAGATAAGTACTTATCCACCGCAATTTCCAAATGTAGTCATATATTTGAATTTGTAGGTGAACAACTAGAGGTTGGAGGAGAGTGCGGTGCCACTACAAAAATCGATAAGTTAAAAGAGGGTTGAGGTCAAGGTTTTAAAAACCGGACCATATTGGTTGGTTCGACCATAAAAAGTTTGAACTAGCCAGTGGTCCGGTTCAGTTTCACCTAATAATCTTTATGTATTGAAACCGTCCAATTTATCAACAAACCAACTATTTTTTTGTACCAACTGTTTTTTGTTAAACACCAGTCTATCATTATACAAAACTTCAGATATACCTGAAGACTACTTCTAAGTTTCATTCACCGAAGGCTCGGGCTTCTCCTCTCCTCTCCTCTTCATCGCCTTCTCTTTACCATCTCTCACTACCTCCATGGATGTAGAAATCGAGCTCTTCTTTTCAAACTTCAGATTTAATTTCATTAAACCCCTCTCTTCTCCATTTCACTATCTTCTCTTCACCATCTCTCACCGCCTCCATTTCATTGCAGATTTTTTAACTAGCTCGATCTAAATCAACTAAGGATTTCATAAATTTACCGATATCTTGAACAAAAGGAAGGGTGCTTTTCTTCTGAAGTCAATGAGGGAGATAGAGTTAGAAGGTGCACAAAGGCTGAATCAAAGGTAAGATCTATCTTCTTCCCTCTTTGTTTCATTTTAATTCTAACACCCTCTCTTTAGACCTGCTTTACTCTTCTGCCAGGGATCTGGAATTTCTCAAGAGCAAGCTGAAATGTACATAAATAAGCACAATTATTACCTGCAATCTGTTCTTTTAAATTGTTTTCTTCAACAAGTGGTTATGTATGTCTAGTTTGGCAAGATTATTTTGGCAACTGCTTCTTTTTACAATTTAGTAATTACCTATAAGAAAGTAAAGTGGTTCTCAATTGTGAGTTACTTGCCTACATTGTCCCAGATCCCTGCTTCTACAAATGGGTATCCTATGATTGTAAAGCATGAAAGGTTATCATTATTAGTGGTCTATTAGGACTCTGATATGATTTATGCTTCTATCTTTGTTAGCTAATTTTTAGCTAATAGATGAGATTTTAAGAGAACAAGAAATTTAACTTTTACACTTATCTGAATAAGAAATAATTTTTAGCAATATGTGAATAATCCTACCTTGTCTAATGTTACATTTTTAGTTGAAGGTAGTTAACTGTTCTTCTACATGTTCAATTTTATGAATTGATATACTTAAGATCTTTTTTGTGTTGTTAGATGTGGAAGCTTTATTGTAGTAATCCTTGAAAATTTTGTTAAATTTATCAACAGGAAAGCGATTCTACACACACAAAATCTGTCTTCTTGCTTCCCCAGATGCTTTCCATGCAATGTTTGATGGAGTTACGGGGTAATAATTGATTCATTCAAGTCTATCACTATTGCTTATTTGGTTATTCATTTCATCTGACATATGCATTCTACACGCAGTTATAGTTAGAATGTATTAAAATTCTTCCTTTTCATCACCTCTTTATAGTTCTTGTGTGCAAAGACATTAATTTGCAGGAGAAAGATGCAAAAGATGTGGAGATTCCAAATATCAGATGGGTTGTATTTGAATAAGGTGTGAGTTTGAAATTCTTATACTATCTAATATGAATGCAAGTGAGTTGCACTACCTAATAATTTGTCATGTCTGATTCTAGGTTTATATACACGGGAACGGTGGATGTGAATATTGATATTGCTCAAGATCTCCTCAGAGTGGCTGACCAGTATTTGCTAGATGGCCTCATGCCATTTTGCGAGTACTCAATTGCATAGGTTAGCTATCAATTTCAGAGTTGCTGCTCAATGGTAATTGTCATTTGAAAGTTGATCTAATGAATTCCTTTTTCCTTATTGAGGACATTTCTGTGGAAAATTTTTCGCTTATGTACAATTTATCAGAAGGTTTCAATGTTGTTTCATTAAAGTAGACATGCATACTGTTCATATTGGAGCACTTTGACAAATTGAGTGCTAAGCCATGGTATGTTCCATTTCATGTCTATATAGGTTCCGTGGAATGACATCAAAATTGTGGCTTATGACTTTGTCTAAACCTATATTTCCATTGTTGTTATCTGACAGATTCAATTGAACTAGCTATATAAACACTTTTAGGTTAATCTAAATGTTGATTTTTTTAATTTTTAATGATGATCTGCATATTATGCTTGTGATTAATTCCAAATAATTAATGCTTTTACTACCATTTTTCTATGTTAGGTTATCAATGCCCATTGGTCCAATTTTCTTTGAATGATTAAATTTAATAGTCAATTAAAGCAGGTTTAGCCTTCTGCAAGTTAATCATTTAATATTTGATTGGTTATAGGTTTTGTTTTGTTAAAAGCATAATCAGACTATATACTTATTTTCTTTTGTTCTTTCTTTTCATTTTACAGTTTGTGATTGTCTCTTTAACTAGATAGGGATTGGCCATCTTTGGAGGTTACAAATTCCTTACTAGAGGCAAGAATGAAGAGGTAATTAGGCTTTGATTCCTATGTTCTCAACTCATGGATTTGGAGAGCAATATAGTAAAATAATACGCACAGCACAGAATATTTTCACCAATTTTTTGGTTCAACAACAAAAATATTCCATTTGAATTGGATCATATTGTCAAATTTATAACAAACTAAGTTGATTCCTGCGATACTGAAAATAACATGGTTACATTAGCAAAGCTTAAGGCATTGTCATCCGAATTGTTTACTTGATTCTATGCCTTCTTCTCTATTGCAGAAGGTTAGTGAACTCGCAAAGTAGACTTGGATCGTTAGTTGAATATCTCTTGAGGCATATCCATGACAAGGTAGTTACTATATTAAGAGAACTCAGTTCTCGGGAAGCATTAGTTTGTACTCTTCTCCTAAAGTGGGAGACAAATATTCATTTTTGTTGTGGCTATGTTGATGCTTGATCTATCAAGTACCTTTTTCTATGTTTTAATAATCAATAGGCCATTTTGTTCTTTATAGATTGCCAAAGTATATTGAATCTGTACACATGTTTTGCTTAATCCTTGATTCTATGAGATCATTTGACAACCTTATCAAGGGTTGATAAAGTTTGACATGAGAAGTCAACCAAATGCAATGTCTTGCATTGTAGGTTAAGTGGAAGAACGTTTCTAACATGCATTATGCTACAGGATTGTAATGTCGATATAATAGCAAGAGTGAGCTTCTTAAAGCTAGAAAACATTTTGGGTATAGTGAAGGATAGAGTTTCACGAGTTGGGTATCGGGTATGTTTACCAAACCAGAGTTGATCAAATCTTTAAACAAGTGCCTCACGCTTTATATTAACTAATGAAATATCATAAGATACCAAAGCCTGAATTTTTAGGCAACTCAACTCGTATGTTAAATAAAAGGCTTGCCCAAAAAGAAATAGTTAACAACGTCAAAACTAAAACAAAACTAAGTTATTCCATAACTTTCAGTTTTTATTTTTATTCACTAAAATAAACTTCTTTAATTCAGTTTTTGCAAAACACGTGCAATATTTAAATAATTTTATTTGATGGAAAAGAATGAATGTCTAAAAATTTTATTTTTAAAAAATAAAAACTCCAACTTTTTTTCTTTATAAACTTCTGTAATATTTAGAACTCTAAACAAAATTAAAACTGTTAAATTTTTTTGCAATATTTAGAACTCTATTTCATATCAGTTTATAGTTTTGATAGTTAGGTTATATATTCTTTCAACTATTTAATTTGTTGATCTAAAACACCAAAATTAAAAACTAGCCATATTTCAAATAGGCTATTTAAAATGGAGCAATTGTTGGAGCAAAGTTTAATAAGTGAGTAATATCTGTTGGTCTTTTGTGTATCCATTCTGGTCTTCTTTATTACAATAAAGAATAATTTTATACATTACTAATTTGTAATTTATTTTAATGCAGTAGAAGAAATTGATGCAAATACTTTGGATGAAAGCGTAGTTTATGAATCTTTAAATAACGTTGGAGAATTTGGAGTTTTTGACGATAATGAGATGTAACATCCTTCAGAAATACAACTATGATTTTTATTATTATTTTAAGTTTTATATTAAACTCATTTATTTATTATTAGTTCATTATATAATAATAGACATTGGTGTATTTTTTATTTCAATAAAATATTTTATTTTTACTTATTCTTATAAGTTTTACTTCTTATTTATTATACACCAGTTTTATAGTGGTTCACTACCCGTTGAACCCCTAAACCTGAAACTTTCCCTTCGACTGGTTCGATGTTCAGTCTGATTTTTAAAACATTGGTTGCCGTAAGAAAGTGCTTCTGCGATAGAAATTCTACTTTCCATTAATAACCTTCTGATAATTATTATTTTCCATTAACAAGAACAACTATAATTTATCAAATAGTTTGTTCCCATTTTTTATTTTCTTTAATTTAATTTAATATTTTACTATTTATAATTTCAATTATATAATATTAAAGATACCTAAATTTATGAAATATCCCAAAGACATCTTGTTACAGTAGAATTGTAATTTAAATTATCATTTTTAATAATATAAATAAGTGCATATCAAGAAAAAGATAACGATGGATATGTTATATATTTTATTATTTATAATTTTAAATTTATATGATTAATAATATATTTTTTAATTACTTATACAACGATTAATAGTTTATTAAATCAATGAGCTTTTTAGTCATTTGATCTCTTTTCAATAACCGCAACCACACTTGCTAAGCACCTATTTTCATGTTTCAGCAGTTATCATTTCAACAGGTTGTTAACCGTCACCGCTCCCCCAAACTAAGCCTAAAGGGGTGCTTTGTTGGGAGAACTCAATAAGTATGGAATAAAAAAGGGTGGTTAGTTATATGTTATCATTATATGGATAATATTATGATATCTAATTTTCAGGTATTACTCCATATCCCTTAAGCATGAGAAGAATGTCAATCATTCTTAAGTGATACTTCCTTTATCTTTTTTTAATCTTTTTTATAATTAAATATAATTAATTAATTACAATTAATTAATTAACTAAAAATAATATTAGTTAATTACAATATAATTAATTAAATAATATTACAATATAATTAATTAATTATATATTTTCTCTCTTTTAGCAATTAAATATAACCAATTAAAATATTAAAATTTGATGTATAAAATTTAACAAATTTTTATTTCTCAATATTTTTAACAAACTACTCACTTTCAATAGTAATGGTAATCATTTTTTCTTTCTAGCCAACCTTGATTATAATATTATATCTATTTTTATTTCTCACTATATTCATTCTCATTCCTATTACCATTATCCAATTTAAACCAACCACTTCCTAAGCCTAGTAACTTATTTATAAAGTTTCAGATTTTATAGAATTTAAAGAAAAATATGGACTCTCTATCCAAATTTGCATGATTAAAAGGTAGTTTTCATAACTAGTAATGGTATTTTGTTGGATGCTTCCTAGTAAATATAAAAAATAAAAACTAACGTTTGTAATTGTACCCTTTATTGCGTATTAGATCCGTCTTTTCCCTAATGTCGTAAGGTGATGCAAACACATAAGTATGGCCTTTTTACTTGTGCAAAATTTGTTCCAGGCCTCCTATAACTTTTTCTTTCTTTAATTAATGGATGATGGGATAAAGTAGTGAAAGTTCAAGATCTGTTATCAAAATAACATTTTTTAATAGTCTAAATGATGCACATCGCTTAATCTTACAGTTAAATTTTAGTAATAGTATAAACATAGAGAAAAGAATTGAAGAAAAGATCGCCTCTTTTGTGGATTCATCAAGTATATGGTGTTGAAGAACTGGCTAAGAACACTAATATTAGCTAAGGTATGTATTTGTCAAAGCTCCCACAAAGTGTTTTTAGCCAAAAACGCATGCAGTGACGAAGATATGATGGATACAGTTGCTCAAAATATGAAACATATTTGAATATATGGAATTTGTAGTTTCTCAAGTTGCTCTCGATCTTGATTGTTGTACACTTTTTCCACTTTTCCCACTTTTCTACCATAGGAAGGGTTCTAAAAAAACTGCAATTACTATATTAAGCAGGCCTAGTTCTGCTTTCTAATCTTTTCAAGTTACAATTTTTAATGTCCTATAACAATAAATAACCATGGATAAATTTCACCCTGTATATTGAAAGGACAAAAGGTCCTGTTACTATTACATTCAATAACTCTTTCTAAAGGGGAGGGTTGGTAATTGGCAATTACGAAAGTGAAAACAGAACAACGACCATCTGTTGAACTCGCCTGTTTATGACATGATTTGGGAGAAGGAAAAAGATGATGTCAAAAACAAGAGATAAGTAAAAGACAGGTACCAAGAGTTTGTTATGCATAAGAAAAGAAAAGTAGAGACACACGTATACATCCACTAATGAGTTAAGAGCTGAGGAATGTAAAGAGAAAAAAAAAGATATTGTATTGAAAGTAAGAACTACAGAGTATAGTGCTTTGCCCAAACATATATCGAGATTTCATAAGCAAGACAAAAGATTAAAAAAAACTCTCATTCCTCTTGTGTACTATCTATAAAATGGAGCAATTGTTAGAGCAAAGTTTAATAAGTGAGTAACATCTATTGGTCTTTTATGCATCCATTATAGTCTTCTTTATTACAATTGAGGATAATTTTATACATTACTAATTTGTAATTTATTTTAATGCAGTAAAAGAAGTTGATGCAAATACTTTGGATGAAAGCGTAGTTTACGAATCTTTAAATAGCCTTGGAGAATTTGGAGTTTTTGACGATAATGAGATGTAACCTCCTTTAGAAATACAACTATGATTTTTATTATTATTTTAAGTTTTATATTAAACTCATTTATTTATTATTAGTTCATCATATAATAATAGACATTGGTGTATTTTTTATTTCAGTAAAAAAATTTATTTTTACTTATTCTTATAAGTTTTACTTCTCATTTATTATACACTAGTTTTATAGCGGTTCACTACCCGTTGAACCTCTAAACCTGAAACTTTCCCTTCGACTGGTTCGATGTTCAGTCCGGTTTTTAAAACATTGGTTGCGATAAGAAAGTACTTCTGCGATAGAAATTCTACTTTCCATTAATAACCTTCTGATAATTATTATTTTTCATTAACAAGAACAATTATAATTTATCAAATAGTTTATTCCCATTTTTATTTTCTTTATTTTAATTTAATATTTTACTATTTATAATTTTAATTATATAATATTAAAGGTACCTAAATTTATGAAATATCCCAAAGACATCTTATTACGGAGGAATTTTAATTTAAATTATCATTTTTAATAATATAAATAAGCGCATATCAAGAAAAAGATAACGATGGATATGCTATATATTTTGTTATTTATAATTTCAAATTTATATGATTAATAATATATTTTTTAATTATGTATACAATGATTAATAGTTTATTAAATCAATGAACTTTTTAGTCATTTGATCTCTTTTCAACAACCACAACCACATTTGCTCAGCACTTATTTTCACGTTTCAGTAGTTATCAAAACATCAATCCTAAACATATAAGTAATTGTTAAAAATAAGTATTTATCATTTCAGTAGGTTATTAACCATAATCGCTCCCCCAAGCTAAGCCTAAGGGGATGCTTCGTTGGGAGAGTTCAATAAGTATGGAATAAAAAATGGTTGGTTAGTTATATATTATCATTAAATGGATAATATTATGATATCCAATTTTTAGGTATTGCTCCATATTCCTTAAGCATGAGAAGAATGTCAATCATTCTTAAGTGACACTTCCTTTATCTTTTTATAATCTTTTTTATAATTAAATATAATTAATTAATTAAAATAATATTAATTAATTAGTTACAATATAATTCATTAAAGTGTAATTAATTAATTACATATAACTAATTAAAATAATATTGCAATATAATTAATTAAATTAATATTAAAATATAATTAATTAATTAATTATATATTTTCTCTCTTTTAGCAATTAGATATAACCAATTAAAATATATTAAAATTTGATGTAAAACAAAATTTAACAAACTTTTATTTCTCAATATTTTTAATAAACCACCCACTTTCAATAGTAATGGTAATCATTTCTTCGTTCTAACCAACCTTAATTATAATATTATATCCATTTTTATTTCTCACTATATTCATTCTCATTCCTATTACCATTATCTAATTTAAACCAACCACTTCCTAAGCTTAGTAACTTATTTATAAAGTTTCAGATTATGTAGAATTTAAAGAAAAATATGGATTCTCTATCAAAATTTGCATGATTAAAAGATAGTTTTCATAACTAGTAATGGTATCCTTTTTTTGGATGCTTCCTCGTAAATATAAAAAATAAAAACTAACATTTGTAATTGTACCCTTTATTGTGTATTAGATCCGTCTTTTCCCTAATGTCGTAAGGTGATGCAGCCACAAAAGTATGGCCTTTTTACTTGTGCAAAATTTGTTCCAGGCCTCCTATAACTTTTTCTTTCTTTAATTAATGGATGATGGGATAAAGTAGTGGAAGTTTAAGATCTATTATCAAAATAACATTTTTAATATTCTAAATGATGTGCACTGCTTAATCTTACAGTTAAATTTCAATAATAGTATAAACACAAAGAAAAGAATTGAAGAAAGATCGTTTCTTTTGTGGATTCATCAAGTATATGGTGTTGAAGAACATGGCTAAGAAAACTAATATTAGCTAAGGTATGTATTTGTCAAAGCTCCCACAAAGTGCTTCTAGCTAAAAATGCATGCAATGACAAAGATATGATGGATACAGTCACTTGAAATATGAAACAGATTTGAATATATGGCATTTGTAGTTTCTCAAGTTGCTCTCGATCTTGATTGTTCTACATTGTTTCCACTTTTCTACTAGAGGAAGGGTTCTAAAAATACTGCAATTACTATATTAAGCAGGCCTAGTTCTGCTTTCTAATCTTTTCAAGTTACAATTTTTAATGTCCTATAACAATAAATAACCATGGATAAATTTCACCCTGTATATTGAAAGGGCAAGAGGTCCTGTTACTATTACATTTAATAACTCTTTCTAAAGGGGAGGGTTGGTAGTTGGCAATTAGGAAAGTGAAAACAGAATAATGGCCATCTGTTGAACTCGCCTGTTTATGACATGATTTGGGCAAAGGAAAAAGATGATGCCAAAAACAAGAGATAAGTAAAAGACAGGTACCAAGAGTTTATTATGCATAAGAAAAGAAAAGCAGAGACACACACATACATCCACTAATGAGTTAAGAGCTAAGAAATGTTAAGAGAAAAAAAAAGATATTGTATTGAAAGTAAGAACTAAAGAGTATAGTGCTTTGCCCAAACATATGTCGAGAATTCATAAGCAAGACAAAAGATTAAAAAAATTCCTTATTTCTCTTGTGTACTATCTATAGAATCTAGCCTCTCATTCCGTTACAGCCATCATGCAGTTGTAACCGTTTTTATGTAACCACTTCTATCCACTAATTCTCTTTCCTCCTTCTAAAATAAACCAGTAAAGGTTTTTCCTCAGGCCCATGCTCGTTATCATTGCCTTCCCCCATTCGACAATCCTTGTCCACAAGGTTTGATTTACGGAATTGACCACGAAAATTTGAACTAGATATCTAAGTAGCCTCATCCTCAATTTTGTCCTTCCAGTGAACCAAAAGCTGGTGACAAGGAATCTCCCCAGTTGTCGAAGCTTTAATATACAAAATGCTAGTTGGAATAAACTGCACTTCATCAACTGTAAAGCCTAGATGAAGATCAGCTTCAACTTGGTGATTTCTTGTAGCCTTCTTCAATTTTAAAATATGGAAAATAGGGAGGATCTTAGAATTTGCTGGTAGAGGATAGACCACACTGCTTGGTTTCTTGGTGATGGTAAAAGGTCTGTAGTATCTTGGATCTAACTTGGTATAAACCCTAGTAGTAAGTGAATTCTATCGGTGTAGTTTGACTTTAAGGAAAACAGACTCTCCTTCCTTAAATTCAGATGTTTACGATGTTTATTGGCAGCTTGTACCATCCTCTACTGCGCCTTAAGGAGGAGTTACCTAATTATTTCATCACGATCCTGATGCTCTTCCCTAATAGCAGCCACCTTGAACTCCATCGGCAAGAACTACACCAATGTTGGGGGCTTCTGTCTTTATATACACTACATCAAATGGAGACAAACGAGCAGCTCTTTGGTATTAGTATTATACCAATACTCCACCCAATGTAACCACTTTCCCAATCCTTTAGGCTGTTCTAAGGAGAAACACCTAAGATAGGTCTCCAAACAACGGTTCAAAACCTCAGTTCGCCCGTTAGTCTCGGGATGGTAAGTTGTGCTCATCTTCAACTGAGTTCCCCCGCCTTGAAAATTCTTGCCAAATACATCTCATGAATAAGGTGTCCCTATCACCGACTATAGAATTAGGAACTTCATACAACCAAACATCCTCTTTGGCAAACAATTCAGCTACTTTGTACATTGTAAATGGATGCCTTAACCCAATAAAATGCCCATACTTGCTAAGTCTATCAACCACCACAAACACACAATCAATCCCATGCAATGTCAGCAATCCAGTAATAAAATCCATAGATATATTAGCTTATACTTGTGTTGGAATTGGTAATGGTTGTAATAGTTCGACCGGGGTCCTTGTGTCGTACTTATTTTTTTGGTACTCCAAACATTCTGCCACAAATTTCTACATATGCTTCATCATGCCCCACCAGTATACATTAGCCACTATCCTCCTATAGGTGTGGTATGCACTTGAATGCCCTCCTTGAGGGGTGCCATGGAACTCCTTAAGCAATGTAGGAATCTAAGTGGAGGTGGACGGAAGGACAATTTGCCCTTTATGGAACAAATGGCTATGACTGAGCTTGTAATTTGGATGGTTCAAAGGGTGTTGGAAGACCTTGTCCTGCACCTTCTTATAAAAATTATCCTACTGAATTTCTTTGTCAAGTTCTTCCCACTGCATCAAGCTTGGCAATAAGATGGCAGGACACTTAACTTCCTCCTCTCTTCAAGACAGTGAATCAGTAGCTTTATTCATCACTTCAGGCTTATATTGATGCTAAAGTCATACCCTAATAGCTTAACTACCCAATTTTGTTGTGCCAGGGTAGTAATATGCTATTGAAGTAGAAATTTAAGGTTGCTGTGATCTAAAACTTTCTGCTGATAAGGCAACTGTCTCTAATGTTGGATTGCAAGTCCAAGAGCCATTAGTTCCTTTCCATATGTGATCTTTGACAAATTACATGGAGCTAACACCTTACTGAGCAAAAGGGCGATTTTCTTGCATTAGGACTGCCGCTACTTCACTCCCAGAAGTGTTGCACTTAATAATAAATTCCTTGGAAAATTTGGCATCATCGGCATTAGAACTGTTGTCACTGTTATCTTCAATTTCTCAAAGGTAATTTGAGCCTCCTCCAGCCAGGTCTACTTTAAGGTAGCTTCTTTCTTTAATAGATTAGTCAAAGGCTGAGCAATTTGACCTTATTCTTTGATGAATCTCCAGTAGTATCCGGTGAGGCCAAGAAAAGCATGCATTGCTTAGATAGATTTAAGTTGTGACCATTGCAAAGCACTTGCTATTTTTGTAGGATCCATGACATCTCCCTTAGTTAACACCAAATGGCCCAAATATTCAATCACTGTCCTACCAAAACTACTCTTCTTTCTGTTAGCAACAAAATGGTGTTTCTCCAGTCTGTCCAAAACTCTCCTAAAGTGTTGTAAATGTTCCTGCCAACTTCTGTTGTAAATGAGAATGTCATTAAAAAACACTAGCACATACCATCAAAGGAATGGCCGGAAAAGATCATTCATTGCTGTCTAAAATGTTGTTGGTGCATTAGTTAACCCAAAGGGCATCACCCTAAATTCATAATGGCCAAAAAGCATTCTAAAGGTTGTCTTGGATATATCCTCCTTTCGCACCCTGATTTAGTGGTACCCTGATTGAAGATCCACCTTAGAAAAGTATCGAGCCCCAAGGAACTCATCAAGCAGCTCTTGAATAATAGAGATTAGATAACAATCAACCATTGTAACTCGATTAAGTTCTGGGTAATCCACACAGAACCTCCAGCACCCGTCTTTCTTTCTAACCAACAACAACTGGCTAGAAAATGGACTAGAACTCGGTTGTATAATTCCCGAGGCAAGCATATCTGCCACCTGTCGCTCTATCTCATCCTTTTGGCTATGCCCATACCTATAAGGTTTGACATTAATAGAAAAAACTCTCGGAATCAGTGGAATTTGTTGATCCACTGGCTGGCTTAGAGGCAACCCTGATGGTTCCTTAAATAAGCCTTCAAAATGAGTGAGTAACTCCTCGAGTTCACTCGGTCGCTGCTCCTCTACATCCTTTTGTCTTTCCAAATTTCCCAACAATGCATTATGCCAAATTAACAACCCATACTACAAATTATGCATTTTACTCAAAGCACGAAAGGAAGCAAAATAATTCATTAATGATGGGTTTCCATCAATGCAAATATTTCAACCTTTAACTAGAAATTCCATTCGCATTATACTCCAATTAACCTTAACATCTCCCAAGGTTTACAACCAAGTTACTCCCAATATTAAATCAACACCCCTAAGAGAAAATAGAAAATAGTTCATATGCATTGTTACACTAGGGAGCTCAAGCGGTACATTTACACAGAAGCCATTAGTCTCTTTACGATGCCTATCTCTAAGCTTCATGCCAATTTTTTGAGTAGGCTCAATTGATAACCCCAACTGCTCAACCATTCTTCTCGATAGGAAATAGTGACTTGCTCCACTGTCTACCATCAGGAACACTGCTACCTTTCCTATCCTTCCCCACAGCTTCATGGTTCTTCCTAAATTCGCCCCTCCCATGGTGAAACACAGAAACTCAAGTTGTGTAAATTGCCCCTTTTCTACCACCTTTTCAGTTGCTGGTTGTTCTACAACTTCCTCCAACTGAATATTCTCTAGATTTTCTCCTTCGTCTTCATCTGCTCTCAAGATAAGAGTTCAAAGGGATTGATTCTTATATTGATGCAGAGGATGATAAGGTTGGTGGCATTGGAAGCACAAAACCTTCGCTCGTAAATCTTAAAACTCCTTTTGAGTATAACGCTTCAATCCCCGATTCCCTCCTGAGTTTTGAGGATTCGATTTTGCAACCACGATCAGAGCCCCCCAAGTTTCATATAGTCCTAAAATTGGTGGCGGGTTAGCAACTGATGGGTTAGGTTGGGTTGTTCCAACCTTAGCGATAACATTAGAAGGCCTAGGTCTACTACCCTTAGTTGCTGCCCACAATCCAACCCGATTGCTGAGCCCAAAGCTTTCAATTCCTTAGGTCTTCTTCTTCAAAAGAACCTCGATTTCATACTTGATTTATTTAGCCAGAGTCATGGTACGATACAGATCTACGATCTCATAGGAACAAATATGCACTTTGATTTCTTCCTTGAATCCGTTTAAAAACTTATCAGTAAATGGTTCCTCTGGCTATATCCGAATTTGTGTTGGGTCAGACACAAATTCTCAGATATACTCTTCTATGGTCCTTGTTTGCTTGATAGAAGCTATGACCTTGTATGGGTTGGAAGTAAGAGCATCTCCAAAGTGATTTAAGACCTCCTTCTTGACATCCTCCCAAGCTAAGAATGGCCTCCTATCTTGTAACCAAGTCATCCAGTGAAGGGCATGCCCTTCCATACAAAAAAGAGCTAAGGATACCTTTAGATTGTCTGGAGTTTGTTATAATTGAAAGTATTGCTCAGCTCTTCGAACCTATGCCCAGGGGTTGTCGCCATTCAAGTTGGGAAGCTTCAGCTTTTTAGCCGAAATCTATACATCCTCCAAGGTGATGAAGCGATTATGAGACTTAACAATCCCAGTAGAGGGGGATGAAACTACATCAGCCTGGACTGGTGATACTGCTTCAATTGAAACCGAAGGGCCTCTTACATCCTCACCTTGAACCTTTCCCTTAAGAATTGTAGTCAGCATATATTTTTATTTCATCCAACTATTGGCGAGTCTCTTCCAGTTGTTGATGATTCCCAGCAATTTTGGAGGCCATTCCTCCAACCTGCTGCTCTAAAAACCTGAGGCTTCTCCCCATCGTTTCAACTCTGCTCTCCATGTGGGTGTTTGTCATTGAAGTCTCCTCTTATGTCACGAAATGTCCCACACTCACCACACCAAAATGATGAGCTAGGAGCTGAGGAATGTAAAAAGGAAAAAAAGATATTGTATTGAAAGTAAGAACTATGGAGTATAGTGCACTGCCTAAGCATATGTCGAGAATTCATAAGTAAAACAAAAGATTAAAAAAACCCTCATTCCTCCTATGTATTATCTATAAAATCTAGCCTCTCATTTTATTACAACCATCATGCAATTGTAACCATTTTTGTGTAATCGCTTTTGTCCACTAATTCTCTTTCCTCCTCCTAAAATAAACCAGTAAAGGTTTTTTCTTAGGCCGACAAATTGTTATCATCCACCCATCTATTAATTCTCTCTCTTTCTTCACAAGCTCATGAAGTGTATATACACTCATTGTTGTCTTCCACTGGATAAAGTGTTAATATCGCAACAAAACTCCAAGCTTGCCCCAAGCTGCTGAATTACTTGTCTGTTTCTCTTTTAAATTTTTGTTTTCTCTTAAATTAATCAAAACTACAGAGTTAGTCCTCAGTTTCCTTGCGTAATAAGAATGTTTCATTGATCATTCTCAGTGCTCTTTATTTTTGTAATCATGACAAAGGAATCAACTTCTTATATTGCTAGGGGGCTCTGAGTAGTGAAGAGGTATATCTGATACTCTTTAAAAAGTTTGGATCTTCCGCTGAACTAAAAAATAGTGTCTTTGTGTTAATACCTGCTTGGTTTAAATGAAGATCAAATAGGACATGATGTTATTAAATTGCTTGTTGATACCCTAGAAGCTGATATTCTTGCCTCACTTGTAAAGTTTGATTTCAATCCAACGAACACCCCAAATAATGCCTGGACAACATTTCCCATATTTTTTCATAGTTATTTTGGGAAGACCACAAGAAATTATGTAATGCAATAAGCTGTCTTGCTAAACAAGTCTTGGATACAAGGAAAAATGCCAAGTAAAACAAATTTCTTATACACATAAATATGAGCATGGTTTTCACTTATGTATGATTCTTTAACAATGGTGAACTAGCAAGGTGATTGCTCTTTAATCATAATGTTAGCAAACCACCTCTTGCAGATGACAAACAATTGCTAACCATTTTTCTGATGTTATGGTTGACATAGATCAGTCATAACTGCATTTATGTTTTCCACCTTTCATCTTTTGGAATGGATCATCTATCTATACTCTTCCTTAGATTCTAGTTATCTTGTAGTAACATTTTGCAAATAGGTAAATACTAGAATTTTAATTTGTAATTTGTATGTTGCACATAGAATAAAAGGTTAAAGCTTCATATTTTTCTGTCAATTTTGATTTTAAAGATTCATCTGTATGTTCATGAAACAATTATGATAATACACCTGTCTTGTTTTGCTGTCAATTGCTGCAACTATAAGTTTAATTAAATAACTTCCTATGTTAAATTCTTTCTTTTTCTGTTTGATATTTTCTCTGATTGAGACATTGTGTAACCATTTATTTCCTTCCAAATTGCATGGGTCGTTGACCTATTTGTCTGGTATGCAGCAGCTGATCCGGCTAATCCAGGATTTTTTTTCAAAAAGTATCTCAATATCCTAACTAATGGAAAGTAGATCATTTAAAAGGATTCTAAACTAGGTGGAGAATCAACTTCATCTGTATATCATGCAAATGCTTCCCAAGTTGCGGGAAAATCTGCAGATAAGGATGCCATGACTACAGATGCAACCTCAAGGGATCCCACTGTTGGAATTATGCCCATGACTCGATCGTTATGTAATAGACTGAACATTTTTTGTTTTGTAATTATTAACTTTGTTTAATAATATGGAAAATGATTATATTATCATATTATGTTTATCGCTTTTATCATAATATGATAAGCCCTTGATTAAATTTATACACTTGCTATCATAATGGAGATTATGATAGTGAGAGTCAAGTCTTAGGGTTTAATCTAAGAAGTTTCTTAAATCATTCACCAATCATTAATGATCGACATGTAACATAGTTGTTTATCTAATAGGGTTTGAAAATTAAACCATACCTTAGGATTATCCGGAGTTGTAATGATGGAAGGTCATAATACATTATCCTTAACCAGGTTCCGTCTTCGTAAGGTTATTACTTCACACTATCCAGTCTTTGAGGAGTATTGTTAGACGTCAACCTTGATTAGTAATTAATTGGATTAATTACTACCAACTTAGTAATGAATGACTAGTAATTAATTGGATTAATTACTACCGACTTAGTGATGAACTTATGTGGTCACACACTTATGATTATAGTTTTTCATGTTTATAATTATTTAATTTATTACGAGATAATATATTAAATAATCTATCTGGCATATTATTATATTTTCTGTAATTATTATATTTTTTCTAGCACAAAAAATATAATTAATATTGGAAACTCTCTTGTGTAAAATAAATGAATAAAATAAAATAGTTTTATTTTATTTCATTTTATTAAAAAAAGAAAAAAGAAGAAAGAAAACCATTGGATGGTGAAAGGTCACGTTGGCTTGGTTTGTTTTTTGATTTTACAATTTAAAATCAAAACGAAATAAAGAGATGGGTTGTTGTCCTTCAAGTTCTAAAACAAAACGTTAAAAACAATTACAAAAAAAAAAGTGGTGAAGATACAGACTCTTTTATATTTTTGTAACGTTTCAAGAAAAACGAAGAGGAGAAAGGAGTTTCACTCTTTTAATCATTTTGTACATCGAAATCAACAAGAGACAAGAAAAGAAAATTGTTTTCTCCATTCTTGAAGAAAGAGTTTTTCAAAATCATCCATAGTCATATCAAATGTTGAAAGCGGGACATATTTGTCGGTGTGGAGTGCATAGAGATTTCGTAATTTCGAAGTTCATTACCTGTTAATCCTCACAAATTCCAGGTAATTTATTTTTACTTGTTCTTGCTATTAGTATGAATATTAAACATAATAGATCAATGCATGAATTTGGGATTGCAATTTTTATTTCCATTGCATATGTGATCCTTCAATTGATATCAAAGCCAATATTGCGTTTACATCATACTTGAAAAATGCCAATGCTATGATTTGTATATTTTATCGCGTTACTTGTTTCAACAAATGAAAGTTGTTCATTTAATATGTATGAGATTATATTGGCTTCAGTGAAATAGGTTTCACAGAAAATGATACAAGAAAAGGAGTCTTTGTTTCTTAAACGTGCAAAAATATATGAGAGACTCGCACTTCTTTCGTTTATTAAATGTTTAACCAGTTAACAGAGAGCAAATACTTCACTTCATTTATTACATGTACGACAAAAATGGGTGTCCCTAATAATGTATGAGAGACAGATGTTGTTTTCATGGAAAACTCATTAAAGATATTTTTTTCTAGATGTTGTCTGTATAGAAACTTTTGATGATGTACGCATAGTGTGGTTTTAAAAGTATGTGGTTAAAAACAAAAGGATCTTGACAGATATTGTCAAAGATGTACACGGTACATTCATTAATTTAGCATTGGCCAAATGTTATCTACAAAAGATAAGCACGGTAAATTTATTAATTATAGTGCATTTGTTATGACTTACATTATTACATCAAAAGTTTCTTGTACGAATGTTATCTAACCAGGTGATATGATCACTAGTGTTATTAAAATTATTTTAATAACATGAAATCGTGACCTTTAAAATTATTGAGTTTATTTTGATATAATAAATGATATTTTATCAAAAAGGTTTTTCCACCCAAATAGATCATAATATTTATTTTAATTTACAAGGAATGACCTGATAACCTTGTGGCTTGTAGGTCAGGGATAAATAATATTTTCTATTGCATATGATGCAAGTGTGTGGAAAAATTACTTAATTTTATGCTTTAAATTTTATGCTTTAGGCCTAGACTACCTAGGGACTATAATATTAATTAATTATCCATCACTTGGACGGATAAACTCAACTATACTAATAGGATTGACTTGACAACCAAGGGACTATATAGTATTGATCCTACAATAAATTTTATATGATAAAATAGGTAATTTATCACTCTTTAATTATGCATGAGTAACGAATTGACAATCAAGGGGCCCATTCATGTTTGAAAGATTTTATATCATTTAGATAAAAGTCCATGTCTTAATGATATATTATTGTATTCTTATTTTGGTATTTTCTTTTTACTAGATTTCTTAAAATGTCCACTATATCACTGTGAAGCATTCTTGATGCTAACAAGCTACCAGGTAACAATTTTGATTATTGGTACTGCAATATGAGAATTGTTCTCATACATGAGAAACTTATCAATGTGAACGATAAACTTATGAAGGAAGCACCTATTGAGGGAATCGATGATGCTGATGCATTGGGTGCATATTTTAAGTGCAATGAACAAAGTATTAATGCCAAGTGCATTATTCTGGCATCAATGAGTTCTGAACTCCAAAGACAGTTGAAGGTATGAATCCTTCACAGATCATTGAAAATCTTAAGAAGATGTATAGGTCACAAAGAAAGACTGTTAGATACTAGTTATCTAACTCCCAATTCAAGTCTGAACTGAAGCCCAAATCTCCTATGGGATCCCATGTTCTTAAGATGATTGATCTTATAAAACAGCTTGAGAAGTTAGGGTGTTCACTAGGGAAAGAACTGTCACAAGATTTGATCTTACAGTCTCTTACTGATAATTTTTACCGTGTATTGTTAAGTTTAACATAAATAAGATGGACCGTGATCTTCATGAAATGCTCAACTTGTTGATCGATTATGAAAATCAAGTAGTAGCATCGTCTGAGAAGGTCAAAGTGTCAGGGTCTGTGAATCTGGTTGGTAATTCTTTTAAACACAAGTGGAAGGGTAAAAGGAAGCCCAAGAAAAATCATCTTGCACCCAAGGGTGTTTGGAACAAATCCAATCGTAAGGAGAAGAAAGTAGACCAAAAGGACGCTGAATGTTTCTTTTATACAAAGAAGGGACACTAGAAAAGGAACTACCCAGAGTACTTGGCTACTTTGAAAGGCAAGAAACAAGGTGGGACATTTATGAAAAATGTTTTCACGGTTTCTTTAACTACTATTGATTCTGCTAAATGGGTATTAGATACTGGTAGTAGCTTTAACATCTGCAATATGTTGCAGAGTCTAAAAATTAATAGGAGATTGAAGAAGGGAGAAGTAAAGTTGCAAGTTGGGAATGGAGCAAGTGTTGTTGCCCTAGCTGTAGGAACTATTTCTCTTGTTATGCCTACAGGAAAGACTATTATTAGAAGATTGTTATTATGTTCCTAAACTTGTTTCGAACATTATTTCCATTTCGTCGTTAGACAAGCGTGGATTTCATACAATCTTTAGGAATAACCAATGCAATATATTTCATGGTAATGAATTATATGTATGTGGTTATTTACAATATGGTCTTTATGTCTTACCTGAAATAGATGTTTATCTAATTATGAATGTTTCTAGTCAAAAAAGGAAGAGAGATAATAAAGCAAATCAAACTTACCATTGGCATTATAGACTTGGTTATATTGGAGAGAAAAGAGTAAACCAATTGCACAAGGAAGGATGCCTTGGTCAATATGATTATGAATCATATAAAACTTGTGAATCTTGTCTTAAAGGCAAAATGACCAAATCTCCTTTTACTGAAACTGGAGAGAGAGCTAGTGAACTTTTAGGACTCATACATAGTGATGTATGTGGGCCTATGAAAGTTTAAGCTAAAGGTGGATATTCTTATTGTAGCACATTCACTAATGATATGTCAAGGTATGGATTGTGTATCTTATGAAACACAAGTCTGAATCATTTGAAACGTTCAAAAGATTCCATAGTGAAGTTGAAAAACAAACTAGTAAGAGTATAAAGGCACTAAGATCTGATCGTGGCGATGAGTATCTTATTGATGATTTTGTTGATTATCTAAGGCAAGATGGAATCTTGTCTCAGAGGACTTCTCCAAGAACACCATTACATAATGGTGTTTTGGAAAGGAGAAATCAAACTTTATTAGATATGGTGAGATCCATGATGGGGTTCACAGATCTTCCTATCTTCCTATGGGGATATGCTTTAGAAGCCTCTGCCTATTTATTAAACAAAGTTTCCACTAAAGCAGTCACTAAAACTCTATATGAGATGTGGAAATGACGTAAGCCGAACCTAAAACATTTGAAGGTTTGTGGTTGTCCAGCTTATGTTCAAAGACTGCTACTAGACAAGCTTGAAGCGAGGTTTGACAAGTGTAGATATGTTAACTATCCTAAGGAAACTATGAGATACTATTTCTATCACCCTTTTGAAGACAAAGTGTTTGTGGACTGAAATGTAACCTTTTCAGAAAGGGAGTTCCTTAATGAAGGAAGTCACGGTGTAGAAATAGATCTTGACGAAATTCAAGATTTTGATGAGTCAACACAAGCTCAAGAGCATCAAATGCATGTTGAATAGCCTTTACTTAATGTCTTGAAGTTGACACATAGGGTACCAGCCTCAACTGTTGAGGAGAATGGATTGGTTAATGAACCTGTCCAGGAACTAGTGCAACAACAAGATCAAGTAGAGGAACACTATTGAACATGAGCCTCTTAAAAGGTCTATTAGGGTTTGTTGTGCAACAAATAGATTAAACTTAATGGTGCAAGGTGACGAGGATAATCATATTGATGATATTCCACATATTGTTGATGATCCTAAGACTTACGAAGAAGCTTTGGCAAGTCCAAATCGTGATAAGAGGAATAAGGCCATGAAATCTAAGTTAGAATCTATGAGAATCAACAAAGTATGGACTTTGGTTGATCCTTCAAAGGATATAAAACCCATAGGATGTAAATGAGTATTTAAGAAAAAGATTGGAGAAGACGGGAAGGTTGAAACCTATAGACCCCGTCTTGTTGCCAAGGGATATAATCAAAAGGAATGTATTGATTATGATAAAAACTTTTTCCCCTATGGCAATGCTCAAATCTATTCAGATTCTACTTACTATAGCTACATATTATGATTATGACATATGACAAATGGATGTGAAAACAACTTTTCTTAATGGAGAGCTCAAGGAAGATGTCCATATGACTCAACCTGAAGGTTTCACATTGTCATCAGCTCCTAATAAAATATGTAAGCTATAAAGATCTATTTATGGATTGAAGCAAGCTTCACAAAGTTGGAATATTCTCTTTAATACAACAATTGTAAAGTTTGATTTGTTAGATGTGAAGAAGAGCCATGTGTGTACAAGAAAGTTAGTGGGAGCATAGTTATTTTCCTAGTGTTGCATGTAGATGACATATTGCCAATAGGAAATGATGTACCAGTCATGCAAAAGACTGAACAGTTCTCTATGAAGGATTTGGGAGAAATAGCTTACATTCTTGGAATCAAGATCTGTAGAGATAGATCCAAGAAGCCGTTAGGGCTCCCCCAATCTATGTACATTGATACTATCTTAAAACGGTATCACATGGAAAATTCCAGAAAAGGTTACCTACCGATAGGCACTGGAATTTCTCTTAGTAGGGAGGATTGTCCTAAAACCCTAGAAGAAAGAGAGCGCATAAGTAAGGTCCCATATGCTAGTGCAATGGGAGTTATCATATATACGATGACATATACAAGGCCTGATGTAGCCTACGCGCTAGGAAAAGTAAGCAAGTATCAAGGTAACCCAGGTGAGGAACATTGGAAAGTGGTTAAAACTATCCTTAAATACTTGAGAAGAACTAAGGATCAATTCCTAATATATGGAGATTATGAATTAAAGCTAATAGGCTATATTGATGCTAGCTTTGCATCAGATAAAGATGATAACAAATCTACCTCTGGTTATATTTTCACCTTGAATGGAGGAGCAGTGAGTTGGAAAAGTTCCAAGCAAGCTATTGTATCCGATTCAGTTACTAAAGCAGATACATAGCTACATGCGATGTAGCTAAGGAAGCTGTTTGGATGAAAAAGTTCTTAACTGAACTTGGTATGGTTCCTTTGATAAAGGAAGTTATTCCTTTATTGTGCGACAATACCGGTGCTATTGCACAAGCTAAGGAACCAAGGTCATACCAAAGATCCAAAAATGTTTTGCGAAGTTTCATTTGATTAGAGAAATTGTTGAGTGTGAGGACGTTCAAATTCAAAAGGTTGAAGGAAAGGAGAATGCTGCAGATCCCTTTACTAAGGCGCTTGGATTAAAGGAGTTTGATAAACACAGGTGGAAAATAGGATTGAAGTTCATGACCGATTGGGTCTAGGTCAAGTAGGAGATTGTTGGAATTATGCCCATGACCCAATCGTTATGTAATAGATTAAACATTTTTTGTTTTGTAATTGTTAACTTTGTTTAATAATATGGCAAATGATTATATTATCTTATTATGTTTATCGCTTTTATCATAATATGATAAGTCCTTGATCAAATTTATACACTTGCCATCATAATAGAGATTATGATAATGAGAGTCCAGTCTTAGGGTTTAATTTAAAATTGTTTTTGATCGTAGTATCATCAAATGAGGACTTTAATGATCATCAATATGTATGTAATAGTATTTATTGGATGGATATTAGTAGATCTCATTTACAAAGTTACATATATAGATGATGTATATGGAGATATGATCATTGAACTGACCAAACTGAGAATTCTCAATGGTTAATATTACCTATGAATTATCAAGTGGGATATTCTCATAAGGATTTAAATGTATATTTTTCCTTTGACCTGAGATCATCATAGGAATCTATAGATCACTTATTATGTTTTGATGTCGGACACCTAGTGTGTAAGAATGCTAGTTGAATAATCATTGGATATAATAAAGTACTTATCTGATTAGTGGTGAGTCAAGATGGGATCCATTGACTCTAGGTAATGAGTTTGAGTTCTATGTTATCATTGATCTTAATGGTTGTTTCAAGACCTTGGCCAGGGAAATTGAATGAGTGAAAAAAGGAGTTTCCTAAATTATTCACCAATCATTAATGATCGACATGTAACATAACTGGTTATCTAATAAGGTTTGACAATTAAACCATATCTTAGGATAATCCGAAGTTGTAATGATGGAAGGCAATAATACATTATCCTTAACCAGGTTCCGTCTTCGTAAGATTATTACTTCACACTATCTGATCTTTGAGGAGTGATGTTAGACGCTAAACTTGATTCGTAATTAATTGGTTTAATTACTACCGACTTAGTGATGAATCTATGTGGTCACACACTTACGAGTATAGTATTTCATGTTTATAATTATTTAATTTATTATAAGATAATTTATTAAATAATCTATATGACATACACTACAAGAAAATGAATGAATAGCGGCGGAACCTTTCCGACGGAAACATTTCCGCCGCTATTTACCGACGGAAATAACAATTCCGTCGGTAATATGGCCCTATTTTCGACGGAAAAATACAACCGTCGGTATAGAATTTTGTAAATGATATTTGCAACGGAATATAGCAACGCCGTCATGAAACCGTCGCTAAAAAATGCGCCAAACGTTCGCGCATTTTATTACCTACGGTAACACACCGACCGTCCTGATACGGTCGGTATATATACCGACGGGAAGGAATATTTCCGTTGGCAAATAGGAAATTGTGGAATACGAAAAATGTTGTCCTGACAAAATAGAAAATACCGTCGCAACATTCAGCTACAACGAACATCTTCACCGACGGACAAACATTTTCCGTCAGTGACTTAGTAAACCTATCACCGACGGGGATAGTTTTCGGTCGGTAACGTTCATTCCAAACTTTAGTTACTGACGGACAGTATCAGTCCGTCGGGGAGTTGATTGCAATATCACCGACGGACGAGCTCAGAGCGTCGGTAAGTAGTCGAGAATGGTTGATTGCCGACGGTACGGGTTCGTCCGTCGGTATATCGTCCAGTCAGCAATTTTGGATTCTTCCAGAATGCGTGAATACCGACGGAATGGAGTGTTCTGTCGGTATTTGAATTTATCCCGCTTGAATTAGGCGCCCATTTACCGACAGAACACTCTGTTCGGTCGGTAACTGTCAGCACGCATCGACGTTTGTGCACGCGTAACCCTAATTTACCGACGGAATGGCGTGTTCCGTCGGTAAACGAGCGGCTTTATATGTCCGCGACCTCCCCCTTTCCTTCACCACTCTCACTTGTCTTCTCTAGATTTTCCTCTGAGCTTCTTGAGGTAAACTTTATTATTATTGTGTTATTTTTATATGAAATGCATGCTATGAATGAGATTAGTTTGAAATAAGATTAGTAAATGTGATTG
>JAOSBN010000003.1:14622381-14633808 GCA_027563595.1 Erythroxylum suave | reverse complement strand
TGTGTAAGGAATTGGCAGATTCAATAGAACAAGGTCATCTGATGACAGTGGATGAAGTGTGCGACAAAGTCTTGGGCTTTAGATCTGATTATGTTGTTGGCATGGGAGTTGGGCCTCGACCATAAGGGAAGACTTCGGTCAGAAAGAGACTTCAAGACGAACTAGAGGAGTCGAAAAAGGTTAATTAGGAGTTACAGTCTCAAGTTGATGAATTGACTAAAAAAGTTAAACAAATGCAGGATCGATTCACTACCGAAGTCAAGCAACAAAGAATTGAATTTGAACAACAAAAAAAGGTCTTGGAACTTTTATGTTCTACACATAATATTCGTTTAGATTAGACATATGTATTCATATTGATATCTTATTAAATTATGACATACTTTTTATATTAATTAATGTATTATGACATGTTTAGAAATTGCAATTAAATAATTAATTGTTTGCACTTATGAAATTCTTGTGATACATAAATAATTATTAAAATTAATAATATACTAAAAAATTTAAGAATTATTAAATAAATAAAATTCAATATTAAATAATATTGAATAATTATTAAATATATAAGATTTAAAAATAATATTTAAATTGGAAAATTATTAAATTAAATTTATTTTAGGATAAAAATTAAATACAAGAAATAAATAGCATTTTGCGACGTTTTACTACGACATTCAGTGACGTTTTAAAACGTCCTGGATTGTCAAACTTTCTGCGACGTTTAGGCGAAACGTCGCAAAAACTAACAATTCGCGACGTTTAAAAATGTCACAAAATGTAGCATTCCGCGACGTTTCCCATAACGACGCCGAATATCAAAGTTCTGCGACATTGTCTAAAATGTCACGGAATGTGGCTTTCCTCGACATTATATAAAACGTCGCAGAATCTGCCTTTCCGTGACGTTTAGTAATAATTCCACAACTTTTTCTTCTATCGTCGCCGAATGTAAAGACTTTTAGTGACGTTTTTGTAATCGTCACAGAATGTATACATCTTCCGCAACATTTTACTTAACACGTCGCATAAACCTTTTGCCTATACCACAATTCGCAACGTTTTTTGTGACGCTTTTTAAAACATCACAAATTTGATTTTGCGATATTTGTTGGCATTCTGCAACGTTTTAAAAACGTCGCAGATTCTATATACTTCTTGTAGTGATTTGACTCGACCTATATTAATGTAAACATAATTAGAAACAATTTAGGAATATTACATAAATTGAAATTAAATCTTATAATTATGATATGATCGTAATTTTAATTGTACAATAGTTGGTTCAGAAATTTTACTTTTATATTAAAATATCAAATATAATTAACAAAATACATAAAGATAAATTATACATTTAATTAATTGTCACAAGATATACAACTAATCGATTGACTATATAATATAGATCAAAAGAAGCTTTGGTGTTCATATTATGAAAACCATGTTTTGCTTTCGTGAAACATGCCATTTTTGCTACATGTTCAGACTTGATTCATGTCATTTTCTTGCTTTGTTTATTCCCTATAAAGTAATATGCTTTCTGGGCTTATGGTTACATAGGTGCCAACTATTAAGATGGAGGAGTTGCTTATTGGCAATTTACGTATTCACTTCTGTTGCTTATTAATTTAATGGTGACTGTTATTTGTTTTCTAATTTAGTTATCTGTTTTTAGTGTATAGAAGGTATAGATGGTGAACGCCAATCAATTTTAGATGCAATTTATATTTCTGTTGAATCAAATATAGTTTCCTAAATTAAATCTTCTAAGTGAAATTTACAAAAATTAATAAGGTGGGAGTGAGAGCCATCATTAGAGAATTCAGTTCTTTATTGCTACTTGCATTATCTCTCCAGTCTCCACCAAGAAGAAAGACTATATAGGAACTTCAAGGCATTATGATGGCAATACCCTAACTTGATTTTCACTCTGTAGAAAAATATGACTTGTACCCAATGTAAGATGTGGAATTTGCATTGAGGATGACAAATATCAACATGCCATGGTCAAAGATAGGCCATATGTACCAACATCTATCAGAGAGAGTAGCATATGCAGCCTAGGAAAGGTTAAATAGGATGTATTATTTGACTATTGAATCAAAAATTGCAAGGGATTTCATCAATGACATCTCACAAAGATATAAGGTATCTTCTAATGCTAAAATAGGTACCTTATTAAAGGAATTGTACTCTGTAAGATATATAGGAGCTGTGAGAGTGAGGGATTACATAATTAAGATGGTCCACCTTTAAACTAAGCTAAGGATGTTAAATGTTTATATTCCTAATGCTTGTATAGTTCACAAAACTCTAAATATACTTCCATTAGAGTTTGGTATTCTGGTTACCATTATACAGTTCTCAGGATGAAGCTTGGGACATAAATGCATTGACCACTCGGTATGTTGCTAAAGAAGAGAAGATGAAGAATACAACATATGCAAACTTAATAGCTACTAAGGGGAAGGCAAACGTAAAACCTTTTAAAGTTAAAAGTAAGAAATATAAATTTCTTCCACATGTAAATTTTGGTCATTATAGGATTACTAGAGGTCTTAGGGATGTTGTAAAAAGCATAAGTTGTTTATTCTATAAGAAGAAGGGATATAAAAAGCTAGACTGGCAGAAGTCTAAAATATGTAAAGAAAGGCAAGAACTGTTAGGTAACTCCTTGGCTTGTATGATCCATGAGTTTAATCTTGCTATAACTACATCAAGTTCTTAATGGCTAGATAGTGGAGCCTCTAATCATATTGCTTCCACAATGCAGGGATTCACACACAAAAGAAACCCGAATAGAAAGGAGGAAAAACTAATGGTGGGCAATAATGAAGAAGTTGATGTAACCTTTGTAAGGGATGTTTGTTTGAACCTTGATAGAAGGTTCAAGCTTGTATTAAATAACATGTTTCATATACCATATTTTAGATAAAATTTGATCTCTGTATTTATTTTGGATAAAAAAGGATATAGTTTTGTCATTGAAACTTCGATAGGAAAATTACATTTTAATACAAACCACATTGGTATTGCCTTCTTATCATATGGCTTATGTAGAATGTGTTTTGCCCCAAATAAGATGAATGTTTCTTCATTTGTATCAAACACGTCTCTAAAAAGAGAACCCTAATAAAAGAGAATTCATACATGTTGGGTCATATTTCCATAGGTAGAGTTGAGAGATTGGTCAAGGATAACAATCTTCCTACTGTAAATTATAATGATCTGGAAACATGTGTTGACTATTGCATGGGTAAGTTGACCAAAACAAAGAAAAAAGGGTCAGCTTGAGCTTTTCGCTTATTAGAACTTATACATATAGATATATGTTGACTTTACAAAGTGTAATTCAAGATATTTTCTGAAATTTGTTGATGATTATTCCCTTTATAGATATGTGTTCTTGCTTAAAGAAACATCCAAACTTCTTGAGAAATTTAAGATCTTTAAAGCTAAAGTTGAGCACCAATTGGGAAGGTCTATTAAGATTGTCAGATCTGATTGTGAAGGTGAATATTATAGTAAACATGGAGTTTTAGGACTAGAAAAATGTTTGTTTGCCAAATATGTAGAATCGTGTGAAATAGTGGAGCAACTCACTATGCCAAGTAGTCCTGAGCCAAATGGTGTGGCCTTAAAGGGAATTTAAATGACACGATGAGGACAATGCAAAGTAGGACTAATTTACCTTATTACCTTTAAGGTGAAGCCACAAAGATTGTCATATATATACTTAATAGAGTTCCAAGCAAATCAATTTCAAAAATGCCTTTTGAAATTTGGAAAAGGCGGAACCTAACCTCACTCATATTCATATAAGAGGTTGCCCATTAAGGTACATTTGTATAATCCTTATAAAGATAAGTTACATTCTCGTTCTACTTAGTATTATTTTATTGTATATCCTGATCACTCAAAGAGATACATATTTTACTGTAGAGATGGAAGGTTTATAATAGTAGAATCATAAGTAGCTAAGTTTCTAAAGAATAATTTTTGTGATGAGGGTGGTCATTCTCATCCATTAGATGATAGAAGGATGGATACTGTTGTTACTTCATATCCATCACTCACACAATCAGAACTAGCAGATCCAAGTCTCAATACCGTACCAATACAGGGACAAGAACCTATACTTGTACAAATTGAGGTTCCTGAGGTACAAGAGTCTACTGAACCAGTTCAATTAAGAAGATCCACTAGATTAAGAAGGTGTGCTATCTCATCTAATTACATAGTCTATTTAGGTGAATAAGACAATAATAATAGCCATGAAATAGATCCAATAAATTTTATAAAAAAGTTTTCTGGACCTAATGCAGATTTATGGTGGGATTCAATTGGGGATGAGAAGCAATCCATAAAGCATAATAACATATGAGAGCTTGTATATTTGCCTCATAATAGTAAACGTATCAACTGTAAATGGATTTACATGACCAAAAAGAACTCTCAGGATAATAAGGGGTGATTTAAAGCCTGTTTGGTTGCTAAAAGGTTCACTAATACTAATCTTAACTTAACTATTTAAAAGTAAATTCTTATCCTTTCAAGAATAACTCTCATTCTTCTTTTATTTACAAATAAACCCTTTCTCATTTTATAAATATGTTCCTACTTATCTTCCCTTAGTCTTTTTAACTCTAGATTCTTTATAGTATACACACACACACACACACACACACACACACATACAAGTCTCTACAAGACCAAATTTAGAAAACATTTTAACTCAATAATCTATTATTATTTTATAGCCCAAGAGACCAAAAACTTTGCCCATGGTTTGTCTTCGTTGGCCTATTTAAAATTTATACTTTGGATCAAGATTCTTAGCTCAAAGTCACTAAAAAACCATTGCCCTTACGTTTCTGGTCCATTTAGCCTTATATTTTCCTGTTCCATTTAATCCATTTTTATTGGTTAGTTTAGCTCATTTTTTCTAGCCCATTTCTAATCCATTTAGCTTATTGTATACATGCGAAAACTTAACTTCTTAAATTTTTTCATCCATCTAACTTCTTAAATTTTTTTTAGCCATTGCCTTTCCTACCACCAGCCACTTCCTTCAACCAATGAAAGTAACAGCTACTAACGGGAATAATTGTAAGTGGCATGATGATGGTGAATGCAGCAGTCACAATCCACCTCTTTGTTGCCAAGTGATGGTGACAACTGCCTTCTTGTTCATTTTATTTAAGCTTTATATGTGTTTTATAGGAAAACTTTGAATTTCTATAGACACAACACAATCTTCAACTGGTTTCATTTTTTTTTGTCAAACCTAACCAATTACCGCCACTATGTATCTAAAGTTTAGTTAGCCACTATTGCCAATTCTGTTATGGTATTAATGCTTATCTCTGGATATGTCCAGATATTGGGTCTTTGTTTTGTAACTATAAGATATTGACATTTCATCTTGTAAATGAGTTTCTATGGCTAATCAACATAATCCGGGTTCATATTATATCCAATGCTAAGAGTTTATTTAAGAAATTCTTTATTGTATAACATCATACTATGTTTAGATCAAATATACAATACACTTCTCATCCAAGATAGGAACTCGACAAAAGTTAACCAAATAATAAATTTGGTAAAAAAAAAATATTGATTTACATTTGGCAAAGAGTAATATAAGATATTCATTTTGTGAGTCTTACAAAATATAATCTATGTTTAAACACAAACATATCTTCAAACATATACGATGAAGCATGCACAAAATAATACATGTATGTAAGGATATTTGAAAACGAATATTGATACAATTAATCAATACTTATTTTTATTTAAAATTACTCATTATCAAAATTTGACTGTTATCATTAAAATGCATATTTTAATAAGTATTTATGACTTAATGCATTTTAAATGTTTCCCAATCAAATTTTAAAAAAAATAAAAATAAAATTTATAAGACAAAATTAAGTATTCATAATATTAGTTAACTTTTATTGAAAAATAATTCATTTTTTCTTAATAAAAGTTAGGCATATACCATAACATTGATTCTATATTTGATATTAATATTTAAACCGACAATTAAGGTTAGCATTTGATGTTTTGAGTTAATTTTTTATTGTTTTTGTAAATCAAAATATCTATATAATATTAAATGGTGTAAAACTTCAAATCATGCTACACCATTATAACTAGATTTTATTTGATTTAGTGTTTTGAATCAGTTTTATATTTATAAAACGTGAGAATTCATTATAAATAAATAAAAGGATTATCTACATAAATAAAATGGTATTTTAAGAATTGAGATATTTAGATGTAAAAAGGATACGAATTTTAATTATGTTACCATTATTTTAGAAAATATAAATAAAAATATCTCAGTCAAATAGATAACTTAAAACAAGTAAAAATATTCTGATATTTAACAGTATGCTTTTTGTTTAAACTTTGATAGAAAGTTACTAGAAAACAATTGAAAACAATGTAAAGGTGGATGAAGAAATGTTTATTTCATCATGTTTTTGGTGTGTACAGGAAGAACATTCTTCTACTAAAACTTGAGAAATGATATAGGCCAGAGTCTATACTCTAGAAGCCTAGTAACAGAAAAGGACACCAAGACAGCTGTGACACATCTGGTGTTCTTTACAAAAGGACTGAATGAAAAAAAAGAGAGAAAAGGATAGAATGGAAATAAAGCGATTATACATAAGTTTATTCTTGTGTGGCCCATGTGTATATTTCAATAGCTTTCGTAGCCCATGCCCAAAATGCAACATTCAGCATTTTAACACCCTCCTTCAAGTCAGAGCTCCAGAGAAAACAACAGATCTGAACTTGAGGAGTAGGTCAGTGAGTGCGCGTGCAATAAGGGGTTTGGTAAATAAGTCAACGAGTTGTTGTTGGCTTTGGATGCGTTGAAGACTTATGAATGCTAGGTTTACCGCATCGCACACCAAGTGAAGATCAATCTCTAGATGCTTTGTTTTCTCATGAAAGACGGGGTTCCTAGAGATATGAGTCATAGCTTGGCTATCACAAAACAGAGGTATGGCATCATGATTTTTCATTTGAAAGTAACTCAAAAGCTGAACGACCCATTTTACTTCACACGTTGTTGAAGCTAGGCTTCGGTATTTTGTTTCCGTCGACAACCTACAAACTATTGTTTCCTTTTTTGTCTTCCATGAAATAGTTGATTTATCGAGGAATGCACAAAATTCGGTTAAGGATCATTGGCTAAACAACTAGCTCACCCAGTCCGAATCAGAGTATGCGATAAGTTTTAGATTCGAATCTGCTACGTAGAATCAACCCTGATTTTGTGTTCCTTTGAGATATTTGAGGACATGTTTTATCACATCCTAGTGTGATTGTCGTGGTGTGTTCATGAATTGACTTAATTGTTATGTGACGTAGGTGAGATCTATTCTTATAAAGCTCAGGTATTGCGGTCTACCGATGATGCTCCTATAACACTCCGAGTCTCTGAGGGGCTCACCTTCATCAATGGTAAGTTTTCTTCCTGGTAGGTGTTATGCATGGTTTGCAGTTAAGTAAATTTGTTTCTTGTAAGATATCCCTCACATGCTTGCCTTGACTGAGAATCATTCCTACCTTTGATCTTGCTATCTCAATGCCCAGGAAAAATTTAGCATACCTTAGGTCTTTGATTGTGAATGCTTTGTTGAGTTCTTGCTTAACTGTGATGATGCTTCTCTTCTACCCCGGTGATAAGGATATCGTCCATATAGATGATAATAGCAATAAAATTTGAACCTTGGCCTTTAGTTTATAGGCAATAACCTGACTATGATCTTTCAAACCCTAATTGCTTCAGTTTCGTAGCCAGTTCCTTATGCCATTACCTCCCTGCTTGTTTCAGTCCATAAATGGACTTTATTAATTTGCAAACCTGTCTTTCCTTGGCTTTCTTATAACCTTATGGTGGTATCATGTAGAGTTCTTCTTCTAGGTGGCCATGTAGGTAGGCATCATTTATATCACATTGCAATATAGGCTGCTTCTTGATTGCAGCTATAGCTAGGAATGTCCTTATTGTTACAATCCGAGCTATAGGTCAAAAACCTCTGAGTATTCCACTCCTCTTTGGTTAAAGCCTTTCGCCACCAGCCTTGATTTTAGCTTATCAAGACTACCATCTGGATTATATTTAACTTTGTATACCTATTTTGATGTTATAGCCCGCTTCCCTTTAGGTAGTTACATTAAAACCCAGGTTTGGTTATCTTCTAGGGATTCTAACTGTGCATCCATGGAGTCCACCTATTCCTTTGATTTACTTGCTGACTTATAAGACATAGGTTCAAAAACAGTAGATACATTTCCAATGAATTCTCTATAATCTGGTTTATATGTAATATGGAATCCTGAGTCTTTGTCTTCTGTTGATCCTATAGGACCAAAAACATTAAAATTGTTGTCAGCATTATCGAGGTCAGAAGTGGAGTGATGAGTAGAGGCTTGATGTACATAATCATCAAGGCATTTGGCTGTGATATGAGTTCTTTGGCTTCTCCTTTCTTTGCTATTTGTAATAATGTTTTGGTTGGTGGTGATGTCTAGTTTTGGTTGTGTGTCGGTGGATTCTAGTGTGCATTCAATGCTTTGCGTGTTTGACAAACTTGGCATGTCATCCTGTGCTATTTTTTCTATACTGTCATCCTTTGCTATGTTGTAAAGGAATAAGGTAGTGGTTTGTGGGCTGAGGTTATTGTTGTGATTACAAAGAGAAAGGTATTTTCATGGAAGGTGACATCTCTCGAACTAAAGATGGTTTTTGTGTCAATGTTGGTAGGCTTTGTAATTTGGTATGTATCCTAGGAAAGCACATTTCACAGATCTAGGATTTAACTTTGTCTTGTTAGGTGTTTTATCTAGGGCAAAAACTCTCAAATGGTCATTGGTTGGTTTTTTTTGGTGTAGCCTCTCATATGGTGTTAGCCATTATAGGACCTTGGTGGGAATTCGGATTAAGAGATAGGTGACAGTGAGAAGGGCTTCTCCCTAGTATTGTTTTGGTAAGTTTGCCGTGAACAATAGTGCTCTTGTCATTTGCAATAGATGTTTGTGTTTGATCTTTACTACCTCATTTTGTTGTGGGGTGTATGAACAACTTTTTTTATGCATTATTCCTATCTCTGCCAAGAACCTTCTGTATTCATAATTTATAAACTCTCTCCTATTGTTTGTTTGGACTCTGAGTACCTTTGCATCATATTGTTTTTCTATAGTTTTGATGAATTGTGTTATGGTGGGTTGTGTTCTGTCTTTGTGTTTGAGTAGGAAAGTCCAGGTAGCTCTAGAGTAGTTATCTACAATGGTTAGGAAAAATTGAGAACCATTTAGGGTAGGTACTCGGTAAGGCCCCCATAGGTCTATGTGTAAGACTTCGAAAGATTTAGTGGTTTGTATTTTAAAGGGTTTTTTGTTGTTTTGCCATAAGACAGATTTGACAATCGGATAAATTGGATTTGAAACTTTTGACTTCATTGTAACTCATGCTATTAACTGCAAAATTTGCAAGCCCACCAAACTTTACCTCACTCGTGGCCTTTCCTTTAATAACCTTTGATATCTCCTGTTGAATGAAGGTTGCCAAGCCTTGTGGGATTTGTCCATTCCTTTCATTTTGCTCATTGGGTTCTTATTGTAGGTCTATAGGAGTATCAGTGGTTACAACAAGGTTTGCTTTGCTCTTTCGGCCGGTTAGCTCTTTGTACCAGTCCGACACACCGTGTATCTTGTAGCAAATTTCGATGATATTTCCTGTTTTCTCACATTTTTCGTAATATTTATCTTCTTTCCTTATGAATGGTTTCTTGTTGTTTCTAGTACCTTTCTTGGTATTGAAGTTGGTTTGCCTTGCCATCATAGTAACATTTAGGTTACTGTTGTGGTTGGAGTTTACTACTTTTTGCCTTTCCACAGTTTGCATCATGGCAAAGGCTCTATTGACCATTGGTAAGGGCTCCATAAGCATGACTTGGTTGACTATATGTTCATAATCCTCGTTTAATCCCATCAGAAACTACACCAGTCTATGTTTGTTTTCTTTCATAGTAATAGCTTTGGCAGCATCACAAATGCATGTAGGTGTAGGACTTAGGCTAGCTAAATCATCCCAAAGTTTCTTTAGCTTTGTGCAATATGCAGAAATAGTGTGGTTACCTAGTTTAAAGGAACTGGTTTCTCTTTTTATTTTATATAGCAACGACCCATTTGCCTCGCCGAACCTTTCTCTCAGTTCTTCCCAGAGTTCTTTAGCTGTGGAGAATGACAGGAAAGCATCACTTAGCTCCTTGATCATGGAGTTGAGTATTGAGAACTTCACCATTGAATTTGCACACTTCCGTTTGACAAAGAGGATTCTGTCTTCTATGGGATGTGTCCAGGTGCCATCAATGAAGGAGAGCTTGTCTTTAGCACATAGGGCTATCATCATGGACTTGCTCCAAATCAGGTAATTATTTCCATTGAAGAGTGTAGTGACTAGAATAGCTCCAGGATTCTCTGTGTTTGTGATGGAGTATGTATCTCGTTCAAGATTTTGTGAGGGGTTACTTGCCTCACTATCGTCAGCCATATTGGACATTTAGGGTAGGTTAGTGTGGATTAGACCTTAAAGCTCTGATACCATGAAAACAAAGTAAAGGTGGATGAAGAAATGTTTATTTCATCATGTTTTCGATGTGTACAGGAAGAACATTCTTATACTAAAACTTGAGAAATGCTATTGGCTAGAGTCTCTATATTCTAGAAGCCTAGTAACAGAAAAGGATACCAAGACAACTGTGACACGTCTGGTATTTTGTACAAAAGGACTAAACGAAAAAAAAGAGAAAAGGACTAAATGGAAATAAAACGATTATACATAAGTTTATTCTTGTGTGGCCCATGTGTACGTTTCAATATCTCTCGTAGACCATGCCCAAAACGCAACATTTAACATACTTCAGCATTTTAACAACGTTTAAATATAAGAATGAGAAAATATTTTATATTACACTAAAGAAATTTAATAACATTTATCGAAAGAAAAAGTTCAATAACATTTATTGAAAGAAAAAGAAAGAAATGAAGTGAATCATTTGAAATAAGTAATTCTTTTAAATAATAGTACGCTTAACACTCATTAAATAAAATTTAATTTGCTAAAAACTAAAATAAAATTAATAAATTTTAAAAACTAAAAATTGAGATAAAATGAATATTATCAATATCAATTTTTTTTTGGTTGGATGCATCTAGAATTAAAAATATTATCAAATATTTGATTGTCTTAATTATTAATTTAAAACTATTTTATCTCTTTAAAATTTTATTAATTTAGATTTGCTTCAATGATTTGGTTAAATGACAAGTAGGAGTGACCTAATTGGTTTCAACTCCTCACTTAAGACTAAAGAGGTCTTGAGTTCGAGTCACCAAAAC
>JAOSBN010000003.1:14597273-14618250 GCA_027563595.1 Erythroxylum suave | reverse complement strand
ATATTAATATCCATTCTAATTATTAAGGCTAGAATAAGTCAAATTGATCTAAACCTCATAATAAATGAGATTTTTTTCTCTCTCATAATTGATCTTTTCAATTATGTGTATCATTTTGCTACTAGACATGCTTTGTGTCTTTTAAAACTATAATTAGTCTTTAACATTTAAAGAGCACATTTGTTCTTGATGAATACACATCTTTTTAAAAGATTATCCAAGCCTTACACTCAGATCAAACTTACCAAAGTACATTCTTCTTCTATTGCTATAACTCATTCATCTTTAGCAAAACTAGATGAAGCCCTTTCATATTCCTAGGCTTACTATTTTCTTTCGAAATAACCACACAATTTATTCTTTTTGACTTCGAAATTGTATAAGGAATAATCTTATCACAATATGGGTAAATTAAAATTCAAGAAACAATTCTCTCTACATTCATATTTCTCGCACTCGAATTAGATAGTAATAAGAGCTCCCATTATATTGTAGTTATCATTGATTAGAAACCAATTCATCATCTCCCAAATTGCTCACACTTGGATGAATACCATTCAATTGATCTTATCTTAGAGATCATTTTAATTCAAGTCTTTCATATATAAATAACACTACAATAGAACATACTTTTAGCGACAAAAAAAATCATCGCTAAAAGTATTTAAATCATCACTAATAATAATTAGTGATGATTTAAATTCGCTGCTAGAATCGTCGTCAAATCCTTGTAAGTAAAGAGTATAGGTGACATTTTTTCATATTCGTCTTTAAATGCTCTGTTAGGTTAGACCGTAAGGTTTTTAATAAAACGGAATATAATGGAATTGTTTTCATTTTCGAGATGTTGAACGTATGTTGGTTTTGATGAGGATGAAGCAACTGGTTTATGGCCAAATCCAAGGCCTTTGATGTATCTAGATCGTGTACCAAACACCTTGTTATAAATATCATCTACATTTGGCTCATTTCTGTTATATATTGATGTTTGTAATAACTCCTACATCTTATTCTAAAATTTTAAAAAGAAAATCAATACTCAATTTAAATATTAGTAATTAGTACTACATAAATAAATAAAATTAAAATTTAAACAAATTGTTATACTTACATAATTGTTATGTGCTTTTTCACACATCTAGCCTTCACCTTCCTTATAATGTGTCAATTTGTAGAGTGTGATCCTATCACTCTCTTCTCTGTGTAGTTAATTATGACTCTGTTTTATGAAAAAATAATATAACACAATAAAAAATATTATGTTTATTGATATAATTGTAACTTTTAAATAATGATCTTACATATTCATTTCATAAGACTACAAATGATTTCGAGTTTATGTTGTAAGGAGTTTTCATTTTTCCTTGGTTAACCTTAACTTTCTCACACTTTTCCTACAATGTTAATGATGCATAATTAGATTTTTATGCATATTTTTGGCTGTAGTGAAAATTCAGACCTATAATTCTTTAATATTTCAATTCAATAAAGATACAAAATTATTTTTAATCCAAATATTGAAAGTTGTAACATGTAACATATAATTTCATAAAATGTTATTTTAAATATAATAAACGCAATTTTGAAACAACAATGACATTGCACATAAATTTGATTGTCTATTACATAAACAAAAGAGAAATTGTAAAGTAAATTGTTCACGACATTATTAAATAAAGAGACGTTGTATATTAAAATAATCACAACATTGTATATTAAGATGCCACATTCACTAACATGATTAACTATACAACAATCAATTTAATTTAAACAAGTATTAAAAGAAATGCAGTTATAATAATTTTTTGAAGAAAAAAACAATGGCCATCCCTAATAGAAATTTCATAGCACACATGGTACTAAGCATCACAAATTCATCCCTAACTAATAATAAAACTACTGTCTTTTCCATTATTCACCAACATTAACACAGAATAAAAAATAATGACACAATAAAAATTGAAATAAATGCACCCAACTCAATCCACAGTAACAAAATTGTTGAAAACATAAAACCATTTAACAACAAAAATTAAAGCAAAAAAAAAACCCAAGAGTAGAGCATGGATGACCAACCTTGATGGATGGTTAATCAGAGACGATGGGAGCAGCAACTAAAAGAACAAATGAAGATGGCGAATGATAAAGATCAAAGAAGAAAATGATAGAGAATAAAGGAATAAGATTAAAAAAAAGATAGGGGGAGGGTTTCGATTTTGTCGTTTAAATTGGAATGAAAACAACATCATTTATTATAAATAATAAATGACGTTTTTATAAATGATGTTGTTTTCTAGCCCAAAGTTTTAGCACAGGGCCTCTTTCTATCATAATTAGTTGGAAAAACAACTCCTTTCTTTTCTGAAGCGCCTTTCTAGATATCCCACTTGTAAAGATATTCCTAACGTAAACTTTATCATCGACACCTGTGTAGAGTAGATCGTTCAACACTAGCGACACAAACCCATTTTTAACCAGTTGGTTTTAGTATCATAGGCGACCAAACCCTGGGAGTTAGATCTAGGGCCACTGATGGCGGGTAAAGCAAAAGCAAGTCAAAGCAACCTTCTCTTGAGAACATGATATTTCCTGTGCAACTGGCAACATAATACACCATTATTGAATGGAACATAATCCCTTTGACTTTATGAAATAAAGGTTTTCCATTTTCTATGAAAAATCGAAGCCAACAAGGACGTCGTTTGCTGTTATCATTTGGTGATGATTTTATAAAAGCATCGCTAAAAAGAAATTAAGCAACGATTAGCAATGATTTTATAAAATCATCACCAAAATGTTTCATATATATACATTTTTATATTTAGCAAATTTTTTATAATATAGCATATATATATATATATATATATATATATATATAACTTATTTATAATGATAGAGTTTTGTGACACCACATTTCATTGTCTAATCATATATTTTAGAAGAGATTAATAAAAAGTAAGGTTAATACTAAACAAATTCCAAACTTTTCTCAATTTTTCAATTATAGCCCGAACTTTAAAAAGTAGTAATAAAATACCCAAATTTTTAAAATTTTCAATTCTAGCCCGTCGTTAGTCTAATAGTTACCTTTACTAACATGACAATACCACGTGTCAAAAGACCCTCGTTAATTAGACATGTCAGCATAATTAGCTGAAATGACTGATTATTGAAACGAGTCATTGCAGAGATAAACATGTCTCTTTCTCCTACCATGGATTTCCAATGTAAAAGCTCTTTTTCTTCTCGAAGTAAAAAAGTTCAAATGCCTACTCCTCCTTGATCTCAAATTCCCACCTTCAAAAGAAGAAAACTAATGCCGCCACCACGTCTTCAGCCACCAGTATCTCTACCTCTCAGTCCCCAATTCACTCTTCTTAACAAACCATCATTGTTAAACCCACCATCCATCTTCGTATAAATAACAGGTAATCCCTCTTTCTCACCTCTTCTCCCACCTATGAATCGTGCCACCATATACCTGCCTCTGGGCAACTGTTAAATCGTCAACCCAACTGCTTCATCCTTTTATGTGTTTGTGATGGGCATTTAATGAATTGACTACCTTTGGTTGCATTGATAAGTTAATACAGAGGAGAAATTCAAGTTTAAATGCATCGTTCATTTCGAAAGAATCATAGATCGTGTCAAAAGATGTCACAAAGGTGAAAACATTTTAGATAATTGTCTTGCAAGGCATTGTTGAATCCTACCATAGACTGCCATGGTGTTTTTTACCATTTGGTTTGACATAATAGGTGAGAGCAAATTCAATTTGATTCATATTGCATATAGCATTCCTTAGATTGCACTGAAGTTTTGATACTATTACTATCCCATCAATTGGAATGAATATCCTTTGTAGAATTCCATGCACCAATAATGCATAAGATCCACTTTAATTATTTAAGCAAATTTTCCATTATTAGTTTCATAAGGGAATTTCCAAAGAAGCTTCTACATTTGCTTTTATCTAACAAATTCATTGTTAGCATTTATTGCATGTACTTTTGATTTGGCACTGATATTGTTCTTCTCTTACTCTTTGATGATAATTACACTGCAACACTTCTAAGTCTCTTTGCTACTGGATGCGCTTTAGGAAGTTTATTTAGTTGAGTGGTTACAGATAGAATGGCACATATTTATCCCCACTCTGGAGGCATCATATGTGCACAGTTCAACGCCTTCATAGGCATCCCATTCTTTTGCTTCCTTCTCAACTATGTGTTTACTTCTGTACCTAAAACTTTTGTGCTTATGATCATGGAATCAAAACCTTGAGTGACCTCCAATCCTGGATGAGAAATATTATTGACTATTGATTCACAAGTGTGTAACTAATGTGCACGTTGTTTAGAGAGCAATTGGCATGGATGGTTAAAAAATAACTTACAACCTTATCAAGCATAGAATGGGAGATCTCTTTTACCGCTTAATGTAAGTAAACTTTACAATGTTAGTGAGAATATCCCAAAAACTGAGAAGAAAAGAAAGTGACAAGTTCTGCCTTTTGTCACTATTACAAATCACAGAAATTTGAAGATCTAGCAGAAGGAGAACCAGCTCCTGTAGTTGAATTCAAAAAGTTGCATCAAGATCTGACTGCTAATTTCTGTGCATTAGAGGACGAGACCCTATAATTTAGTTTTTTGAAGAGTTTGTTCTCCTTGGAGTTATGGAGGCAGCACCCAACAAACTACTTGGCTACTCAGATTTGTTTCAGCACATGGATAACAAGTGCTAATAGGTCCTTGTTGTGCCACTTTGTAGTGCATATTTTGGCTTTTAAGGTGTGGTAGTTATGGATTATTCCCATTTAAGTTGAGCTCTATTGGGCAGCAAGTCTCCAAAACTTTCTTGATGATTTAAGTTTTTACATGTTAGTAGTAGGGATAAAAAATCAATGTAACTTGTCTTGAATAAGATAAATTTCGGTTTGATAGATTTTTGAATTAGATTTTAAGCATAGAGATGCTCAGGTTAAGGTTGTATCCAAAGTAAAGCATGTTTGGGCTTTTTTTAGGGGCTCGGGTTAAACTGGGTCCTCTTATTCATATTTGACGAGCTTGAACTCAAGGTTGACAACTTTTTTTTCCTGTTAATTCGCAATCCTAATGGCAATGAAAGAAATGTCTATGTAAGGCTTAACCTTGACCTTATTACTCTAAGTAGTAAAATAAACAAAAGATACTGATTCTTCAAATTCTTTAAATATCAAAACAAGTAACCAAGCATTATCATTAATCCAATCTCAGTTACATTTAAGTACATGGTATGCACTATAACAATAATGTTATCACTACAATTTCAAATAGACAAATCTTGAAATGATAGCAAAGCCAAAGTACTAAAATTGGAAATGAATGAAAGACTTTTATAGATCGAGTAACAACGTGTAAAACAAACTTGAATCCATGATCTGTAATGTTCCTGATAGACTTTATTCCCTCTCTACCTTTCTTTCTTAACTTGTTTCTGCAATGTTCAGAAACCCTTTCTATTATTTTTCAGAAACATTTTATATCTACAGAAACATATGACTCACGTTTATATATGTTTCTGTTGAAAGATATTAGTTGTTTAAAGGAAAGAGGAAAAGGGTCTTGGACGCATAGGAGCCCAACTCGTTAAAACCCAATAACCATGATCTTAGGCTCTTTTCCATTGGACTCAAATCCATAAGTGGAATAGCCCATTAAAAATATCTAAAAATGAAATGAGGGTTTCTTAGCAAGGACCAACTTTAGGTATGTCATAATGCTCGCTTAAGTTTTCCAAATACTAGTTAAAATCTTAAATCCCACACGGTGAGGTTTATTGGCATCCCTAGCCATTCGACGCACATCAAGTCTCTCCCTCTGCTCGATGTATAGTTTCTCGACAGGCTTGAGGTGAACTTCATAAGAAGCGACCTTCTCTTCCTCATTCAGTTTGTTGTCATCATTGGTCTCTTCTACATTAAGATTAGCAAGCTCTCCTGTGCTTTGGCCTGTAGCAAATAGCAGGAAGTGATGATACATCTAAGTTTGATTTTTATCAAATAAAAGAGCAGAAAGGTAAACAAAGTAGATCAAGTTTAGGTGCTTCTACGCTAGTCTTGGCAATTTTTTGGTCATATACTGTGTTCATAAATTAAATGTAAACAAATCACCAATCTCCAAAAACAAGGATTGTAATACCTAAATATGCCATTATCTTATCAAAACCCTCTCATTTGGCAGTAATGAGCATGAACAAAATGTTTCAAGAAGTAGTATGTACTGCTTCAATGCTTCCTTCTAAGATATGTCTCATATATAAATAATGCTGAGAATGCAGTGGGAGATAATATGACAATCACAAATATAATGCATAATATGTAATTGTTTATTGGAAATTCAAAAAGAGAAAAAAGAGAAAAGCCTTTACATCAAGAAGTTTTAAAAAAAGAATTAGATGCGAACAAGTAACATGAGAAGAGAAAGAAGAAATCTTTTTGTTATTTTGGAGTTGTGCATTGAAGCTTACAAAAGAACATACCAAATTCAATAATTTCCTAAATTATGAAGTATAAGAACCCAGTACAATTTTTCACTAAAAATTCAAGAGAAAAAAGAAAAGCCATTATAATAAGGAAGTATCAAAAGAAGAGTCAAATAATAATGCGAACAAGTGACATAAGTAGATGAGGAAGGAATCTTTTCATTATTTCAAAACTGTGCACTCAAGCTCGCAAAAGAACGTATAAAACTCAATAATTGTTAGAAAATTATAAACTACATAATCCAATAGATAATTGCAAAACATAAATTCAAATGCCAGAAAATTGGATTAATAATTGCTACACACATATCTTGAGATGATAAATGCAGAGATTCAAAAGTTATAAGCATAAACATGAAATTTAAGAGAAGAAAGGATATCCAACATTCTGAACGCTCATCTCCTATGAGTTGAGACATTTGATCGTGATGTTTCTTATACTTCTTTTTCTTTTTCATGCCACTAGCCTTGACATCCAAAGCTTTCCCTTTAAGCTTCAGTTTGCCACTAACAACATTACCATAACATAACATCTTTTCTTGACCATTAGACTGCTAAGAATGATAATTTATGTTAATAAAAAGAACAAGCTGATTCACTGATACATTCACACAAAATGAAAAGCAATACATCAGAAAAAGAAAGTTCCCACTACTACATTCCAACACCAACCATAAAGATATAATGTCATAGCCATTATGTATTAGAAATTTAGCTAGCACCCTGATCTCGATTTCCCTTTAAGAACTTCCCAAAAAGAGAATGATCCTTCGAAAGCACGGTTAAATGCATAAATCATTGTTCAAATACAAGATAGTATATTAAATGTTTTCACCTTTATGACAGCTTTTGTCGCCATCCATGATTCTTTCCAAATGAATGACGCATTTAAACTCGAATTTCCCCTTTGTATTAACTCATACCTGCAGCCAAAGGCAGTCAATTCATTAAATTCCCACCACAGACATATAAAAGGATGACGCGGTTGGGTTGAGGATTTGGCGGTTTCTAGAAGGCAGGTATGAGGAGGGCCAGTTTATGGGTAGGAGAAGAGGTGAGAGAGGAATTGCCTGTTGTTTATACAGAGATAGATGGTGGGTTTAACAACATGGGTTAGCTGAGAAGAGTGAGTTAGGGACCAAGAGGTAAAGAGATTGGTGGCTAGATAGGTGACGGATTCGTGTTTTAAGGCATTGGTTTTCTTGTTTTGGAAGTGGGAATTCGAGTGCTGAATTGAGATTGAGGAGGAGTAGACCTTTGAACTTTTGTACTTCGAGAAGAGGAAGAGCCTTTTACACTGAAAATTCATAGTGGGAGAAGAGGTATGTTTATATTTGTAACGACGTAGTTTCAATAATTTGAGTCATTTCAGCTAATTAAGTTGACTTGTCTAATTAATGAGGGTCCCTTGACACATGATAGTGTCACATCAGCAAAGATAACAATGAGAGGCTGGAATTGAAAAATTTTGAAAATTTGAGCATTTTATTGTTACTTTTTAGAGTTCGGGCTCTAATTGAAAATTTGACAAAAGTTTAGATTTTTTTAGTAATTAACTATAAAAGGCATCAATTAATGTAATATAAATTAGTTTTGACGTTTCTTAATCATCGTCAAATGCTGAATTTCTTTCAAATTAATAAAAAAATTACGTCATTTTCTTTAACAACAAACGACATTAATTTCTTTAATAATAAACAACATTGTTTTCTACTATGTTATAAACACGAAAACCATGATCATCAATGATTAATCACCCCAATAGGTGATTGGCAAATTTGTTTATGCCATTATAGACCTAACTATAATAAGTGTGCTATTTCTCATCTCTACACTACCAGTTTATTGGTGGATTCATATGAAAGTCAGTTATCCTTGGAATGGTTATACCTTTTAATCTCTATCATAACATCATTATATACGTTGTATAAGCTAAATACTTTTTCATTTATATGAGCTACATGCCTCATTATTTTCCTATGTTGAGTGATAATGTCCTCTTAAAGACTATCATGATTTCATGTAATGAGACAAAAAGTTTTTTGCTCTTCCAGTGCATACTGGATTTTTATACTTCCAAAATTTTAAAATTTTTTCATTAAAATTTTCACTTCTAGTGAATTCTATAATAAAAGTTTAGATACAATAGTCATTTTCCTCAAACAGTATGTCCATAATGACATATTTAATATATGATTGCTATCAATTTCAATAAATTCATTACAATCTTCTAAATGGAAACTTTAATTATTTTCACAATTACATATGGAATTAAAAGGTCACTATATTGCCAATCATCATCCATATAATATATAGTTGATCAATAATAAATCAATCTGTATGTGTGTATTTATTTAAGAATATATCAAGTATGATATGTATAACACATACATATAAAACAATAAAAATTGAAAGAACAATGCATTTTAATATACATATAATATTAGAATTTTAACAATTTTCATAAAAAAAGTAATGCTATGTAAGTATCCATAAACACCAAATAAAAAAGTGACCGACACTTTTTGAATAAAATTATAAATCTGATGAATCCTACAATTATGAAATTTTATGAACTCTATGAATTGAGTTAATTAGTTCTTTAGATTAATCAATGAAATTCATATTCGATATAAGCTATAGAATATCCTTTGATAGGCTACTAAAACTAAGACCTTTAGACGCTTCTCTTCTCCTATTCTCTTTTAAGAAGTTTTGCACTACCCATCTATAATTGTGAATATGATCCGGTAAAATATTCCACACTCTAATTAAGAAATCATTGTGTTAAGGTTGAGCGTTTTGCAAAGTGCTTCGTTTCTTATAGGAGTGGAGAATCGTTGATAACCAGTAAAAATGACACCATGTATCATGTTATTCACCTGTAACATTAAGTCTTTCTCAGTCATTATACGATATTGATCTAATTGTGCTTTCATAAAATTAACACATTTTCATTATGATAGAGTTCAAATTGAAATTAAGGCTTTTAGTACAACCATTTTTCTTAACAAATTTAAGGAAAAATAAAACTCAAAATTTTTAATAATAAGTTGAAATGCATCCCATAATATGAACATATCAGTAAAATCAAAACGCTCAAAAGAGCATGGAAAAATGAGTCTTTTGTATCATTAAACTGAATATTTGATTTAATTTTAAATTAATTAGAAACTTATTTCTAATTTATTATTACACTATTAATTTCAATTTAATTATAAATTTATTTCTAATTAAGATTGAACTAATCAATTTTAATTTTATATTTCACTTAAAAACTTATTTCTAAATATCACTAAATTCATTTATAGACAAAATATATATAAATTAAATATATGTAAATTTAGAAACTTATATCTAAATAAGGCTTGTATATATATATATAAAGCCAAAATTTAGAAAAAATTTTAAATCAATAATCACCCAAGACAAAAAAAAAAACTTTGCTTATGGTTTGTCTTTGTTGATTTATTTCAATTTTATAGTTTGGATCAAGATTTGTAGCCCAAAGTCACTAAAAATCCATTGGCCCTTACATTCTTAGTCCATTTAACACTTATGTTTACTCGACCTATTTTTCAATTTTATTGGTCCATTTTGCCCATTTTTCTAGTCCATTTTTGATCAATCCAACCCATTGTATAAGTGCGTAAACTAAACTTCTTAATATTTTTCAACCATCTCATTTCCTATCGCTAGCCACTTCCTTCAACCAATGGTAAATGGAAGTAGTTGTAGGCCACATGATGATGGTGAATGCAGCAGTTATGGTCCACCTCTTTGTTTCCAAATGATGGCGACGATGGCGTTTCAGAGAGACCTTAATGACAAAGGTTTTGATAAGGGTGGCGCTCTCCATCGACAGGGACTTTTAAACCACCATCTTCTTATTCTTTTTATTTAGGATTTATATGCATTTTATGGGGAAACTTGGAATTTCTACATAGCAAAGTCTTCAATTGGTTTGATTTTTTTTATGAAACCTAACCTAATACTGAGACTATATATCTAAAGTTTAGTTAGTCGTTATCGTTAATTCTTTGTGGTATTAATGCTTGTCTTTAGATATGTCTATATACTGGGTCTTTGTTTTGTAACTATAAAATATTGAGATTTCATCTTATAGATGAGTTTCTATAGTTAATCAACATAATCCAAGTTTATAAAACAGACACATTTAGATTTTAGTTGTTGTTTTTGTTATGTCCAATGCTAGGAGTTTTGTTATTTGTGAAATTCTTTATCGTATAACATCACATTATATTTAGATCAAATATATAATGCACTTCCCATCCAAGATATGAACTTGATAAAAGTTAACCAAACAATAAATTTGGTAAAAAACATATTGATCTACACTTGGTAAATACTAACATAAGATATTCATTTTGTAAGTCTTACAAAATATAATTTATGTTTAAACACAAACATATCTTCAAACACATAAGTTGAAGCATACACAACATAATACATACATGTAAGGATATTTAAAAAAGAATATTGATACAATTAGTCAATACTTATTTTTATTTAAAATTATCCATTATTAGAAATTTTTATTATCATTAAGATGCATATGTCTAATGCATATTTGTGATTTGCTCTTAAACACACACACACACACACACACACACACACACACACACACACACACACACACACACACACACACACACACACACACACGCACGCACGCACGCATTTTATCTTATATGCATCATTAATCAAATCACTTACTTGGGTTTGATTATTATTTCACTGGTTAAAGGACTCTTGGTAAGAAACTCTTGTCTTTCTTGAAGAAAGTATACTTTTTTATATTTTACGTGATATTATCATCATTAGTTCAATTGATCATTATATATTATTTATAGATAATATCAATAAGTGTTCTTTAATAGTTGTGATCTTCAAAGGTCACACTTTTAAACTCATCAAGCTGAGTTTTTTTATTATCAAAAGACAAAGTAATCAATTGCTTAAAACAATATATACATTAGAGAGATCAATGAGGAGAACGGGTAGGATCAATGGAGCTAAAGAAATATATGGAATTTCAACTCCATCATATGTACTTTTAGCGAAACATCTTAGTCTAAGACTGAAAAGAGGAGGAAGTGTGCAAAATGGTCCTGATCAAGTGTTTGTCCATCCAAAAATTAGCAAGATAAGCAAAAAAAATTAGTAGTTATAACCAAGGATAGCAAGTTATAAAATTTATGAAATATGAATTTGTTTTCATCTCAAGAAAATTGGGACTTAGACAATGAATTCCATTGGTATTTTATCATTTAACCAAAGACTTGAAAATGAAACAAGGGAGATTAATTGAAAGACTTTGACTTGAAAGTGAAACAAGGGAGATCAATTCAAAGACTTTGTCTTAAGTATCCCTTACCAAAATTTAATAAACATAGCATTTACAAATAAGGTGGATTTAGGTTTTGCAATTAAAATTGTGTTCTAATTTGTTTAAACTTTCCTCTTGAATTAATCCATCATTTATCAATCTTTAAAAATTTGGAATGAATCTCTTACTTTGCAATCAAGAGTTAATAAATTTCAATATCCGCTTGTCATAAACATATTTTAAAAAATTGTTTACTAGGGTTTAAGTTATGATAGATGAAAAAGCGTTTCTACCTACTTAACTATTAATGAAACATTTCATAATTTGATTTAAAATTTTTGATTAAAAGTAATTCATATTTGATATAATTACAAAGATTTCTTAATTAAATTATTCATTTATATTTGAAGAATGATATTATCGTAATATTAAATATACGCTACGGACTTCAGAATTAATATAAAGAAAAAATTTAAATTTCTCCAACATTATAATTAAAAATTAAAGGAGAATTAAAATTTTTAAATATCTAATATCTTTTTACTGTACTAAAAAGGATGAGAAAATATGATTAAAAACATCTTGAGATTATGATTATGTGATTAAAGATTAAAAATTCTCTCATCAACTAAAATTTATTTTTTGATGCACTTTTTACACTCTTAAGAAAATAAATAATAAAAATATTTCCATTTATATAATTAACTCATGTTATTTTTAAATGGAAATTAATTATTATCGAAAATTATTATCATATATCAATATTATAGTATTAAATCATAAAATTTAAAAGGAATTAATGAAATATTATGCCATCCCACTTGTTTAATTCAAACTATTGAATTATAAAAAAGGAGAGAGAAATAGTAGTGATAAATTGTATTCCAACAAATATAAAATAGATTACTCTAATTTCTGTAAAAGGGTTAACATCCTTTATTGATAAAGATGTTATTCTATTAAAAATAGAAAAAGTTTTAAGTGTACCAACTTAATATGATAAGAAGTATATTTAAAATTATTTGATAAAATTATAATAGAAAAAGTTCCAACAACATAATTTATATGATTATTTAAATTCTAATTAAATATGTTTGAATTTAAGAATTTTAGTTAATTTAGAAATGTTATTGTAGATTTGTAAGGATATAATAAATGGTTAAAATATGTTGAAATTGTATTTATAATCCAAACTTTAAAATGTAGTAATAAAATATTCAAATATTTAAGTTTTTGCAAAAGTAATTAGTCAATGGACTCTCCGTTAATAGTACCACATCAACTAATATATTTTTATATGAAAGACACGTAGACTACAATTTTTACGAAAGAAAATTACTTATTTAAAACTAAAATGATTATTTAAAAATAGAACATAAAACTAAAAGCCTACTTCATTATCTTACCCGTCTATATTTCTCCTTTTTATTTTCTTGTAAACTTCTCCTCTTTGTTTCTCCTGCATCCTACCAAACTTTTAAATTGTTTTAAGATCGTAGGTTTCTTGTAGAGGTACGTATATATATATATATATATAGATCATCATTCAAACAAAAAAATGACTTTCTTTTAATCTTGGAATATAAAAATATCAATGAGATGTTAATGCGATTGAATAATATCTTGCAAGTAAAACGTAATTTACATGGCAAAAGCCTTTTCAAGGGGAAGGAACTGTTACACTGATATCAAATTTGCATTTTTTAAATGAATTAATATGTATACTCCTTTCTTGCGAGTAATAACTAATTTTGTAAACCAACTCTTAAGTTTGCATATTTTAAATGAATTAATATGTCTACCGCTTTCTTGCGAGCAATAACTAATTTTGTAAACAAACTCTTACTCCAAATCATAGAAGATGCCTAATATAATTTTTTATAATGATAGCCCTTCAAATCATTGCCAATACTATTAACTATAAGATACTTACTATTTGAATGTTCATTAAATATTTATATAAGAATGACATCATTAAAACTATAATTGAAATACTTACTTTTGTATTAATTTATTAATTAAAATGTTAACCAATATTAGGCTTAGTGTTTGATGACTATAACTTCATCTTGTCGTTACAACTAGGGCAATCATTCTATACCACTATCAATATATAATCTATATATAAGAGACGGAAAATTAAGTTACCACTAGAAAAATTTTTAAAGTACACATAAAGATTAACTAATGTTCGCTTATAACTATTGCTTGTTATAAATAAATCAAACTTCTTATACCACTAAATCAAACTTCTTATTCTACTGCCTTAGTGCCTGTTTGAGCCTATAGAAGCTCTTATTCAACTTGCACACTAAGTCTTTTTTACCTTTGACTTTGTACCCAGATGAATGCTCCATGTATATGTCCTCATTCAAGTTATCATATAAGAAGGTGGCTCATCTTATATATGTTTTTAAAAATTAAAAAATGAAGTCATTTTGACGTTGCGATCTGGCCACGGGCCAACCCCTCGCTCGCAACATGGGCCAAAATTGACATTCCTGCTAATGATGAAAAAATCTCATTGAAGTCAATATCCTTTTTATGATTACATCCCTTTACCACTAGTCTCACCTTAAGCTTCACTAGTTTGTCACCATCTTTTTTAATTTTGAACACCCATTTATTCTTCAATTCCTTGTTGTTTTTGGAGAGCTTCATTAACTCTCATAGGTCTCATTCTTCTTCAAAGTGTCCATCTCCTTTTTCATTTCCTTAAGCCAAAAGTCTTTATCTTAAAATGATTTCAGGAAATTCTTTAACTCCTTAGTAGTGGACTAAAAGATATTACAAACTAAGGTATCTTATCGAAGGCTTCTTCTCTTTAGCTGACCTTCAAATTTAGGCATCTTCTAATACTTGATTAGGTTTTTCCCTTGCATATGATGCTTATAAACCTCTTATACATCATCCACATGATGTGGTTTGTACAACTTATCTCCATCAAGTTACATATGATCATCGTCATCCTATGCTAGATCATATCCTTCAGTTTCTTTATCTGTAGGATGATTGACAAAAATAAAAATAGGGGTAGAATATGTAGTTATGAAACACAAATCATTAGAAGTAGTCTTGTCTTCTTTGATAGGATTAACACCTATCTCATACTTATAGAAGATTATGTTCCTACTTTTTACAACCTTTTGCCTTTTAAGGTCATAGAGCTTATAGTAACTTCTCATCATCATTTCCATCAAATATACAACTCCAAAAAAAGCTTTGATCTTTTTTTCTTTGGTATATACTTGAAGTTTTTGCATATCAGATAATTGTAAGTCGAATCTTTCCTCAAACTTGTCAAAGGTGTAATATCCTCCATTATTAGTTTGGAGATTCTTCAACTTTCTCTTTATCTCCCTTTCCATAATTTTTTTTTACCATAAAGACCTAAATCTTCGCAGTAGCATCATCAATAAATATAACAAAGTACTTGTTACCTTCCAAGGAATCCTCCTCATTGGGACCACAAGTGCTAGAGTGCACAAGCTCTAATTTAGTCTTAATTTTAATAGATCTTTTATAGAAAGACACTTGATACTACTCACGTAATGATTATAGGGGTTAAGAGAAATAGTAGTTTTCATAGTGATAAGTGAATTTTCAGCTTGTAATTTAATTCCCTTCTCACTAACATGTCCCAATCTATAGTGCCATACATATGTAAAAGTATTCTCTTCAATGACATATGGTTTTTTAGCACACACCTTCAAATGTATCTCATATAGGTGCATTATAATCCACTACCAACAAAGATTAATGCTCCTTTTAGATAGTTTTCACTTGTCATCCCTAAAAGTGTGTTAATTCCTTCCTGATTGAGTATATTGGTAGATAATAAATAAGGCTCAAGTCAGGAATGTATCATATAGCTCTCAAGGTCATCATACACCCAATATTAATTTGAACTCGAATGTCAAGCATATTGATGATGCTAGCATAACTCTGATTTTCCAACTTCACACTTTCAAAATCGCCACTCTTATAACTAATAAAGTATTCCCTCTTCAAAACATAACGGTAGAAGCCCTTGTATTAACAAGCCGCTTGAAATTTGAGTGGCTATTATAGATACATTCGCTAATCACACAAATCAACAATACCTCATCATTTGTGCCTAATGTTATTGTTGTAGTGTTATTGTTGTCTCATTTTTGATTGTCCTACTCCTTTTAGTCTTTCTTCCACGTCCAACAAAACTTCTTTATATAACCAAATTTGATATAGTAATGACATATATTGCTCTCCTTTTCATCTTTAGATTTGGACCTATTATTATACTTCCCTTATCCTTTGGAATCTCTACTCTTACTTCTTTGTTCTTTACCATAAGAGCTTATACATTGTTGACACCAATCTCATTCCTTTCAATCTCTTTATTGAACTTGTTCTCTTTGATCACATCTAAAGAAAGAACACCATTCATAGTGGAGTTACTAATAGTCATAACTAGATTTTCCTAATTATCTGACAAGGAACTCAATAAGAACAAAGATTGTTGCTTAATATTAAGGATGGTCTTCATGGTGGTTAGTTTGTTGATGATATCTTGGAAATTACTAAGATGCTTATACACTGACTTTCCAACCTTAAACTTTGGATTTGTAATACTTTGATCAAAGAGGCCACATTATGAGTGATCTTCCTCTCATAAAGACCTTATAATTTATTCCATAACTCGATAGGATTGATCTCTTAAGATATGTGATTGAATATGCTAATATCCATGCACTATCTAATGGTTTGAAAAGTTTTTCTCTTCATCTTTTCTCACTCTTTATTTGTCGTCTTCTGAGATTTAGACAAGTCATTGTCTTTTATGCAATACATGAGATCTTTCATTATAGGTCTTCAAATTGAGTAGTTAGTCGATGTCAACTTAACCATAAATCTATTGCCACTCTCCATAATTAAGGCTTCGATACTAGCTGTTAGATTCCAAGCAATACCACCATAAGATTAATAAGAATTATCAACTACTATCAAACTACTCAAATGATATAGATGACTAAAGATAAACTGAACACACGATTTTAACATGAAAACCCTCTAGTGTAAAGGTAAAAATCACACTACAATCTAACAAGAATGATCCATTAAATCAAAAATAGCAAGATAAAACCGTTAAAGTTTTTTACCTATTGACTTTAACTTAAGAACTTCTCATAAAACAACCATGACTAATCTCTCTCTTAACTTCATAATTGATTACAAATTGATATATACTAATTCACTCCTAAATTAATCGTAGAAATCAAACCTCAATAAAAATATATTTGAAGAATATTATTTGCACTCTAGAACTCTTCTTTTATCAAGTGTTTCTATCTCCTGCAACTTTTGCCTCTTAACAATCCTTTTAAATCTCAAAAGATAAGGTTTTCATATTACATAGGTTGCCCACATGGTCATGTGTAGTGATGACTTCTGACTTTAAAGTTTCAAAACTTGAATTTACTGAGATACACATTTCCAATCACTTACACAGTTAGTAGACATAGTAATGTCTGCTATTAACTCCACATATGTGCGTCTACCTTTGAAACATCACCATTAAACTCATATAAGGTTATAAAGACATATATAGTCATCTACACGACCATGTACACCATTGACACAAGCGTGTGCAACCTAGACATAGGCGTGTGTTTTAGAAATAGCTTCCAATAATCAGTTTTTATCTCAAATATGCCCAATCTTTGTTTCTTTTGATCTACGAAGACAACAAACACTTTCAGAGCCCAAGTTTAATAGAAGTGGTCTAGTAAATATGTCTAAAATGGGGTTAGACCCAGAAAATTTATATGAATATATTAATACAAGGTATCTAATATTTGAAAATTTATGAAAAGTCTATAAACTAATTAAATCGCCTCTTAAAGGGCAATTTTGACATGCTGTATAAAATACATTTGCTAACAAAAATACTATTCCACGAGGCTCCTCTACTTGTTTATTGAATTAAAATACATTTGAATTGCTTACCTTCAACTCAAAGCTAAAATTTTAAAGTTGTCATTAACCTATCTTCAACTTTGACCATTATGAAAGCATAAGTTGAGCTAAATCCAAATAGCTAATTAGTTAAATAGTCAAAGCTAAATATATCAATCTACTTCTTTTGTAGGAAGAAGAAATTCAGTAAATTCCATTTCACAAATCTAATTTCCCAATTCAAGCGATGAAAATTTTGTCTGCAGAATAACTATTTTGGATAAGATGTTTGCGATAAAAATTGCATAACCTATTGGAACCTAATATGTGTTATATTAAATTGTTACTACAACTCTTTAATCATATTAATTATATCTCATAGTCCTAAAACTCACTCTTAAGCATGATCTTCTTTCGTTCACTTTGCAGAAGCTTTCCCTATATATATGGAGTTATGTTTTATCCGGAAAACCTTGTTTTATCACATAAAATGTTCCGAAATAAAAAGAAAGTCATTTGCTTTATTTGATTGATGATACAGTAGTATATATACGTACCTCTGTGAGAAGCCTACAACCCTGAAACACTTCAATTAGGAGAATGCAAGAGAAACAAAGAGGAGAGAGCTTTATCGAGAAACAAAGAGGAGAAAGATGGTTAGAAAAAGCATAATAAGATTTTTAGGATTTTGTACTTAATTATTTTAATTTTAAGTAAATAACTTTCTTCATAAAAATTGTAGTCTACGTAGAAAATATACCACGTTAGCATTGTTAACAGAAGGTTCAATGACATATTATTTTTTTATTACCATTTTTTAAAGTTTATACATAGTTATAAAATTCAATATGATCTTTTAGTAATTAACCTTATAATAAAATAGAAATTTTAAAATTTTTATTCCTACTCTAAAATTTAAGTACTTATGGTTTAATAATTTGAAATTAGAAAATTGGTTAAAATGATAAATTTATGTTAATTGAGTAGAGAAGCAAATAATAAAATAGGAATTAACAACTTCAAATCTAACTTCAAAATTTAAATCTAAGAGTGCTAAATACTACTTAACATGCTTTACAAAAGTTATTTTAGAAAATTAGAACATAAAATTTACCAATTAATCATAGAATAAAAATATGCAACACTTGTTGACCAATAAAATGGTGACGTCTGTGATAAAAAAATTCACTTTTATCTAGCCGTAGTTTTCATATATTTTTAAAATTTTGAATTTGTTCGTGTTTTATTATTATTATTTTTCCTCTTCCTGTCTCTGGTAAGTCTCAACCCTTGCTTTCTCACTCTGTGAGAGAGAGAGAGAGAGAGAGAGAGAGAGAGAGTTGTTCTACTCTGTTCAGATCTCAGTCAGGCAGGTGAACCCATTTCTTTTGATATGTTTCAAACAACTTTTCACGTTCTCGTCATTCTTTCTCTCTATATGCCTTTTTCTTTCTTTTTATTATCCCATTTTCCCTCTCAGGCCATTTGTTCCTCTTTCGAGTGTGGAAACTACTATAATTAATGCAGAATTAACTACATTCAACAACCAAGATCACATTTTATTTAGAGCATAACAAGTCAATAAAATCATACCTCCAACACTTGGCATGTCCCTCTCTATTGCTCAAAGCTCCAACACCTATCAAAGAAAACACAAACAAACCTTGTGCAAGAGAGTGTTATGGTAGAAGACCCCACATTATGTTCTACACACCCACATATATGCAACAATCTCACCTTATGTCATATATTATGACATGTTCTACCCTAAGGGGTAGAATAGGTTCATTGTGTCATTTTAATGGATGATGTGAACTATAGTTTAATGGGCCAACATATAGTTATTAGGGTACTACCAAGTGCCTCAAATGTAATTAGTAAATTAACCATCCCATTATGGTTATTAAATATACATTAGGCAATTCGATTGTGGTTAGACATATGGAATTAATGTTGTGATTATATTAGTCCACATATATTTCTAACATTCTCCCACTTGGACAATATAATCAAACTACCATATCAATCTCGATCATCCAAAAACAATCAAATAAATCATATGCAATATCATATTGACAGGATATATATACTTCACATGATTTGGCCTTGGAGATGTTCAAATACCACAATAACCATTAAAACAACATGCATGCAGTACAATAATTGAGACTTTGCATTTGTCTCCTTTTGTACCTGTCATTTTGTCAAACTACATATATGCATCAACATATATATGTCAACATTAACAAAAATGACTACAAACATCATTATGCATTTCTTATTTATAAAAGTCATAAGCAATCCGTACAAAGTGCTAACATGTTCAATACAAAATAACAAACTCCTACTAATCTTATCAAGCTAGGCTCCTAACAATCCCACGCGGGAGACGTGTTCTGCAAACACACATATAGGTAAGCCTTTTGTGAGTGGATCTACTAACATGCTAGCTGTAGGCGTATACTCAATAGTAATGAGGGATTCAGCGACTTTCTCTTTAACAAAATTGTACTTTATATCAATATGCTTTGAGCGAGAAGTACTCCTAGTGTTCTTAAAGAAAGTTACAATTGCGAAATTATCATAATATAATTTCATCGAAATAGAGTCTACAATACCCAATGCTGAAATAAAATTCCGTGACCATATTGATTGACAAGCTGCCTCATAACACGCAATATACTTTGCCTTCATGGTAAAGGATGCTGTGAGTGTCTGTTTGATACTTTTCCACGATATAGCTCCTCCAGCCATCATAAAGATGTAGCCTGAAGTGGACTTTTTATCATCCACACATCCTGCATAATCAGCATCACTGAACCTAACCATATCAAGAGTGTCAGTTCCCCGACAAGTCAACATATAATCTTTGGTACCCTGAAGATACCTCATGACTTTTGTTAGCCGCTTTCCAATGGCTAAGAACAGGATCACTCAAGTATCTTCCCAACACGCCTTCAACAAAAGCAATATCAGGGCGTGTGCATACTTGAGCATACATCAGACTGCCTACAAGTGATGCATAAGGAACGACCTTCATTTCATCTCTCTCTTTTTCATTTTGTGGACATTGGGCCTTTGAAAATTTATCACCTTTCACTATTAGTGCCTTTCCAGGAGAACAAGAATGCATGTTGAATCTTTTCAAGATCTGATCAATGTAAGTCT
>JAOSBN010000003.1:14583142-14597173 GCA_027563595.1 Erythroxylum suave | reverse complement strand
ATGTATACATGCTGCTCAGATCTAATCAGCCTTCTTCGACTTGTCAATTTCTGCAAGGAATTCGTAACATAAATTGTTGCTCCAGTATCTAACCACCAAGTATTTAAGGGTATGTTAATAACATTTGACTATAAACAAACCATCACAAGACAGTTACCTTTCTTCTCTAAATGAGTTTTGAGTTTTTGACAATCAACTTTCTTGTGCCCAAAACTCTGACAAAAGTTGCACTTCCCTTTAAAAAACTTGTTCTTCTAATTAACAGAAGATGTACCCACCTATCCACTTTTTTTAACATCAACAACTTTCTTCTTGACAAGCTTCTGATGACCTGAGCTATTAGGAGTGAACTTTCTCTTTTGATAATTGCTATGATTCGTTATCATAGAGATGCTTCTTGCCCTTCCCTTTTTCATATCATCCTCTTCCTTAACAAGAATAGCACTCATCTCCTCAACAGTTCATTGCTCTTTCTGAGCATTATAACTCGATCTAATTGAATCAAATTTCGAGGGAAGAGTCTCCATCACAAACCATACCATGTAATCCTCACCAAGGTCCATATCCATACCTTTAAGCTTATGATAGCAACCCATGAATTTGTTGATATGGGCCCTAATATCACTTGCACCATCATAAATGGTGTGATGAAGCATGTTCAAGTATTCATTCTTCTCATTCTTTGAGAACTTCAGGTACTTCTTCTTAATAGCAGCAAGAAAATTCTTTGCATTGTCGGCCTTGGGAATACTATCGCAAATGGATTCATCCATGTGATATCTCATAATCATCAAATAGCATCGATTAGAGTACTCCCACTCCTTATAAGATTTCCTTTCCTTCTCAGTAGCATCATCACTAGGTTTTGGAGGTGGATCAATTCTCAACGCCAAGTCCATTCGCATGATGGTCAAATTCATCATGAGAGATTCAATCCACTGCTTATGGTTCGTTCCATTCAACGTTAGGATAGCAGAGACTCTCGGATTGCTCAAAGCTGAATGAGAACCAAGAGCAATAACTATGATATGCATGTTAACATATAATCATGCAATTTGTGCTCTTTTTCTCAAAATTAACTATATCATTCATGCTAGAGTTCCTAAATAAATATAGAACTCATTTACAGGTAAGAACAATTTATTAAAATATTGCAACCAAATCATCAATATACTATTGAAAGGATAGAAAAATTGTGCAGTTCATAATATTTTACTAAAACTTCTTCACCATATTAAGCATCCTACTAAGCAGTAATTATCGACAAGATAATTAATTACCCGTATGGATTTTAACGTTATTTTAGAGGAAAAAACACAAAATTTTAAATAAACATTAATATTTAAAAAAATTCCTCATCATAAATAGTTTCACATGCTCAATTCTACGACAGGTAAAAATAAACATTAACTATTGTCAACAAAAACATGTTTATGCTATAATAAGATTAAAACAATTAGAATTATCAAATAAAATTACTAATTAATCTTATGCATAAACATATGGGAAAAATTAGAAATAAAATTTGGAGTAAAAAACAAGAAAAAGGGACCAAAAATGAGTCTGGGATGCGCGTGCAAATTTTTTTTGATTTTTTAATAAATAAATAAATAAATAATAAAATAAAAATTGAAAAGGGTCGGGTCGACGATGCGTGGGTCTGGAGACTCACGCATGGGAGCTGGTAGGACGACGCCATATGCGTTGTCCCTGTCAATCAATTGGGTCGATGGGTCGGCTCGCGGGTTCGACCCTCTTGGAACTCCCTCTCTCGACCTCCATTTTTGACGATTTTTTAGGCATTTTTTTCCATTTTTCACGATCTATGGCTTTTCCATATCTATTTAAGCCAAAAGTGCTCCAAACTATGAAAACATCAAACCCATTTCGGCGGAAGAAAATACGACGTTTTTTCAAAAAACTCATCCAAAAACTGTGGTTCTTTGCCCAAAACAAAGATGAAACGCAACAACAACATCCAATATACTTTTCTGAACCAATAACTCGTCATTTCGAAATTGTTTAAATCAAAAACGTTTTGAACAACTGCAAAAACCGAGCTCTAAAATCAAATGACCAAGCTTTGATACCAATTACTATAATTAATGCAGAATTAACTACATTCAACAACCAAGATCACATTTTATTTAGAGCATAACAAGTCAATAAAATCATACCTTCAACACTTAACATCTCTCTCTCCATTGCTCAAAGCTCCAACACCTATCAAAGAAGACATAAACAAACCTTGTGAAAGAGAGTGTTATGGTAGAAAACCCTACATTATGTTCTGCACACTTACACACAATATATATGCAACAATCTCACCTTATGTCATGTATTATGACATGTTCTAGCCTAAGAGGTAGAATAGGTTAATTGTGTTATTTTAATGGATGATGTGAATTATAGTTTAATGGGTCAACATATAGTTGTTAGGATACTACCATGTGCCTCAAATGCAATTAGTAAATTAACCATCCTATTATGGTTATTAAATATACATTAGGCAATTCGATTGTGGTTAGACATATGAAATTAATGTTGTGATTATTTTAATCCATATATATTTCTAAAAATATGAATTAACAACTTCAAATCTAACTTCGAAATTTAAATCTAAGAGTGCCAAATACTACTTAACATGCTTTACAAAAGTTATTTTAGAAAATTAGAACATAAAATTTACCAATTAATCATAAAACAAAAATATCCAGCACTTGTTGACCAATAAAACGACGACCTCTGTGATAAAAAAATTCGTATTTATTTGTTTGTGTTTTATTATCCAGCATAAACGACGACGGCGCAGTTTTCATATATTTTTTAAAATTTTGAATTTGTTTGTATTTTATTATTCTTTTTTTTTTTCCTCTTCCTCTCTCCGGCAAGTCTCGACCCTTGCTTTCTCACTCCGAGAGAGAGAGAGAGTTGTTCTACTCTGTTCAGATCTCAGTCAGGCAGGTGAACCCATTTCTCTTGATCTGTTTCAAACAACTTTTCACCTTCTCGTCATTCTTTCTCTCTCTATGCGCCTTTTTTCTTTCTTTTTGTTATCCCATTTTCCCTCTCGGGCTATTTGTTCCTCTTTCGAGTGTGGAAACTTCGAGGACTGAAGTTTTATGTCTTGTCAATTCGTGCATTGCCTTGGATTGTCGATTTTGTTTTATCTTTTTGACGCGATCCACTCAACCGGCTACTCTTCTATGCTTGGTTTAGTGTGTGTCATTGTTGTTTCACTTCTCAATTTTTTTTTCTTTTGATTCACTTTTTGCGTACGCAACGGAGGATTAGATCTAGGGTAATGGTATGCTGATTTGTATTTCTTTTTATATTGTTGATCTGTTATGTGGCATTGATTATGTTGACTTGCAATTTTTATCATGACAATTTTCAAATTTTATGAATTGGTGATTCTATCTGGGATGATTAAGTTGAGGGTTTTTGTATGGTTTTGCTAAATTTAAGTTACGTTGCCGTTTCAGGTACATGGTCAGTTAAGTAGAGAATTTGAGAAAATGGCATGCTGAATGAAGACTTATGTAGAGAATTTTCACACGATATGTCATATGTGCAGTTAACTAGTTACATCCTCTTTTTGAATTGCTAGGGCAGTTGTAATAAATGTAAATGCAGTACTAATACAGGCTTTTGGAGCTTCTTAGTTCTTAGTATTGTATCTTTTTGGTGCATGTTTATGCTTATTTTGTTTAGTGAATTGGCTAGATAATATGTACTGGTTCTTCTTTTGATTGTTAGTTTTCATATTTCAGCTTGGATCTTGTGCCTACTATGCATAACAAGTGGTGAACACAGATAGAATTGGAACATTTTCAAAGGGGACTTCAATCATGGGGCGTGTAAAGCCACAATCTGGAATCAAGGCAATTGAGGAAGAACCTGAAGACTTTGACAATTCCTATTCTAATAAAACTTCCCTAGCATGCATGGTCAATGCTGAAGTAGGTGCTGTGTTGGCTGTCATGAGGAAAAATGTAAGATGGGGTGGTCGTTATGCATCAGGTGATGATCAGCTTGAGCATTCATTGATTCAGTCTTTGAAAGCATTGCGCAGGAAAATCTTCTCGTGGCAGCATCCATGGCATAACATCAACCCTGCTGTGTATCTCCAGCCATTTTTGGATGTGATTCGATCGGATGAAACTGGTGCACCAATCACTGGGGTTGCTTTATCATCTGTTTATAAGATACTCACTCTTGATGTCATTGATCACAATACTGAAAATGTTGAAGGTGCCATGCATTTGGTAGTTGATGCTGTCACTAGTTGTCGGTTTGAGGTGACAGATCCCGCATCAGAAGAAGTTGTATTGATGAAGATACTTCATGTCCTTCATGCATGTATGAGAAGCAAAGCATCTGCCATGTTGAGTAATCAGCATGTTTGTACTATAGTGAATACTTGTTTTCGTATCGTCCATCAAGCAGGAAGTAAAGGGGAGTTGTTGCAGCGGGTAGCTCGTCACACAATGCAGGAACTGGTTAGGTGCATTTTTTCACATCTTCCAGATGTTGACAACACTGAACATGCATTGGTTAATGGAGTTTTTCCTGTGCAGCAGGTAGGTTACGTGCTTCATCCGCTTCAACTATCAAAACATTCTCTTATATTTTTTTCTTTTAAATATGATGAACATTTATGTCTCTCCCTTGGAGATAAGCCAAAATGAACATTTATGTCCCTCGAGGATAGGCTAAGATGAACATTTATGTCCCTCCCTTATCAGTTATTTAAATAATCATGGTAAATCTTCAGGATTCCAATTGGGAAGCAATCTTCACTCTTGATCAGCAATATGTACTTGTAGAATTCATTCTCTTTGTAATTATGGTTTCCTCCATAACATGCTGAGTATATGGCTAACAAGATGTTCCTAACTACTCTAAGTGCATGCTGGGGACTTCTTCAAAGTGAGAGGAGAGGCAACTTATTTTGCCTTGATTTTGAAGTGATAGCTGACAGAGGAGATTTAGTTTATTTGTTATATTTGTGTTGACATCACTGGTAACACTTTCATAATCTTCCTGGTTCTTAGTTGGTTGTGTACACTGCTAGAATTTCTTTAAATGTGATGTTGTAAGGGTTACTGAATTTTGATTGAACTATCTCTACACTGCATGATAAGTGAAAAACATACGTGACTATTGGGCTGTTGAATTGAAATTTGAACCTTGTTTAATTTTACAATCTCGGGGCCTTCTTTTTCCTGTTTACTTTTCTCTATTGGTGGGCATCTTGTGGTTGGAGGCCTTGTATGTAGTCTTTAAAATTTACACGCTGGATACCAGTGATTGTTTCAACTCTTTAGAATTTTGCTTTTGTAACAGACATGCGACCTTAATTTCTTCTACAGATTGGTGGGCCAGATAATTATTATGCTTTTGGAAGTAAACAAATGGAGAATGGAAACAGTACATCTGAATTTGATGGTCAAGCTTCCTCTGTGAACTTGAGTCCTAATGTTTCCACTGGTCTAGGAACAAGTGTCATGGAAGAAAATACGATTGGAGCTGGTAGTGGAAAGGATGTGCTTCCATTTGATATGAACCTGATAACAGAACCATATGGGGTCCCTTGTATGGTGGAAATATTTCATTTCTTGTGTTCCCTACTGAATGTTGTTGAACATGTTGGAATGGGTTCTGGATCAAATACTGTGGCATTTGACGAAGATGTTCCCCTGTTTGCCTTAAGCTTAATAAATTCCGCTATAGAATTGGGTGGGCTGTCTATATGTCATCATCCTAGGTTGTTGAGTTTAATCCAAGATGAATTATTTCGCAATCTTATGCAGTTTGGCTTGTCAATGAGCCCACTTATTCTTGCAATGGTATTTAGTATTGTTCTCAACTTGTATAACTATCTGCGTACTGAACTCAAATTACAGCTTGAGGCTTTCTTTGCCTGTGTGATTTTGAGACTTGCACAGAGCAGATATGGTGCTTTGTACCAACAACAAGAGGTTGCCATGGAGGCTCTTGTGGACTTCTGTCGGCAGAAGACATTTATGGTGGAGATGTATGCCAATTTGGATTGTGATATTACATGCAGTAATGTGTTTGAAGACCTAGCTAACTTGTTGTCAAAGAGTGCATTTCCGGTGAATTGCCCATTGTCAACTATGCATATTCTTGCTTTGGATGGATTAATTGCTGTTATTCAGGGTATGGCTGAAAGGATAGGGAATGCATCAGCAATTTCAGAACAGGCCCCTTTGAATGTTGAGGAGTATACCCCTTTCTGGATGGTGAAATGTGACGATTATAATGATCCTAATTGCTGGGTCCCATTTGTTCGCCGGAGGAAGTATATTAAGAGAAGGTTGATGATTGGAGCTGATCATTTCAACCGTGATCCAAAGAAGGGCTTAGAGTTTCTTCAAGGAACGCATCTGTTACCTGACAAACTTGACCCCCAAAGTGTGGCCTGTTTTTTCAGGTATACTGCTGGGTTGGATAAGAATCTTGTTGGGGACTTTCTGGGAAATCATGATGAGTTTTGTGTTCAGGTTCTTCATGAATTTGCTGGTACTTTTGACTTTCAGGACATGAATCTGGATACTGCTCTGCGACTGTTCTTGGAAACTTTTAGACTGCCAGGAGAATCACAAAAGATACAAAGGGTGCTTGAAGCATTTTCCGAGAGATACTATGAGCAGTCACTGCATATTCTAGCAAACAAGGATGCTGCACTCTTATTATCTTATTCGCTTATAATGCTCAACACAGATCAGCACAATGTCCAGGTGAAGAAAAAGATGACAGAAGAGGATTTCATTCGGAATAACAGGCACATAAATGGAGGCAATGACTTGCCTCGGGAGTTCCTATCAGAACTTTACCACTCAATTTGCAAGAATGAAATCCGCACAACTCCTGAACAAGGAGTTGGTTTCCCTGAAATGACGCCAAGCCGTTGGATTGATCTCATGCATAAGTTGAAGAAAACTGCTCCGTTCATTGTATCGGATTCTAGAGCCTACCTTGATCATGATATGTTTGCAATAATGTCAGGTCCAACAATTGCTGCTATCTCCGTTGTGTTTGATCATGCAGAACATGAAGATGTTTACCAGACATGTATTGATGGATTTTTAGCAGTTGCAAAAATTTCTGCATGCCATCATCTTGAAGATGTCTTGGATGATCTAGTTGTATCCTTATGCAAGTTTACAACTCTTTTGAATCCATCATCTGTTGAGGAACCTGTTCTAGCCTTTGGTGATGACATGAAAGCGAGGATGGCAACTGTGACAGTTTTCACAATTGCTAATAAATATGGTGACTATATTCACTCTGGTTGGAGAAATATTCTGGATTGCATTTTACGGTTGCACAAACTTGGTCTTCTTCCAGCCCGTGTGGCCAGCGATGCTGCTGATGAATCCGAGTTTTCCCCTGACCTTGGGCACGGAAAACCTCTGACAAATTCTTTATCTTCAGTTAGTATGCAATCCATGGGAACTCCCAGGAGATCTTCTGGGTTGATGGGCCGATTCAGTCAGCTCTTATCTCTTGATACTGAGGAGCCAAGATCACAACCCACTGAACAGCAGCTCGCTGCTCATCAGCGCACTCTTCAGACAATCCAGAAGTGTCATATTGATAGCATATTTACTGAGAGCAAGTTCTTGCAAGCTGAATCTCTATTGCAGCTTGCACAGGCGCTTGTCTGGGCTGCAGGACGGCCCCAAAAAGGGAACAGCTCTCCAGAGGATGAAGATACTGCAGTTTTCTGCCTGGAGTTGCTAATCGCAATTACCCTGAACAACCGGGACAGGATTGTGCTATTATGGCAGGGTGTTTATGAGCACATAGCCAGTATTGTTCAATCAACTGTAATGCCTTGTGCATTAGTTGAGAAAGCTGTTTTTGGGCTGCTCCGAATTTGCCAGAGACTGCTACCATACAAAGAGAATATTGCAGATGAACTTTTGAGGTCACTCCAACTTGTTTTGAAGCTTGATGCCCGTGTTGCTGATGCCTACTGTGAACAGATTACACAGGAAGTAACTCGCTTAGTGAAAGCAAATGCCACTCATATCAGAACGCTTATGGGTTGGCGTACAGTTACATCTTTACTCTCGATTACTGCTCGTCACCTAGAAGCTTCCGAAGTAGGGTTTGATGCACTAGTGTTCATTATGTCTGATGGAGCTTACGTTTCACCAGCCAACTATGTTCTCTGTGTTGACACGGCAAGGCAGTTTGCTGAATCTCGAGTGGGACAGGCAGAGAGGTCTGTTCGTGCACTGGATCTTATGTCTGGTTCTGTTGATTGTTTGGGTAGGTGGTCTCATGAGGCCAAGGAAGCAATGCAGGGGGAGGAAGCCGCAAAGTTGTATCAGGATATTGGTGAAATGTGGCTGAGGCTTGTGCAAGGACTAAGAAAGGTTTGTTTGGATCAGAGAGAAGAGATCAGAAACCATGCCCTTTCATCATTGAAGGAGTGCTTGACAGGGACAGATGGTATCAGCCTTCCTCATGGTTTGTGGTTGCAGTGTTTTGATCTTGTGATTTTCACAATGCTTGATGACCTGCTTGAAATTGCTCAGGTACACTCCCCAAAAGACTATAGGAACATGGAAGGAACACTAATCCTTGCTGTTAAACTGCTCTCAAAAGCATTTCTACGGTTACTTCATGACCTAGCACAGTTAACAACATTCTGCAAGCTATGGCTGGGAGTTCTTAGCAGGATGGAAAAATATATGAAGGTCAAATTAAGAGGGAAGAAGAATGAGAAGCTCCAGGAAGTAGTTCCAGAGCTTCTTAAGAACACCTTGCTTGTAATGAAGAGTAAGGGAATACTGGTACAGAGGAGTGCCTTGGGTGGGGATAGCCTGTGGGAGCTAACTTGGCTACATGTCAACAACGTTGTTCCATCCTTGCAATCAGAGGTGTTTCCCGATCAAAATTGGGGGCAGTCACGGCAGAAGCATGACGAAATGGGCTATTTGGTGTCTGATGAAGCTGGTTATGTTCCTTCAAATGGATCACTGGCGTCTGGAGGTGATACAACTGGTGGTTAACAATTAGTATAGTACCTAGTGGAATTAGTATGTTGATATACGTGATGGAGAGTGCATTGTTTCAAGCGTTGAGATGTTAATTTTTCCATGTTCTGATGACTTAGTTGACTGGGGACAGTTGGAAAGTTTAGCCGGGTGAGTAGTTGATCTACATGGTATGGACAAAGGGGACTCGCATGACAAAATTCCTTGTTTAGAGATGGCAACAGGTTGTTCAGGCCATAACTCACATTCACCTAGATGAATTGTTCATCGTCATGCTCTATACCAAGATGTGCTTCGGGAGATGTTATAGTAGTTGTTTAGGATATTGTGCGTTGTTTATGCTCTCAGAAAGATTAGGCTATTAGTGAACTATGGAAGGGGAGAAATGTGGGGCCTATGTTGCTCATTAGTGTACAGAACTAGAACTAGACACCTGAAGCTTATGTTGTTGGCAAGTTCGTTTCACATGATAATGAAGGTTTCTGTTTTGAATGGAGATTTCATCAAAGTGAAAAAATACGTGGAAATTATGCCAATTAGCCACATTCAAAATTTTAAATTGCCGTCTACCATTGTAATTGCGTCCCCAATATCGTGGTTGAGCTTAGATCTACAACTGAAATTTGTCGAAATTATGGCTGCAATTTTTATAATTAAGCTCGAATTTTCTGTGATTATTGCAATAGTTTGTAATCTATAATCCGTCATTTAGTGATGCCTGGGTTTTGAATTGAAGATGGTGTCAGTTATTGTTAATTAATTGTAGATAACATCTTAATTCCTTGTAAGACAACGAGTATCTTTTGTTTGTACGTGAATGAACGCTGTGGGAGCATCTATAATATTTGTTCGAGCAAGATTCAGAAGAAAAGTGTGGAGCAACTAGAAGTTGTAGAAGCTGGAAAAATTGAAGTGCTGTAGTTTGCCGGAAGAACTTAAAGGCAATACTAAGAGGCGCATCGTCATTTAACACAAAGGAAATAATTAGAATAGGCGACAATATTTCATGTTTTAATTGGTTTCTGGTAGCAGCTGGTGGATCATGTTAAGAAGTGGCTGATTGTGGAAATGAGATCATCCAAAGACTCCTTTTTCTATTCTTCTCTATCATCTCAGATACTATTCTAGCGGCAACACTGGTATCGGAGCCGTTAGTGAATCTATTCCTGAAGGGTCTCAAGAAAAGAAATTAAATGTTATGTGGACCTTCCTAATCCCGATAATCTGCAATAAGCTTATGATTCAGCTGGAAAATAGGAATTGGTGTCTCAAGCTGCTTTGGGTCCATAGGAAACAGTGAATAGAACTAACTTTGGTGGTGAAGATAACAAATATGCCAGTTGTACGTGTAATGAGAGTCAATACAACTAAGGAGCTGTACCTGATCTTGTGAAAAGTGGAAGGATAAAGGAAGGAGTTAGCACTAATGGCACCAAGTTCGTGAAACTTGTTTGGTTGAAAGATGACCAAATCGATCTTTAAGGGAAAGGATGATTATGGCTATTAAATCTTATACATTTGGTATATGAACTGTTAGAACAACTTATAAAAAGATGAATACTTGAGTTTCATTAAATTTACTAATTAATTTCTATGATACATTTATAAGTGTTAAAAAACTAATGGACTAAAATTTTAAAATGTTCAAAGAATTTATATTAAGTAGAAATTAAAGATTAAGAATGTCAAAGCACTTCAATAAGACCAATATGGTGTCACAACCCAAATGGGCACGTGATTGACAAGTGAAACCTGAAAACCAAAGCCTTCAAATCATACGTAAGCTCGACTACTAGTTACATAAATCGATACAAAACCTTAAAATACTAAATAACAATATAGGCATGCATAAGTACACACAGATTAAAGTATAATGTTAGTGTGCCTCATCAAGTTTTTTAACATACTAAATCATATCACTACAGAAACTAGTGTACAAGTACAAATGAAAACGATGAAATCATACGTAAAAGTAGATTATGTTGCAGTCGATGCTCCTTAGATTCACTGCTATAAAGTCGATAGTAGCTAACCTGAGAAATAGAATTGAGGGGAGTCAAACATCACTAAGTAAGTTCATATCTCCCCATGACGCCCAACGACATACTCACACAATATATATAGTTTATATTAATATAAATATGTAGATATGATGCATGACAAATCACATGTAATACATAATACACTGGTGAAAAGAAATATTTGTAAGACCCTCTTCACTAAGGCTTTGTTTAGTTGAACGTAAGGTTTTAAATGGAATGAAATAATTTATAATGGAATAGAATGTAAATGGATGTAATATTAAAAAATTGTTGTTTGGGAGAGATGAAATGTTTCGTAATTTAATATAGTAAATTTTTGTTTGGAAGAAGCGTTCATAATGTAATATAGTAAAATACTATTCATCATTTTACATTTCATCCTAAACTCCTCAAATCGAAGGTAAATTATTTTTACTGTTTATGATAGAATAGGATATAATGTGAAACCCTCTACTTCTATAATATTCCATTATATTCTATTATAAACCTTTATTCCAAATGATAGAATAATATTACATTCTATTTTATTCCATTAATAACTACCCAACCAAACATAACCTAAGGGCAAATCATCACAATATTATATCTCAAACAATTGTAGGGAGCTAAGCATCACCAATGACCCCACCATATACCTATACTTATATAACCACAAGGATCTCATAGTCCAAAGGGGTTGTGGGAAGTCAAACATTACCAACACACGAGCTCACTTAATATGTCCAAAGTCACAATCGTATTAATAGTATACATACCAAATAATGACCCAACTAGGAACCAATCATCAAACATGATTTGTTTGTATCATATCTTAATATTATATCCCAATCGTATCTCATAATCAAACTAGTGCGCATCTGGTCTTGATACATACCTATTAGGTGGCACGTTCTGTTGGGCCGGGTCTCGGTTCCTCATTTCGTGGTGTCAAGGCACCAAATTTTAAGTATTTTTAGAGTAAAATTAATTACATACATATATCTATATAAAAAAACACAAGGATTAAAAATTCTTACTGGGAGTAGAACAACTAAACAGGAAAAATAAATAAATAAAGTATAAAATAAATTAGACATGAAAATAACTTGCATTGGGCGTTAAATAATTATATAAATAAATAAAATTCATAGAAGGAGTAAAAAAAATTACCCAGCAATTTAAATAAAATAACATAGAATAAAATGGACATGAAAATGAATTGAATTAGGCGTTAAAAGAAGAATCAGCAATTGAATTAACAAAAATTTCAGAAAAGCAAAAGTCAAGGGCGTGACAATTTCTCATGCCCGTGAGAAACACAAGCAAAAGTCAAAGGCGTGAGAAAAATTTCTCATGACCGTGACTAGTACTATAAAGAAGGGGAAGCACGATCGTGACGAATGGTGAATAGTGGCAGAAATTCGAGGTTCGTCACGATATTGTTCAAGCACGATCGTGACTTTCCTGAAAATTTTGGATTGTCGCGATCGTGTTTCCTGTCGCATATACCCAATTAAAAACTTCATAACTTTCATTCCAGAAGTAAAAAATTACAAACTTTATATCATTGGAAAGCTAAGAGAAAGATCTACAACTTTTATGAAGATTACTTAGTCTAATTCTGCCTAGAACAATACAGTTTATTCCTTGAAGTTTCAGATCACATTTTTAATCTTTTATCCTCTTATTTTCTCTCATCTGTCAATATACTTTCTTTACAAAACAGAAGACTCGAATCTAACAAACATGAACCATACAAAAAAACTCCCATTAAAACAATTAAAAAATCTATACAAAAGTCCTCATCAACTATCAATTTTGTTCCCAACTGAAAAATATAGTAAATTCAACATAATAAAAATTAAAGATAAACAGATGGAATTCTTCAACTCTTGTTGTCATTCATTTTTCAAAATAAAACATAGTAGGTACATTACTACAATTACAAACAAAAGTTACATTAGTAACATAATTACAAAATTACGATCAGAAATGCTTATGCTGATATGCTTCTAAAGTTACCAAAATGACCCAAACTAACTTAGTTACAAATGAAATATTCCTTGGAGATTTGCTGAAGTTTGTACAAGGTTCTTTGATATGCTATTTCTTGCACCTGAGGAATGGAAAAAATTGTGAGTTGGGAAGCTCAATGGCTAATATGTTTATAGCCAGTGATAACAAACCAAACTTATATCAAGCACACATGCACACACACACGCACACACACACACACACACGCACACACACACACAGAGATATATATATGCATGTAGTGTTATTTTAATCTTAACAGATCACAACATTTACATTCAAATTTTGAGTGCTTTACATAAGCGTGAATACTTCATCCCACAATCAGAACGTAAAAGCAAGTTATAATCAAATCATAAACTCAATTATGCTTTATGCTCAATAATTCAAGATACAATGTACAAACATAATGACTTGAGAGAATCCCATAAAATGAAATGACGAAACTGAAGTTTACACCATGAACGAAATGAGTCCATTTTTCGGAGCTTATATGTCACAAGCAGGCAACCGGGAGAAGGCTTAAGGTCAATGTGCAAGTGACAAACGAAATGATATCTCTCTTGCCCACATAAGCAGATTTTCTGATGCATACATATTTCATAGCATATTCATGCTTTCATGCTTCTTAATTTCTTTTTGTGTTTCCTTTATCAATACAACAGCAGAAATTCTTACAAAGTAACATAATATAAATTCACAGAACATTTTTTCCACATTTACAATGAGAAAAAGTAAGCATTTAAATACACATACAACAAATAACTTCGGTCATCACTACAAAACTATAAACATAATACCTACCTATTTTCTTATACATCCAAGCTCAAGCTTGTTCTTCTTCTTATTTTTGATTTCGACTTTCTTATTCCCATCAAACAAGCATGTTTTTCCTTCAAATAAGCATGTTATCATTTAATCATCATACACGAATATAA
>JAOSBN010000003.1:14545582-14583042 GCA_027563595.1 Erythroxylum suave | reverse complement strand
AGCTCATAAAAACTTAGTTTCTCTACTTTCTTCTTCTATCAAAACAAGAAAAGAAGGTAGATATTACCAAAAACTCAACTGAATCTTCTCTTCCTTTTCTTTCTCCTTTCTTTTTCTTTGCTTCTTTTTCTTTTCTGCTTCTCTTCTTCTACTCCTTTCTACGACTCCCTCTCTTTCTCTTTCTTAATACCCACGTCTCTCTCCTTTTTCCTAACCCCTCAAATACATCTCTCCCTTCCACGACTCTCTCTTCTTTAGTTTCTTCTAGGTTCTTCTATGATTTCTCTCTCTCTTTCTTTCTTTCTTACACAAATTCTTTCTTATTCCTATTTTATTATTATTATTTCCAGCTCTTTCCTCACGCACATACACTTGTTTTTCTTTTATTATTCTAAGAAAAACTCTATCCTTTCCAAACCCTTCTATATTTAATCTAATACCTTCCAACTCCTTAATTTAATTCTAACACTTCCATTTAATCCATACAACCATATGTAAATAATAATATACCTAATTAAAAAATTATTAACTCAAAAATTCTGATTTTTACTCTTGATGAAATGCCATCAAATTCTCATTTAATAATTCTAACTTTCGAAAAAGTTTGGGGTCCAACACATCCTATAAATTTTTCCTCCTATAACAATCACAATCACAATCAAATACATCCACACACAATCCAAATATTAATTATGGAATTTCACAAAACAAGTACTTAATCATGTGAAGACCATTATAATGCATGCAATATGCCATATATACACAAACTCATATGCATAAATATAAATATAAATAGGGTTAATTACCAAAAAAAGCCTAAACCTTTATCAAAATTTTCAATTATAGCTTGAACTTTAAAAGGTAGCAATAAAATACTCAATTTTTCAAAAATTTTCAATTCTAGTTCAAACTTTAAAAAGTGTCAATAAAAGGCTCAAACGTTCAATTTTCTTCAATAGTAGCTCGATGTTATCTAATGTTCTCTTAATACCTTCAGCCCTTTATTTTTTGTTTGTTCTTCTGACACTCCAAACTATCTTGCACTTCGTATTCAGTTCGTTCTCTTGAAGCCCTTAGTGTGAGGGCATCGGGGCTGTATAATCTAAAAATTGAAGAGTGACGGTATCGAGAGAAAAAACTAAAAACGAAGGAAAAAACTGAAATCAAAGCGTAAGGTTGTTAGCGTTGTGTAATATGATTTAGGTCATTTTTAAACAACGATGTCGTTTCATTAATCTTCAATTGTTATGTTAATTTTGGTTTACGTGTATTAATAGTTAAGGTTTCTGAAACACTTAGCAAGCTACGTCAGTAAACGGAAACATTGATGTTAGGCTAAATTTGGAAAAAATTGAAAGTTCGAATATTTTAGTGCTACTTTTTAAAGTTTGGGAAATAATTGAAAATTTGATGAAAGTTTGGGCTATATATCATATCCTATCCATATGCATGAGGACAAGAGCGTCTTTTTTATCTTAACATATTGCCATTCATATTAGTATAGAACCATATTCAATAGCTGGTATGGATTAGGTACTACTAGACATATATGAACTTACCTAATTAATATGTTTGTCTGTCCAAACCTTGCAATATATGTTCCACTCTTGATATACCTATAAATTAGGAAAGGAAATATCCTAGTTAGTAATATTTTCAAGTTATAAGAAAATATCCTAATAAGTATTATTTACAAGTTATTGGGCTCAATTAACAACCTAATATTCATTAGGTTTGCTAGAATGTTCCAATTATGCAATTTGGCCCTTGATCCTATTCTCACCTAAACCTCTCTTAAAACTTTTCTAAAGAATTCACCAAAACTTCATTAGAACAGTATCTCGAGTCTTTGAAATATCCCTTTGGTTATTGAAATATTCTAGTAACTCACTGTGGAATGTTTATTTTTGCAATACTAAATTGAGGCTATGATGTGGGTAATGTCTCAATAGCTCCAACTCTCCCACATCTCATATACTTTTGACCTTACAATTGTTGAAAGAAGAAGATGTTGTTCCTAGGTTTTACTATTTGTGTTAGAGGGAAATACCTTACTAAAAACTTCTTAACAAACTCGTTTCAAGTTGTAATAGATCTAGGAGTCAAATATTTCAACCATGTTTTTTCTTTGTTCCATAATGCAAAAGGGAATATTCTTAAAGGAATGGCATCTTATGAAACTTTAAACTGAATGTTTTATGGATCTCCAAAAAATTTACAATATATGAATTTGGATCCCCATATAGTAAGCCATCAAATTGTATAAGTGGCTCAACTATCTGAATCATATTAGGCTTGATCTTAAAATTATTGGCCTCCATTCTTGGCCTAATAATTCTAGATTTTGTCCCCATAAGCAATGATGTAGCATAAGCTCCTACAGTATGCTTTTCTCCCTATCATGTCGTTGTGTTTGGTAATTGTAATATCAAATACCTCCATTCTTGGCCTAATAATTCAAATTCAATCCTTATAAGCAATGTTATAGCCTAATATCTTATAATATAATGTTCTCCCAGTCATTTCATTGTGTTTGGTAGTTGTAACATTAAGTATCTAAATATTGAAATTTAGTCAACAAACATAAGATCAAGAAAAAAGTTTCTAAAATAAATATAAAAATGATTATATTAATAAAAATGAAGTGTTTATAATATCCTCATCCTTGGTAATGATGCTAAAAATATGTCCTATTAAAACTATGTCAACAATTAATATATAAGTGCACTTATTGTTCTTGTAATATAACTTAGTGAATACGAGTGTTGATCCCACGAGGACTACAAATAGCAGTACTAACTGTGTTTTTTATTATCTAATCTAATAAAATAAATGATTGAATTAAAATAAAAAAGGTTAATGAAACTAATATAGTATAACAATAATACACAAGACTAAAGCAACTAATAAATAGACAAAACTAAGATGTGAAATCCCCATAAAATTTTTCTATACTTATATTTATCTTGATTCAATTATTAGCTTTAGTTTCTTATACCAATGGTAATTTAAAATTATAACCATATTTTTGCTTAACCAATACATCCTATATCACTAAGTTTATTTATTGAAAATTTTTTATAATCAAAACCCTTAAGAATGAATTAACTCATTTTCTGAATTCTTTTAATATATTTGACTCTAACTTAAAGGATTTATGTGGTTCTAGCTTTAAGATTTTATACAACTCTTATTATTCATAATATGATCTATTCATACATATATTTTATTAATCCCCATATATGAAATATAGAGTTGAATTAAAAAGCTACAATCTTTAATTTAAATATAGTAAGCAATCATGAATAATTTTAAAAATAAAACTTGGATCTTTCATTAAATCAAAGAATTAACCTGAAATGGTAATCCTAGTTTTTATCCAATTTTGGTCTATCCCAATGTATTCATGCTAAAATAAAATAGGTCGTCAACAATTAACAAAGAAACAAGATAAAATAAATAATTCTTATGGATGTTGAAATCTTGATAATCTTTGATTGAATCTTAATGGAATCCCCTTCTTTATCATCAAGGTTAGTCCACTCTTATCTTAAGATGCTTTACTTTGGCTCCTGGTGATTGCTTTCATGTCTTATAGTTTAATTCCCTAAAACTTCTTTTCATTTTCATCAGACCTAAAAAAATTCCAAAGTGTTTCACCTAACACAGGTCAAAAATAGATCCATGTTAGGCTCGAGTCCTTCACACCTATATAAAATTCTAATTTTTGTACAATTACTACTAAGTCTTTAATATAGACCTTTGTTACACTTATATAAGATTAGTAACTCTTTCATCATACATCTAAGGGTTTATCTTATGAAATTGAGTCTAAAGGCATAAACATGGGTTTGTGTTTGGGTTGTGTTTCTTCATATAGTAAGTTATAAAAAAAAAGAAAAATGGATCAAAAATAACTTGGGATAGAACATAGGGCTATATTTGACTCATGTTCTAAAAATAAGCCTACACATATGACATCCCTATATGTGAAATCTATAATTGAATCAAAATGATAGCAAATTTGAATTTAAATATAATAAGTAATCACAAATAATTCAAATTAAAACTTAGGCTTTCATTAAATAAAAGAATTAAACCAAAATAATAATTTTAGGGCTCATCCTGTATATATGTATCTAAATTTAGTTCATGCTAAAACAAAAGAAACCAACAACAATTAAGAAAAAAACTAAGGAAAATAAATCATTTTCATGGATTTTGAAACCTTGTTATTCTTTGATTAACTTCTGACAAAATCCATTTCTTTGTCTCCAAAATTGCTCTATTGTTGTCCTAATACGTTCTAATTTAGCTCCTATTGACTACTCTCTTCTCTTAGTTTAAATACCTAAGCTTCCTTTTGTTCTTAAAAATTCCTAAAAATTGCAAAATGTTTTGTTTAACATGGGCCATGTTTGAACCATATCCTGACCATCAATTTATGTTTAACCTGTGCTCATCTAACTTCATGCCAAAATTTCTCTAACTTACCTTAAAATTGCCCAAATTCATTCCTTCTCTATTAAGGAACTTGTCAACAAAATATAAACCATATTGAGTACCAAATCATATGAGATCATCTAAATATATAAAAATGCTCTAAAATTATGCTAAAATATAAACTAGTTAGCATTTATCATTAATAAATAGTAATTCATTGAGTGGCCTAAATGAATTTGCATTAATTATAGGTTGAGGTGGAGCTAGCCAACATGGAATCATATATGAGGAGGAGATATTGGAATTTCATAAATGGAGATATCATATATCGAAAAGATACATAGGGATGAATAAAGTTTTGTATAAATACATGCCTTATGATCTATTTATTCAAAGTTTTGAATTAAGATATGTTATCCCTTGTTATATATATGCTCACTTACTCACTTGAACTTGTTCTAATTTCTCTTTAAGCCTTATCAAAACCCTTTATATAGTTCCCTTAATAACTAGTCACTAAATTAGGGATTTTAGGTTCTTGTCACTTTTTTGAATAGTAAAGAGTAACTAACATGTGTGTTGATAGTAAACTTTTGTTTCCCTATAATTGATCAAGTAGGAAATATAAGTGAATTGTTACAACATATAAACTGACATATAATGTATGAACTATTCATATTCATTTTTTACACCTTGCAAATATTTATGACTAATAAGGTTCTTTAATTAATTAAAATGTATAATGTTAGGTATTATTTGTCATAATGTGGTAAGTTCTCTTTTGTTGTGTACTTAGTTATAAAGTAAATAGAAGAGAAGAGAAGTCTAAATGAGACAACTGAATCAAAAGACCCATTTTGTTAAGGTAGATGAAATCACTTTTGTTTATAACCTTTACATTATTAAGAACTAAAAAAACACTTCATTGATGGGTTTCAAAAGATAAAAACCTTATCAGGATATAATGTCATCTTTAACTGTTAACTCATCTTATATATAAGCATGCCAAATTACTCTTCTTTATCATTAGACAACTAAATTAGACTACGACAAGTAAAATGTTTGAATAAACCATTTCCTAAATTGTAAGACTTTAATGCTTGAATATTAAGGAGAACTAATTAATTGAAGACACGTTACTCTAAGTTAGTGAAAATTATATAAATTATATCGATTTTAAGGAAAATTGTGCTAAATTTTTTTGGTAAATGGGAAATTTTATTTATCTAAAAAAAGAATGTTGTAGGAGTAGAATTAGTATAAAAATTTTTTTAAGAAAAGCAGCCTAGATAAGAATCCTTAAAGAACATAATGAGGAAGCTAGTGCTCCAATTGAAGTCATAAAGAGATACAATAGGGTAAAGATAAAACTAGCTTTCGTTAAAACTAGCTTTCATTATGGAGTTTATAGTAAATTTTTATATTTTTCCATCTAAATCGTGTATTTTTTTTCTTCTGATATGTTGGAGAAGGTTTAAGTGTGGTGTCAAACATTACATGAAAATTTTAGTATTCCTTTGTTGTTATATTTCATAAATAAAGTTAATGGAAATAACCCTATAAATTCTTGCTTCAATTTGATTATTATGAGTGATATGGAGAAGCCATTCCAAGTTGTTGTTCTAGTTTTAATCTTGGTAAAATAAGTGGCATTGAAGTAGCAGAGAGTTCCATATGGAAACAAACATAAGGGCATTAAAAAAAGAGATGTTTTGTTGTTTCTCGTGGGTATGGGCTTAAGGAGTAGCCTAATGAAGGTAAATTAGAAAAAAGAAATAGTTTGCCTTTGGTTCAAATTATGTTTGAGAACCATAAAATAATAAATCTTACTCCTAGGATGTGGTTAGGAAACCTTATAAGTTTTCTCCAGGTGATTATTTGATGTAGAGGACAGTGGTTTTGTTTGAGAATTTGCTAATATTATACTCTCCCAGATGATTATATCTTCCCTTTAGGGATTAGATTTATGAGACATAAGATTAATGTTCTTAATGCTCTGGAATGCAGAAGAGGAGGTTGATGGACAATTCCAAGCATTGCTACTTATGATCATAATGATCTTGATATTAGATGAGAGGCACTTTATGGTGGATCTAGTCAAAAGGAATTTTGTTAAAAAGCCCTATGAGATGCTTGTTATCAAAATATAAGTAGGTTGATTGACCATATTCTATCAAGTTTTTAATTTATTATAGATTGAGTGTTTAGTTTTTAATACCTTGCTTTTTTTTCTTATAGGAGTTATAATAGGAAGAACTTTCAATATTCTCTTATTAAAGGGGTACTTTATCAATCAATTAGATTCATAAGTATTGCTTGTGTATGATCAATCATTATATCATTTTAATAAGGAAAATTTGGTTTGAGTCATATTAGAAAATTCCTAGTCAACTTTCATGTTTAAGGTACTTCTTTTCATCTAACTTTGGCATCCTTTGCTTTGTCTTTAGTTCCTTTCTATGAAAAGTTTTCATTATCTTTTCAATAAGCTTACAAGTGTGTAATGCGATGAATAGGCAACTGGCCCAGTGATAAGCAAAATGTTGAGGATTCAATTAATAAGAATTAACCTACATGTAAAAGAACAACGTTTAAATGTCTAAGAATTAATATGAATATAAAAACGTTGGATTAGTGGAAGGAAATTGTTGTAACTTAATAGTTTGGTGACTAAAGAGAGTCCAAGCTATTTAAAAGGTAGAGAACTAAACTCAAAACCAGACATTCTATAGAGATTTTTTGTAGGTTATGAATGACTAGCTAAAATAAAAATAAAGAATTCGGCTTTATTAACTACTAATCTGGATATAGCTTCAAACTCTATTAAGATTTTTATGAAATTGTTGAGAGAATAAGTGGCAATATAGAATAATAGAAGTAGGTCATTCGTAAAAGGCCAAGTTGAAGAGCTTTAGCTATTAACTTTTCAAGTGATAGATGATTTTTTAACCAACAATTTTTTTAAAAAAGATATTGAGAACTTTTAGGCATATGGCAAAAATTATTTGTGCTTAAGGGATCTCATTATCTAACATCATTTGCTCCTTTGAAAGGCAAGCTTACTTTTCCATTTATATGAATTGAGTAAGAAGTAAAAGAGATATATTCCTGAATCCAAGAGACAGATATGTTTGAGAATCCAAAGGCCTTCCATGCTTTAAGAATAAATCTCTAATCTATCATATTGATAATGTTTTAAATCGAATTTTATCATGAGTGAAAAAACTTTGAGAAGGATGGAATATGATTTTCTCATCCCCTTTTATATAAAAAAAGATATAAGTGATCTAGTTAGTTTAGTTTAATTAGGATTCTGAATTGTAAAGCCCAAGGTACTTATAAATAGCCTATTTGAGCCTTACTCCTAAGAGGAGGAGTGATATAAGGGAAAGGAACACAGTAAGAAGAAGCATTCCTTTGTATACTTTTAAGGAAGTAATAAAGATTGGTTTTTACTATAGCTATTGCATGTTTATTGTTACCTATGATTATTTATACATTTATTGTATTCTTACTCGAGTGTGAGAGTTAAATAATTCAAGGATAGTGAGGCGTTTGATAATGTGGTCTTATTGGTCAACGATTATGTGGAAAGACTAAGTCTTGCTTAAATGGACCTAAGTTATCGTGCAAAGGATTTGCTGTATCTTGTAGTATAAGTTTGGTGTCGAAGAAAACCTTTGTAATAACTAGTATCAGAGCCTCATTTTGACATGGTGGGAGGCAACAATTTGACAAAGTTTGTCAACAGAATGGAGGCACTTATAAGGCCAATTCCTCACGAGGAGGAAGAGGTCACTTCCTACTCATATTGGTTCCATATTTTGGACGCACAGATACAATAGTTGCAATATCAAATAGCGGACTTGATGAAGGCATATGATGAATCTAGATTGGAAATCAAGATTCTAATGCGTTTCATCGCAACACAAGATGTTGGCCGTGCCAAAAGCACTTTAGTGAAATTGCGAGAACCTTAAGTTTTCGATGGCAAGCGAAGTGCCAAGAAGCTTGAAAATTTATTGTGGGACATGGAGCAATATTTTGCAGCAATAAAGGTGTCTGATTTGGAGAAGGTGTCAATCACGACTATGTATATGGTGGAGGATGCAAAGCTCTGGTGAGAACGAGAACCTTCAATAATATCAGTGTAGGTATACCTCCTATTAACACTTGTGAGAAGACAAAGAAAGAGACAAGGGACTAGTCCCTCCCTGAAAACACTTTATGGCTAGTGGGGGAAGCTTTGAATAGGTTAAAGGAAGACAACTCGATGTGGGAGTATGTGAGAAAATTCACATCTTTGATGTTGGACATGCAAAACATAGCTGAGGAAGAAAAAGTCAACTTCATAAGCGACTTGCGATGTTGAACATGAATGGAGCTTTGGAGGCAGAATGCAAAAGACCTATCAAATGCAAAAGTGGATACAGATGCCTTGATAGATCTCCAAATGCCACAACCAATTCAAACTAGCAATGAGGGTAAGAAGAATGATGGGACATGGAATGACTAAAAGAAAGGAAAAGAAAAGGTATGTTAATCTTCTGAATGTAACTCCAAGAAACAAACAAAACGGGATATTGCTTATTTCATCTTTAAAGGGCCACACTTTGCTTATGAATGCCCAAGTTGGAAGGTGGATGAGAAGTAAACAAATTCCATAGTTGCGAAGGCTCAAGGAGAAGGAGTTGAAGACTTGACGGAAGAAGTTATCTCAATAATTATACCATATTGGGCTCAATGCACCTTATGAAGGAACATCCAATAAAAGCAAGGGCAAAACCAATGGAGAGGGGAAATGGTACATGGAAAATGTACTAATAACTAAAGAGTCTTCGAGGGAACAACAGTCAAAGGAGTGCCTACAAATTATTTCGATGAGGGCACTAAATTCTTCTTGTAGGGGTGGATTATTAGACCATTAAATCATAATAGTGGAAATGTAGAGGCATTGACAAGCCTTGACCAATGTTTGGCACTTGGGGCAGTAGAACAACGAAAAGACTTGTGAGTAGGTAAGAAAAATGGGCATTGTTAATGAATTCGCATGCATTGATGCACGCTGGCAGAAATCTTCGACGACATGCAAGATTCAGATATAAGACCAAAAGATAACTTAAGATAAACTTTGGATTGAAGGTTAGTTGGATCACATGCATGAGGGAGACATGTGAGAGCTTTAAAGACTTAATGTGTGTTTAGACGGACCATAACTAATGGACTTGAAATGGGTAAGCACCAGATTGAACCAATGTGCTATGAAAGACTTTGGGCTTGGATGACTCATCATCAATGGATAAAGATTAAGGAGAGATCTTGAATGATGTGACAGATAAGATCTTAGTAGATATACATTAGCTCTGAAAGATAAAGACCATGTAATAGGATCATCTAAAGATAGTATATTTCTTCATAAAGATAGACACATTATTTCTAGTTAAATGTAATCTATTATCTTGTTACTAGTGATGTAGATAAATCCTATCATATGGATTCCTATTTAGATTGAGGTGTCATCCAATTAGTTAGTGAGATGTAATTTGATAAAGATTGAGGTGATTTAGTTAATTCAATTTAATTAGAATTCTGAATTGTAAAGCCAAAATTCTATAAATAGCTTATTTGAGCCTTACTCCTAAGAGGAAGAGAGATAGATGGGAAGAGAACATATATTAAGAGAGAGTATTTCTTTGTATACTTTTGGGAAAATAATAAAAGTTAATTTTTACCACAGCTCTTGTGCTTATTATTGTCTATGATTATTTAATACTTTTGCAGTATTCTTAGTCGAGCGTGGTATTTAAACAATTTGATAATCGTTTAATATTGGAGAACAAGGTTTTGTTAATCAATGATCGCATGAGAAAGTTGAGTCTTCCTTAAATGGACATGTTGAGATTGTCGTGTAAAAGAATAAATGCAATTGCAGTGTAAGTTTGATGTCTAAGAGAACCTTTGTAATAGTCGCCACCACGAACTATCAGCATCTTATTTGAATACTGCTGTTGAAATGGATTTTGACAGAGCACCACTAACATTAGCCTTAAATGTTGCCATCTCTACAGTTAATGCATCTGTAGCTTCAAGTCGTGATGTAATGGAAATGAGTTCTGCCGCTATGGGATCAACATTTGATAACGAGTAATGTCAAGTGGTGTTTTTTGGGGTGGAAGAAGGGTTAACATTGGAGTTTTGTGTTTCGTATTGGGCGATGAAAGAACATGTGAAAATCATTTTAATTCGAGCCACTCTAATACAAACATAATAGAAGCATGATACAAAATGAAATAGAATGTAAAACAGGGTTAAAAATAGAGACATTTAATAGCAGCAACGGTGTAAGTCTTGACCCGAGGACAAATCTCCAATTTGTTATTTCAAATATCCCTACCCAAAACAATTCATATAATACTTATGGTAAATATCCTTGAATATTACCACTTTTTTCTTGAATAGGTTAGCAAAGGAGGTGGGATTGTATCACAGTGCCATGAATAGTAAGTAACAAACTCATTCCTTCATTGGAAAGAAAAATTTAAGGGAAAAAAGGGTAAAAACAGAGATGAAAGTAGGCAAAGTGGGAAAGACCAGGTATTTTGCCTTCAGATTAAGAATACAAGAATGTGCCTACAAGTCTAAGGTGGATAGGGTTACAGAAGAGGGTTGCTGATACTCAGTCAGTCGTCTTCAGTTTCATTTCTATTCGAGAAATTATTCCTCTCGCAATTTTCTATTATTGTGTGCGACAATCTAAACAAAGGAAAACATAATTAAGAACATAAAATCTACTAGTTTTCCAGAATAAACTTATATCAGTTTCTTTTTCTCGAAAAAGGTCTTCAAATGCCATACTTGAATGCCCGCCACTGATAAACAAACAAGAAGTGAAAGAAGACTTAGCCAGCCCATTCTTGAGTTAGTTGCTCTGTTCAAGTCTTGCATTTCTTCTTCTCTGAAGCGTCAAGTATGACAAGACTGAGTTAGAGAACTGATATTTAAAGGAAAAAAGAAGGCAGTTTTGAATAAGTAAAATAATCTGCCAATGTACTAGTCTAATAAAAGAGACAAATTTTACCTTTCACGAAGATAATACATTTCCTCCTGAATGGCAATTACACTATCATACAACTTCTTCAACTCTAACTCCATGACCTATTCAAGTCAACTCAGATATTCATAATTTGAATCCTCAAACTTCCAAATATTATAGCTATGCATACTTGGAGATATCATGTTAGAATAACGAAGAACTGTCAGACAAAAAGCAGTGAAATAGTGCATTATTAATGACTGCATTTGTCAAGAGATTATCGAAGGACTGCAAACAATTATAAATATTTGTTATATTTTGAGTAACAGTTCACAAGTTTGTCACCCCTTGCAGTTCTTAGGAGATTACTTCTTGAGCTTTTGAAACTGGCTTCTGTATTATGTTGAATTGGATCCTAGATATCTAGGACACCTTCAATTTCTACTCTCCTGCAGATTTCTTAACATTGAAACCATTACTTGTACATGCATGACAGAAATTTTCCTCATCTGCCATCGTCTGAGATACCAGATTGGAAACAGGAGACATGCCTTCCAATTTTTAGTCCAGATCATGTTCCAGCAACATATTGTGCAGTTTACAAAGCATATTATATCAAAAGTCATTGTCACCCTGTTTTGTTGCAAAAAGCTCCAGAGGCATTGGAGAACAGGAGCACCTTCTACGGTTTGCATCTTTACGTAATCCTCCAATCGCTTGAAATTGTTACTCTACTGCTCTTGCTCGATATTATTGTAAGTTCCCCTACCTGAACTTAATTCTGACTTCATTATATCAAATTCTGACTTCACTGTATCATATTCGAAGAACTATGTTTGCAAACTGAACTTAATTAGAGTCCAGCTTCTCTTTAAGGTTAAATTCACATGGCATCAACTTGTGTAGGGACTTACCCGTCCAAAGAGAAACTTCAAGGCCCATCACAGCATGGCAGTTCAAACAATGCTTACAGCACAAAGCAGTCGTTCTCAGTTCTGATTTGAAGAAAACCATCAACTATTTATCCTAACTTGTAGAGACCAGCTTACCAAAAATTAGCTCCTACTCAGACCTAGCCCTATGTACCTAAACTAACACAGAGCAGCTCTTGCACCATGTAATTGGTTCAGGGGATACATGATATATAGAACAACCAACCAACCACCTTTGAACCATCTACAAATCATATCCACATTCATTTCAATGACATGATAAGAATTTACAATTTGTTTAACCAATTAGCACTATCAACCTAACGTTTTCGTCCATCTTCAGGGAAGAAAAGCTTAGTCAAATCCTTAGGCATATCTGTGTAGACGAAATAAAACTTCTCCAACCACATGAGTACCACCAAATTATATCAGATCTAAAAGACAGAACCGAGGTCAAACACCCTAAAACAAGCTAATATGCACGCAAGAACAAATCTGACTTACTTCGACGGAGCCTTTCTTAGCGACACTAGTCCAGTCCTTAGCAGCAATACCAGTCCTCCAATCAAACTCCACAGTCAATGTTGTCGCCGGTTTGTGCTCCTCCGCAGAGAAACAAGTGAGATAATCTCCAGCCTCCGCCGCCGTGAACCCGAACTCTCCAGCACCAACTTTCGACGCCTCGTGGTAACTATTCCCATAACTTGAAGTCACCTAATGAACAAACCCAACAACAAAGTCAAATCAAGCACATCAAAAAACACAAAAGGGTTGGACTTGGATCATTGATCTAACTAATTACTACGGCCTCGATGGATGGATGACTTAGTTACCCGAACAGTGATCTTGTGGAATTCCGGCAAGGGCTGACCGTCGTTAGGATTAATGACGGAGTACTTGCCAACTGTCAAAGAATTGCTTTTGATATCTTCTGATATACACTTGGTGTGTCCTGATTCTATGTCGAAGCGAAGTGAATCCGACGTGGTCGATAAAACCCATATGGACGATATTATGACAAGTGAGTATACCCCTATTCTACCGGCAATCATTGTGTTTTCTGGTGGATTATTATCGGCTTGTTAGAGAGAAAGAGACCAGAGAGTTATGCCTTGTTGGTTTGGGACTTTGAAGAGGAACGTGGGTCTTCACGGAGATAGTTAGAAAAATGTCAAAAGGCATACGGAAAAGTGGTGGCTTCCCATTGGATGAGACACGTGACAAACTTAATTCTATCGAACCTCGTAAATTTCGTGAGTGTAATTTCATGACACCATTTACGACATTAAATAACCTGACAAGTTGAAGCAACTGCGCATAAAATTAGGATTAATGTGGGATAGCTCAATACTGTATCGTACCGCGAATAAGTTTTTCAAATTTATGAATTAGTTTCTTAATTTTTTAAAAAATTGTAAAACAGTTTATTATTGTATTATATTGTATTGCTATAATTTTAACCCTATTTTAAAAAATTATAATAATAAATAATAATCACAATTAATATGAAATAACAATAATTTTCGGATAATTTATATATAAATAATAACCACAATTTATATAAACAAGACAATCATCGTACAAATATAAAATTAAAAACAATACAAAGTATTTAAAATATTACGATTTCAATTTTCATTATATAATAAATAATAATTACATCAAAATATCCGATAAAAAGAACAATAAATATTCTTAACTCTCAAACTATTACAATTTACAGCAAGATCTCAAACTACTATAATTTAAAACAAGAGCTTGTAATAAGGAAACAATCAAGTATAATTAAAACATGAAACAAAAGCATATATTATTTAATTTATTATATTAAATATATTATACATTTAACTAATTAAAATGAATTAATACTAAAATTATAAATATCTTAATCTATTTTATAATTTAATTTAATTAATAATTATAATTAAATTTAAAAATATTTTTAAAATATATAAATTTCAAATAAATTTTTATTTAATAATTAAAAATATATAAAAATAAATATTATTTTATAAATAATAAAATTTAAGTTATTTATTTAAAAAATAAAATATTTTTATTAATACTTTATTAATAAATATTATATAAAAGATTAAAATAAAATAAAATAAAATAGTTTATATAAAGTGTTATTTAATATATATTTATTATTAGTAAAAAATATTTATTTTATTTTAAAATTAAAGGGAGGAATTTTTAAAATCTTTTGAAAATTTTGTTACTAAGTCCCTTTTTTTTTTAATTTCCGATATCAGTTGTAAGGAGGAATTTTTAAAATCTTTTGAAAATTTTGTTACTAAGTCCCTTTTTTTTTATTTATTTCCGATATCAGTTGGTATTATAAATATTGTAGATACCAGCCAATACCAGACAAAACACATTGGTACCGTTTGATATTTATACTCGGTACATAACCACATCTTCTTTGTACCGTTCTTCGGCTAATACGATATGTACCGTCCAGTATTAACCGGTTTTTACACGCAATACATAAGTACTTCTATTTCGTACAGTTCTCTAGTCGGCACGGAAGGAATGAAATTCAAAACCTTGGGATAGGTTGAATTCCTACTTCCAAGCTTCCAATCTCACAAGAAGATAGCACAGTGTACCCAAAATCAACATTGTTAGAGAGCAAGGATGTAGCTTTCTTTTTGTTATCCGCATGAAAGTCAATCTACGTCTAAACCACTGCAGAACTCAGCTTGAGTTAAAAAAGTTCTTACTGATATCTATCGAAGGCAGGAAAGTTGGGTGGCTATTTCGTGGGAGAGGTCGAACATGCCAATTTCGTAAATCTGATGATAAGTGAAGGACAGGGAAGGCGATGAAAACATAAAACGTGTAAAAAGATGTGAGGGATGATTCTTCCGCGAGTGCATGAAGATAAGGTTATGTTTTAATGATGAGACGTTAAAATTCATAAACGATCGGCAGGAGTGGAGAAGATATGGAACAATAGGTACCTTAATAAAGCAGATTGTCTTGGCTTGATGATGATACTATGGCTTTAAGTTAAGAAGCGAGGTCGACGTTGAATGTCTCCGAAACAGCAATAATAATTGTGAACGTTGGTTAATTCACCTCTTTTTCTGATTTTTCTCGCAAGGGATGGCATTTTGAATTTTTCCAGTTTGAACTATTTTATTCCTTTTGGTGGAATAATCTTGTCTCTCCTCTTTCCCGAATCAGGAGAATAGGTTAACTTCTCCAACACGTAAGCCAATTAAATGGCAAGGAAATAGAGTAATTGTGGAAAAAAAACCCTAGTAAAACAGAAATATATCTTTCACTTTCCTAGCGTGAAAACCTTGGGAAAAACAGAAATACATCTTTCAATTTCATAACGTAAAGCAGAGCATACAAGAACTGTTTTTCTGTATTCATCACCAAATGAGCAATTCAGGTCAGTAGAAAAGACTGTTAAGCACAAATTTCTAGAAGCTATTCATTTCACATGCAAATGACAGCTTCTTACAACTGTTTCTATGAACACAGCAAAACGATGTGACAACTTGCACTTGGAAGCAGCTAAACAGGGAGCAGAAACTTGTACGCAGCTGACATCAATCCTAGTTAAAAAGTAAGATGGAAACCTATACGAGAGATGATTGGACGTGACTACCAAAATGGTTCTTTCCTACTTTCAAAGAAGCCTCCAAAAATATATATCCTGTCAAGTTGTTCTATTCTCCTTGACATGGCCCTTTACTTGGATTCCCAAAAGATAATCTCGCCTTGCTCGCCAACTAGACCGAGGTCCTTGAGCCTCCTTTCTTGATAGTACTCCAACTCATCCAATTCCAGTTCTCTTTGATTGAAAATTCCATCAATTTGTTGTAGCACCTTCTTTTCCCCTAGTCTTATCTCCACTGCAATCTCAAGTTTTGGATCCAATTCTATTTCTTTTAGCTTCTCATCCTGGAACACACAGAGAAGTTAAAACATATTCATTGCGAGGAGAAAGGTACTTTTGATAGAAAATAAGAATTACCAAATAGTATTTAGAATTGCTTCAAACACCTAGGAAGAAGCACGGAAGGAGCAAACTGAATTATACTTATGTGCGTATGTTAGTTCAAAAAGGTTAATATAGCTATGCTATCCTGCAGTGACTTTCAGTTTATATACTGCTAAAAGAACAAATTGATGGACATGGAAGACATCTGAAGCTGCCTACAATATTTTAATTTGTTGCCACAAGTAATCTCTTAGTTGCATGGATAAGTCTGTAACCTTATGAAAGTTAAGTAATACAGCTCGTTTTAGGTGGCATGATTACCAATGTTTGAAATGGAAATCAGATTAAAAAATTGATAGATAACAAGGAATGATGGGAAGAGGTTGACCTGGAAATAGCAGGATAATATTACCTCTTCGATGCTAGTTTGATATCCAGATAGAGCAGATTTACAAGCATCTTGAACCACTCGGCATATGAGCTCTTCGTTGGCACGGCTTACTGGCAATTCAAGGTGGCCCCAGACAGCATCTCTGAAGAGAGCTTCCAACAGGAAAGCATCTGTGCCCCCAAGTGCTACGAGCCGAAGATATGGAAGCATTGCTGGAGGAAGAGAATCGCCTAAAACAATATTAAACTCTGAAGTCTCACCCAAACCATTTATCTCAGCAATATCCAACTTGTCCCCAAAGAATGGGTCTGACTCTGATATTTGAAGTGTTAAGGTGTATGAATTCCGATCAGACTTCTTTTCTATGAACCCATAGTCCAGAGCTAGTTCAGCATTACTCTTATATAAATCGTACTGTATTAGGACCTGTTGAATGCCATCCAAATGAGTCATCACCACTAACCAAATTCACATGATCAAAGCTCAAGTAACTTGGTATAGAATTTTCGTCTGAATAACCTCCCCTGCTACAAGAAATTCGGACTCATGGTGTTTATGACATTCCCGTTTCATTCAGGTGGCATGGTTTGTGAAAAGAATTCACTTAAAACTCAATACTTGTTTCACAATGATCCCCCCAGTTGTCTTACGCTACATCACCTATAAATTTCATGCTTTGAAGTTCCAGAATATTGCAACTTATCTTACTCACGGAACCTACAATCGCTTAGCATGTGAATTAAGGAGGACTCAAGCTGAAAGGCTCTAGACCCAGACTTAATTGATAGAAAGGTTGAAGAAAGGTTGGACACTATACAGTTTGGGAATAAAAATTGCAAATTTTGAAATGAAGTTTTACCTGATTGCCGGCCTTCACTGAAAGAGGGGACCTTAGAGAAAATAAGAGATCTCTGGAGAATAGGCCTGCTCCTTTAATTTCGTATGCATATTCTTCTGTGGTTATGTCGGGGCTGTGGTTGATCTGATCCGAAAACCCAAAATACGTTTAGAAGGGCAAGGGAATAATGAGAATCAGTAGAGAATTGTTAGCATTAAACATGAATTTTCCTATTGACAGTTTCAATGGCATGCTATGAGAATAACAACTGTTACAAAACATTTCGGAGTATAATTATTTAGGAGTGAGAGAATACACAGAAGGATGATACACCTACAAAGTAAACACAAAAACCTTAATATAATTATTTATGACACAAGTATATTACACAAAGATTTGAATGCTCTTCTATTAGAGTTTAATATTCATATGACTCTTAGGATGATGCGTAGGACATGGATTATTTTATCACTACTTGTGTGAGAAACTAGAAAATGTTACGCCAAACCTATTTCTAAATCTTGAAAAACTAAAGGTAAAGCTCCTAAAAATCCTCCATTCAAAGAACGATATCAGATGAGTTATAATTAAGGGGTCTTGAGGATGTGATAAAGATTACAAGATATTTCTTCTGCATAAAGATAGTTCATAACAAATATGATTACATGACATACAAAGCTTGAAAAGCAAATCAAGAATATTAAGGTACTAAACCTTTTAATTCCTGTTATGTATATATGAATATAACATTACTCTAGCCACATCAAATGCTTAGTGACTGTCTACAGTGGAGCTTTTACTTCCTATGTGAACGATTTCTTATTCAAATGGAAGCCAAACAAAGATGGGGAAACTGATAGTTGACAAAAATTAAGAAATTTAACTAGATTTCATATGAGTTATTTGTTTGAATCCTGATATATGATTTTCAGTTGTCTAGCGTGAGATGAGACATTCTATATATCGTCTTTCAGACAAAACTACTCACTGTGTCTATTTTAGATAAAGAAAGTTAAAGGTTTGTATTAAAAGAATCCAAGTGTACAATTATCTTTAGATACAAAACATCTTGCACAACCTTTTTTGGCGAAAAGTGTATTTTAAACCTCATAATTTACAATACAATATAAAATGAACCTAATATTTTGAAGCATTCAAATTGAATCTCAATATTTTGAAAATATTCAAAGTAGACCCTAAATGGATGAAGAATTTAGCTCATTAGTTAAATGTTACATCAATGCTAACATGACATTATTTTTTTATTTTTAACAAGCAGTGGGGCTCGATGTCACATGACAAGGAGAACCCACAATCTAAATGTATAAAAGTAGACCCATTGCCACGTGGTTGTGGGGTTCACTTTCTAGTTAATTTAAAAAAGCTAATTACAATATAATGAGGCCCACTTTCTATTTAGAAAATAAAAAATAATGTTACATCAATATTGACGTGACATTTAATTGACAGATAATTAATTCTTTCAATTTGTTCATAACTTAAGATTTGTTCTATAAGTTTTGAAAATGTTAAGGCTTAATTTGAAAGCTTTAAAATGTTGAGTTTAAGTTGTATTTTATCATAAACATTTAGGTTTAAGATGTACTTTTGACTAACCTTTTTATTATTTGATTTATATATAATGTGTTTGATTCTTGATAATATCTATACTTCTTCATATGTCGTTGAACAAATTATTTGTAAGATAAATTCGGCAAATAAAAAGTTATTAATGTCATAACATAAGAGATTAGGCCAATTCTCTAAGAAAATAGTTGAAAGAATGAAAAAAAAATATTCTTCCAACTTTAATTTTATTGACTTAAGAGACATGAGTTGACTATGGGGAGAGAAGTTGAAAAAAATAAAGAAAAAATAATCAACTTACAATTTTGGATTTCTTAACATCATTCATGCAAATATTTGTGGACTATATTCATCCACTATTTGCGATTACACAAAATTTTCTAATTTGGGTTGATGATTGTTCTCAACATACATATGTCTTACTAATTAAAGAAAAATCCAAAATTCTTGAAATGTTTAAGATCTTTATTATGAAATTTGAGAACCAATCAAAAAATTAATCAAGATTATCAAATCTGACCATGAAGACACGTACTATAGCAAACATAGGATCTTTAGTCAAGGAAAATGTTCATTTTCAAATAACCAAAACATGTGGAATAGTAACTAAATTACCATGTTAGGTAGTTTTGAAGATAATAATGTGGTTGAAAGGCAAAATCATACCTTAAAGGATATGACGAGGAGCATGCAGAGTAAAATTAACCTTCGACCTTTAGGGTGAGTCTATGAATACTACATATATTTTAAATAGAGTTCTAACAAAATTAGTGCCTAAAATACCTTTTGAGTTATGAAAGGTTAGAAATCTAGTCTCAATCATATATATATATATATATATATATATATATATATATTCTTATGAAAATATACCACACTCTCATTCTACTTATTATCTTATAGGTTATCTAGACCATTAAAAAGGCTATAAGCTTACTATAGAGGAGGAGGGACAGAGAATTCTAGAGTCATAAAAAACTAAGTTTCTAGAATATGATGTGTCTAATAAGGTAAATCATTCTTAAACTTTAGAAGATAATAGAGTACATACTGCTATAATTTTATATCCTTTACCATTCAATTGTGATTAGTGAATTTTTTGCCAAACGTTATTCTAATACAAAAGATAAACTTATACAAACATAGAATGAGATTCTATGGAATAGGATAAAGTTGAAAATGTTCAATTAAAAAGATCTACTAGAATGAGGGGTCTACTAAATCATTTGATTATAAATTTTATATCAATGAGAATAAATGTGACATTGGATATGTGATTGATCCACTTAATTTTTCAGATATTGTTTTTTTTGTCCTAATGCAAATTTGTGAAAATAAGCAATGAGAAGAAATGTAGTCCATGTATGAAAACTTATTGGTTAACCTTAAAATTATAAAAATATTAGTTGTAAATGGGTTTATAAGACCAAAAAAGACCCTAAGATAGGATTAGGAGATTTAAATGCAGGCTAGTCGCCATGGGTTCCACTATGAGAAAGAATATATTTTAATGTCACATACTAACATATGTCTTCTAAAGATGCTTTTAAGGTGATTATGACAATAGTAACTCAATATGATATAACATATGAATATTAAAATTGTCTTCCTTAATGGAAACCTTTATTAGAAGGACTATATATATTATAACCTAAAAAATTTTAGAAGGACAACAAGAGTCATCTAGTTTGTAAATTAAAGAAATCTATATAAGAATTGAAATAAGCTTTTATTTGGTGGCACCAAAAGTTTAATGAGGTAATCACCCCATTCAACTTTGTAAAAGATAAAGTTGATATGCATGTGTTATAAGATCAAAGGGAGCAAGATTACTTTTCTACTAATGTATGTAGATGATGTCTTGCTTGCATAAAACGAAATAGGCATATTGCATAAGATTGAACAATATTTCCAAGAATTTCAACATGAAAGATGTTAGTGAAGCATCTTTCATCCTAGGTATTCAGATTTACTAAGATAGAACTAAAAACTTTATAGGTTATTTTTAGAAAGCAAGCATTGAGCATGTGATGTAAAGGTTTAATATAGAAAATTATAAAGTTTGTGTAGCACCAATCTCTCATAGAGAGAGATTATGTTTGGCGCAGTATCTAACGAATGAAGCTGAAAGAGAGACTAGGAGGAATATTCCTTATTATAATGTAATTGGTATGTATGCTTAAGTGTGTATTAGAATAAATATTGTATTTATTGTTAGACTATTAAGTAGATATTTATCTAATCCAATAAAAGCTACTAAAAGCTATTAAACAAGTTTTGAAATACCTTTAGGATACCAAGAATCTAATGTGATATAGAGATTCTAACTTTTCTAAATGTCCGCATGATAAAAATCAATTTTAAGTTAAATTCTTATCCCAGTAGGTGGTGTTGGTTTAATAAAAAGTGTCAAGAAGACACTTGTGACCTCTTTTACTATACAAGGTAAGATTGTTTCATGTTATGGAGTTATTTCATAGGCAATTTAATTGAGAAATTTGATTTGTAATTGTTTGCGGCTGATTTTGTTTCTAGACTTATTTGGTTATAGTAAATTAATTTTTTTATAGTGTTATTCAGTAACAACAATAAAAAAAAAAGGATCTAAGCACTTAGAAATTAAATAATTAATCATAAAGGAACTTATATAGAAATGTCACATCATATTAAAGCATGTTTTAACTAAGGATATGTTCGTCGATCTTCTAATTAAAGGACTTCACATTGTTATTTTTGATAGACATCTTTATAATATAGGTGTTTTGAAGTCCTTTGAGTATGTTAATTAAAGATGATTTTATATTTTAAAGATGATTTCATATTTGCAATGAGCATCAATTTACATAACACAATCATAAAACATGAGAATATCTCATTATTTCCTTCTCAATGATATATATATGTATATTTTGCATTGTCATAACATTGGTGAAAGTTTTAAGATAAGTGACACCTAAAGCATATGATAGGTCATTAGGCACATTTATAGTTTGAACTAGATTTCAGGTCTCTTGACACATTTGGGTGTTCTAGATATATACAAGTTTATAAGATATAAAGAGATATTTTTTAATCTCACAAAGGCCAATAAACAATATATAATACATAATAGATCATTCAGGTGCCATTCTTATTTATCGCATTTAATTTTATCATTCATGTTAGTATGATTATTAGATATATGTAATTGTGTTGGATTTGTATCTCATATGACACCTGTTTTTGATATCTTTTGATATTGGAAGTATTGTAAGACCGAATAATTAACTTCACTTATATTTAGACCAAATGTTATTCAAAAGGTTTACTAATACAATTTTATTTTATTCTCTTAATCTTTATTATTTTGATATTATATAGACGATATTTAATATATGTCTAAAAGGGAAATTATATTGAAAATTTCTTATTAAAACAAAATTTAGCTTTTTTAATTAGTGGATCTTCCATAGATCATTATTTAATGATCTCCAGTATTTATCATTATTAAATAAAAATATGTATCTATTAAAATAATATTTTTATTATCTGTAATAGCGATGATAATTTTATCTTGGGAAAACTCTAGTTGTAGAAGAAAGAAAAGATCTTACCATGTCAGCAAGAGGAACCAAAACAAGATTTTGACCACGGAGACGGGAAAATGCCCTAGATCTCAAAATCCCAAAAGCCCACGAGAAGTCATCCAACGATATAGGTGAGGGAAAGAGCTGCTGATTTGGGAATAAAATCTCTTCTTGCGCTTTGGAAAATTCGCGCTTCAGATATTCTTTTGCACCCAATGTCATGCTTAGGAGTTGAGTCCCTACATAAGTGTTCAAAGAATAACTTAATTCACCTCTTCAAAACCTTGATCACTTGGGCCTTTTCAAACGATCAATTCTAACATTTGAAAAGAGAAAGTTGCCAGCTTAACATTAAAACTGAACAGAAGAAAGAAAGGACAAGGAGAACTTAAAAAGCGCGTTACTTACCTTGAAGCTCAGCAAGCTCTTCTTCTGACCTGCACTGAAACCCATTAAACAATACTTCATCAACCCTCAGAATTAGAAAGAAAAAAAGGTGCCAACAAGTCCAAACCAACTAAAAACGAAATTACCCACCAATATATGGTAGAATTTGTACTCTGAGGAAGCACATCCAAATAAGGCTGCCAAGTAGAATCATCCTTCAACTTCTCTCTGATCAAGAAAAGTGCCACGGAGACCCAAGGCTTCAGTCCACTACACACATTCCCAATCTCAGAAGCTGAAACCTTATCAGGGTTTATCCACAATTTCTTGGGTATCTCCAAAACCACTTCGTTCCTCGCAATGTCTCGCTGTGCTATCAACCCCAAGCCCTCTGACACCATACCAAGTCTCACTGCAGACCTGGCCGAGACCACTCCTTGGTCATTGAGCCATTGCCAGAAGGTTTGCACAGGCACTGCTGGTGGTTGAGTTGCTGAATATATAGACGTTATGGAAAGAGGTCGCTTGAAGCTAAGAGATGGGCAATTGGTAGAGAAAGTATAGTGGTTGGTGGGTTTTGAAGGGGATATGAGGAAAGAGGAAAATGAGAGACTAAACAAAGCAGCCATTTTTGATCTGAAAATGCACTGTAGTGAGGTTGGCTTAGAGTTCCATAGAAGAGGATAAGAAGATTATTATCTTTTGATTTTGAAGTTTGTGGCTGAGGATAAGCCTACGAATGCAAGGCATAGGATGTTGTGCGTTATTACCATTGTGGACAATTTGCATGTTTCCGTTATATTCGTTAAATAACTGTAACGTGTTTCCCACCACTTTTTCTGCCTATTCATGAACTGAAATGGCGCTCGTTCTTAAGGATTAAAATCATCGGCAACAAAACCCCAGTTGCAGTTGAGTTGATAAGTAACTCTTCTCGTTTAAGCGAGCTCGCGAATTTAAATCGTTTTTGTATAAGTAACCGTTTAAAATTTGGGATTAAAGTTTTGCCTTTCGTAAGAGATCTACCCAATTCGAGTAGAGATTAGTCTAGACGTGAATGACTTAAATGTGTCTTTCTATAATTAAAACCTGCCTAAGCTATTTCGCAAGAAGAAAAAAATCATCGGCAACAAGAAAAAGAAAATGAAAAGAGGATATTCGGGAATTTAAGCATGCTCTGCTTCGTAGATTTCGGCTAGCTTTATACTTAAATGAAGATGATATATTTATTTTATTTTCTTTTTTTTTTATGGAACTGGTATCCAAGTTATCATTCAAACAAAAAAATAAATGCAAGTACTCATTGATAAATATAATTCTGCGTTGAAAACATTTAAATTTAATTTTTATAATGTTATAATATTTAGATTTTATAATATAACAGAATTATTTTTAATGTTATTTAATTATTATTAAAAAAATTTTATTTTTATTTTTATACTGTGAATCAGAAACCTTACTAGTCATAGATGATTAATAGTCGGCTAGAGAATATTTTCTATTTAGTAATTTCATGATACTTGAATTAGAATATGCGAAATAAAGAAGAGAAAATTACGAATGAGATCCATTTTGAGAAAATTGGAAAATGGCTTCAACTTGGATTTGGATTAAGAAAAGGATTCAAATTCTTTTAATATTCAAAAAACTTATTTCAATATAAAATATTTATAAAACCTCTAAATACATTTTTAATGTATAATTTAATATTTTTAATAATGACGATCTTTAAAAAAAATATCAGGATTGGGATTGCACCAACTAATCATACTTTAAGGTTTATGGGTTTAGAAAAATATGAAAATTTGTGATGGAGATTTGGTGTTACATGTTTAAAGCTTGATTAGGCATAAAATTGACTATCTGTATGAATGTTGATACAACTACACACGCTATTTCAAAAAAACTATACGGCCTCCAGCAGCCTAACTCAACTCAAGGTGAACCTATCATTCCCCAATTTCTAGTCAGGTGCATTAAATTTGAAGAATTCGTCTCAAGTTAAATATGTGAACATAACAATTGATCAAAGTTTAATTCCTTTAATGTTCTGTGTGACATGCAATGGAAAGGAAAAGAACATTAGGTAGAAAAGAAATTGAAGCTTTGAAAGACTATGTTGAACAAAATCTATTTACCACCTTAGGACCACTCTAGAGAACCGTAACATAAGCGGAAGAGTTACCTTGTTCCATGTTTTCCCTGAATCTTCACTTGAACTTGATCTGGTTTTAGTGCAAGCCTTCTCCTCCTGAACTCCTTCTTTGTCTCTTGAGTGCTCTGCACAATTGTTGTGAGATCTTCCAAAAGAACAAGATCCTTATTGCCGGTTTCCCTTTTACCTTACATGACAACACCGTTGTAGTACCCGATGGAGAGGCTGTACAACGTACCTTCTCATATATATATTCTATTCTCTAAGAGTATTTTCTGATTTTTATATATACAGATGAGGAAACTGAAATGGATCGTGTCTTGTGGGGATCAGTAGCATTTTAGTAAGGGTGCAAGACAACTTTACAGTTTAGTCCATCAACAAACTGATATTTACCAAACTTTAATTCTACACATTTAAGGGTCCTTTCATATAACACTTTATATCCATATTAAATATACTTTAGTGATCACTTGATTATGGATATTTAATGACATATGATTAATATATAATTGTATAACACATAAGCCCATAATCCACACGGTCCATATGGCGTCCCACACGGTTCATAAAATTGTTAACACCAATAATCTCCCACTTGGGCTATGTGTGTGACTTTTAAATTATATATTAATAGAGCTCTTTATTGATTGTCGCTTTAAGTGTTATTAAACAATTCCGTCCATCAGCTATTTCATCAAAAGACTTAAGCAGCGTTTGCCACATTTATGAGTGATTAGACCGACATAAATAATGATGCCAATAAACTGAATGACAAGAATCATGAAATGAATGTGTAGTGTGGAAATTACATGATAAGTGATCTATGTGTCTATTTCCAACTTGGTCTCCAACTTTATTTGAGATCAAATGAATCCAAAATATAAACTGTAACTAAATAATATCCATGCACAATAAATCTGTACAAACTTTAAACTGTAGAGTGCACTCTATTATATAACTAAATGTCTGTAAATACATATATCATGTAAACAATCTATTAAGCACTATAACAAATTATCAGAGTCCCATTAAAACTGAACATCTTCACCTGAAACTATACCCATACGAGCAACATGTCCATGAAACACTTTGGGTATCAAACCTTTAGTCAGTGGGTCAGCTATCATGAAATCTGTACCAATGTGCTCAATACTGATCAGACCATTCTGGACTCTTTCTTTAACAGCCAAGAACTTAATTCCAATGTGCTTAGACTTGGTCGAGCTTCTGTTGTTATTAGAATATAGCACAGCAGAATTATTGTCACAATAAATCTTTAAAGGTGATTGAATGGTCTCGACTATCCGTAGCCCTGTGACAAAATTGCGTAGCCATATTGCCTGATTTGATGCTTGTAAGCATGATACGAATTCTGCTTCTATGGTAGATGTTGCAATCAATGATTGCTTCGCACTTTTCCATGAAACAGCTCCTCCGACTAACATAAAAATGTAATCGGTAGTGGATTTCTTGTTATCTTGGCATCCTGCAAAATCGGAGTTGGTATATCCAATGATCTCAAGTTTCTTAAACCTCCAATATGTCAGCATATGATGCTTCATTCTTTGTAAATACCGTAGTACCCTTTTGGCTGCCTTCCAGTGATCCAATCTAGGATTACTTAGGCACCTGCCTAGCATTCCAGTAATGTACGCAATATCCGGACACGTACATACTTGAGCGTACATAATACTCCCAATTACCGAAGCATAGGGAATATTTTGCATTTCCGACTTTTCAAGTTTTGTCCTTGGGCATTGATTGAGACTAAACTTGTCTTCTTTTGTCACTGGGGTATCTCCTGGATTGCAATGTTCCATGCCATATCGCTTGAGTACTTTATCGATATATGCTTGTTGTGAAAGGCCTAAGATACCTTGAGAACGATCTCGATGTATCTTTAATCCTAACACATATGACACTTCACCAAGATCTTTCATCTCAAAAAATCTGTATAGAAATTTCTTAGTTTCACGCAACATATTTATATCGTTTGTTGCAAGCAATAAGTCATCGACATACAAAATCAGAAACATAACTTTACTCCCACTGAACTCGTGATATATACATTCATCAATCTGATTTGCCTCGAAACCAAATGAGACAATAATTTGAGCGAATTTAAAATACCACTGTCGAGAAGCTTGCTTAAGTCCATAAATGGATTTTCTTAGTTGACAAACCATACTCTTTGGATCTCCCATCTCAAAATAAGGTGGCTGAACCATATAAATTGTTTCGTCAAGTTCACCATTTAAGAAAGCTGTTTTAACATCCATTTGATGTAACTCAAGATCTAAATGTGCCACTAGAGCCATGATTATCCGAAAAGAATCTTTCATCGACATAGGTGAGAAAGTTTCTTTATAGTCTATGCCTTCCTTTTGGATAAAACCCTTAGCTACAAGTCGTGCTTTGTATCGTTCCACATTACCTTTCGAATCCCATTTGGTTTTAAATATCCATTTACAATCAATGGCTTTCGCACCTTTAGGTAATGGTACAATATCCCAAACTTTGTTATCATACATAGACTTTATTTCATCATTCATAGCTTCAATCCACTTTTCTGAATTTTGATTATTTAATGCTTGATGGATATTTTCAGGATCTTCTTCCAGCATACCAATGTCAAATTCATGTTCTTGAAGATAAACTACATAATCACTAGATATATTATTTCTTCGTTCACGAGTGGATTGCCTTAAAGGCACAGGTTCTTGAGATATTAAAGGTTCCTCAATTGCATCAATTTCTGTCTGCGCATCCTGAACAGTTTGCACAGGTTCCTGTACAATCCGTATGTCATCCTCTCCGGTTCGCACAATTTCTTGTACGGTTCAAATAGGACTACCCGTGTGCTGCAGTAAATCATTAGATGTGTTTGAACCTTGTGCACCCATGTGCTGCAGTAAATCAGTAGATGTGTTTGAACCTTGTGCTATCTCACCAATGATTGGTTCGATTTGCATCTCTATTACATCTTAATGATTTTCATCTAAATTAATAGACTGATGCATATTATTCTCCCCTGGAACTGAAATATTCTCAAAGAACTTTACTATATTTGTCTCGAATATAGTTCTATTAGCAGGATTATAAAACTTATACCCCCTAGACCTTTTTGCATATCCATCAAAATAACAACTAATAGTCTTTTCATCCAGTTTCTTTTCATTTGGCCTATAAGGCCTAGCCTTAGCTGGACTACCCCATACTCTGAAATGTTGTAAATTGGGTTTGTGTCCAGTCCATAACTCAAAAGGAGTTTTATTAGCTGCCTTAGTTGGTACACAATTGAGAATGTAAGTTGTGGCTTTAAGTGCTTCTCCCCAGAGAAACAATGGTAAAGTAGTGTGACTAAGCATACTACGAACCATTTCCATTAATGTACGATTGCGTCGTTCAGCAACTCCGTTCATTGCAGGTGAACCTGGCATGGTATGTTGTCGCACTATCCTATTTTCCTCTAGGAACTTAGCAAAGGGCCCTGGACATTGTTCACCTAAATCATCATACCGACCGTAGTATTCACCTCCATGATCTGATTTGACTTGTTTAATACTTTTATTGAGTTGTAACTCAACCTCAGCTTTAAAGGACTTGAACATATCCAAAGCTTGCGCTTTTTCTTTAATTAAAAATATGTAACCATAACGTGTATAATCATCAATGAAGCTAATAAAATATGTGTGTCCATTTCGAGTAGCCGTATGAAATGGTCCATATATATCTGTATGGATTAGCTCTAATGTATCTATTGCACGTCTGGCTTCATATTTTCGAACCTTTGTTTGTTTTCCTTTAGCACATTGTACGCACAGATCAAAATCCAACATGTCTAAAGATGCAAGAATTTTGTTTTACACTAGACGTTCCATTCTCTTTCAAGAAATGTGACCTAAACGTCTATGCCATAACACACTTGAATTCTCATGAGTTAATTTTTGTTTGACATTTCGAGTACTTGTATGCAAGGATTCATTATATGAAGTTATATTACTTAAAGCATAAAGCTTATCAATATCAGACAATTTTCCATAATCGACTAATTTAGATTCAAGAAACAAACTGAAATATCTGTTTTCAAACTTGCAAGAAAAACCATTCTTGTCTAAACTAGAAACATAAATTAAGTTTCGTCTAAAAGATGGTACTATAAAAGTTTCATACAAATTCAAATAAAATCCAATATTTAATAATATCTTGAAATGTCCAATAGCTTCAACTTCTGCCTTGGTACCATCTCTTGAGTAAATGTATCTTTCAACATTACTCGGCCTTCGATGGCTCAGGCATCCTTGCATAGACACATAAACGTGAGTGGTGGCACCAGAATCGATCCACCAAGTGTCTATTGGTACTAAAACTGTATTAACTTTTGAACAAACAAAAGAAGAAAATGTACCTTTCTTATCCTTGTTCTTGGCTAACCAAGCATGGTAATTGGCACATTGCTTCTTAAAATGTCCTTTAGCCTTGCAAAAGAAACATCTTTTTTCTTTAACATCCGACTCCAATCTGGTAGCCGGTTGTTTTCCTTTTGTATCCTTTTGTTTCATTTGTCCATTATCTTTATCCGCAGCCTTGCGTTTCTTACTCCCCTTATTCTTAGAAGTAGTGGCAACATTAGCACTTTCAATGTTTTCATTCCTTAACCTTTCCTCCTCCTGAGCACAATCTGATATAAGCTCATTTACTATCCATTTTTCCTTTTGACAGTTATAGCTCACTAGAAAGTGTCCAAACTTAGGAGGTAATGAGTTGAGAATCATGACAACTAACATGTCATCCGATACATCTAGTTTCATGGCCCTCAACTTTGAACCATATGAGTCATCCCAAGGATGTACTCCTTTATGTTGCCTTTACCAGAATACTGTGTTGAGCAGAATTTCTTTAAGAGACTGCCCATCTCAGCTTTCTTATTTTTTACAAACCTTTGCTCAATATCAGCCAAGAATTCTTTAGCTGTAGTGGTCTCAGAAACGGCTCCCCTGAAAGCCTCAGGAATTGTCTTTTGCATGACCTTAAGACACATGCGATTTGACCTTTCCTAGCGGGATATATTTAATTTTTCATCATCTGTACTTTCATTAGTTAGTGCCGCTGGTTTATCTTTTTGTAACGCAATGTCTAGGTCAACCAGACCAAGAACAATCTCCAAATGCTCTTTCCAATACTTATAATTTGAACCATTGAGTGTCGGAATATCTTTAATGCTAGCAATATTTGCTGAAATTATCAAAGAACAAGCAACACATATAAAACTTGAATAATAAAATTAAATCATAAACAGAACATGCCATCTACTAATCATTTTCCAATATTAAGTGCTCTTTGGAGTCAGTTAATATTGTCCAACGATTAGGTGTACTAAATAAACATGATAATACTTTATATGTCAATTAGTCACCTTCCTTTGGGCCGATAAACTAATCACACATTGGCCATATAATTATCAATCATTTATTACCACTGCCATGCGTATACGATTCAGCTAAATACTGTCCTTCCTTTGGGCCGATCCAGTATTTACATACAACATATTTACAGCCTTTTATGAATTACAAAATAAATAATAATTAATATGAGAGCTCACTTTGGCGAGATGATATCATAATTATTTATTTACTAAAAGATATACCTTTAACCGTTCCATTATGATTCAAAATTATTCCTTAAACACAATTCCTAAGTAAACCTGTAACTTGGAACATATTAACTCTACTTTAGTAAACAATTGAATAGCATTCCAGACTTTAAACTTATTCAATTAACCTTTTAGAATTCCTACGAGTTACCGTTGGAATCCTCTTCTTTAAACCATACTTTAATGCAATTTATACAACAATCTTTATTGCATTTAACGTTTTAATGGCGGTATTTAATGACTTCAAAACTTTAATGGACAGATTTCTAAACTTTATAGAAATTTTCCAAACTTTTTTAAAAATCAATTAAAAATTCGTATTTTATTGTGAAATCAGCCATAAACTGTATATTTTTTTCAGATTAAACAACATCTTTTAAAATGCCCTTTAAAAAATCCGAAAAATTTTGTAAATTCACCATAAATTCAGTATTAATAAACAATATAATAAAGAAGTTTATTCTCTAAAATAAAATTTCACGAAAATATTTGAAAAAATATCAAAATATATCATGAAAAGTCAGAATTTTCTGAATCAGGTTTTTCTACATTAATTGACTTAAAACCTTAATATCATCATTTAATAATTCCGAAAAATTCAGGACAATCCACCATAATTGCCGAAAATTCAAGACCTTGAAGAATATGCAAAAATATCAACACATTCTTTAGAAATTTTTTTTTTTACGAAAATCATATTTTAATGCCTTTTGAATTATGAAAACATCGAAAAAAATCTGAATTTTCTGTTGTTAGTGAACTTTAAAACTGAAAATGGAACAAATCCTTATGGTTCTCATCAAGTTGGCTTTGATACCAATTGAATAAATCTATTCACCACCCTAGGACCACCACTCTAGAGAACCGTAACATAAGCGAAAGAGTTACCTTGTTCCATGTTTTCCCTGAATCTTCACTTGAACTTGATCTGGTTTTAGTGCAAGCCTTCTCCTCCTGAACTCCTTCTTTGTCTCTTGAGTGCTCTGCACAATTGCTGTGAGATCTTCCAAAAGAACAAGATCCTTGTTGCCGGTTTCGCTTTTACCTTACACGACAACATCGTTGTAGTACCCGATGGAGAGGTTGTACAACGTACCTTCTCATATATATATTCTATTCTCTAAGAGTATTTTTTGGTTTTTATATATATAGATGAGAAAACTGAAATGGATCGTGTCTTGTGGGGACTAGTAGCATTTTAGTAAGGGTGCAAGACAACTTTACAGTTTAATCCATCAACAAATTGATATTTACCAAAACTTTAATTCTACACATTGGGTCCTTTCATATAACACTTTATATCCATATTAAATATACTTTAGTGATCACTTGATTATAGATATTTAATGATATATGATTAATATATAATTGTATAACACATAAGCCCATAATCCACACGGTCCATATGGCGTCCCACACAGTTCATAAAATTGTTAATACCAACAGATGTATGTAGAAAACTAAGCAGAACTGATTTGCTAGATGTAGACATTGGAGACAAACATCTGAGGTGAGGTAACTCAAGAATTGAACCTTTCTATAATACGTGGACCTCCCTCATTTGTATTTTGTCAAAATATATTTAACAGAAAATCATTTATTAATATTTTAAGATAATATGAAATTTTTTCAAATAATATGGAAACATATGAATACATTTTGAGAGAGTTCAATGCTTTTTTTACCTTTTCATAATTTTTTAAAATTAAAATATTTGACTTTAATTAATATTCTCATTGCTATATGAAATGGTATAATTTTGTATAACACAATATTTTGATAAAAAAAAGTAGTGACCTTAATTGAGTTAAGAATATGACAAAGTTTCATTAAGTTTTATGATATAAGGGGAGAGGAAGTTATATCATTCTGTTTATTATAATTTAGATCTAATGAATTTTTATGTTTCTTTATATATTAGAAAAGGAATAAATAAATAAATATATAAGATAAATAAAGATCTTCAAGTTTATTAACAAATTTTCAATTGTTTATAATAAATTAATAAAATACTCTTACATGTCAATCCTTTTAATACATCAATGTTCTCTTTCAAATCTTTTTTCATATTCTCTTTTTTCCTTTCAGGATTTTTATAAAAAATTTAAGAAAAGAGAATATGATATCCTATTGTTTATATTATTTTTCTCTAAATTATACTTCAAATCACCATTTTTATTCATCCTTTAAATGTTCCTTTTTAAATTTCTATTTTGGTGAATATGTTATTTCAATTGAGAAAAATACAAACTATGTTCTTGTAGTATTCTTGATTCTTCCTACTCAATTATAAAAATGATAAGAGAAATTTGAAAGAGAAGGTGAATAAAAAAGGAATTTTCTTTATATTTATGTTCTTTTTAAAACTTTTTTAAATATTAGTTCAACTGAAACAATGAATTAATATATTTTTTGAAACTTGCAAGAAGAAGCAGGTGAAAAAAAATAAACACATGAACAAAAGAATTATAGTCAATACTTAATGAGTGAAAGTTCATAATTAAAAATTTTTAATGAATAAAGAAGAATATTGAAATAAAATTTTCTAACCCAAATATATTTCATACAGATTAAAAAATGTGTCTTTGATTCTTTATTATGATTTTACTGTATTTTTTAATTATGTTTAAGATTTTTAATTAAAATAAATTAATGAACAAGCCAAAAGGCAGTACAAAATAAGTGGAAGTAGGATCTAAATAAAGATAGGAACTACTTCACAGAGGTAGAATACTATTATTCCAGGGTGTTTGATTCACTTGTTGGAATAGATAAATGATAGAATGATGATTCTTCATAAATAGAATAGATGAGGAATGGAATTGAATAAGTATTAGTTAGTTTAGTTTATTCCTAAGAATTTCTAATAATGATGTAATGTCAACGTTTAGCTTGAAAATATAAATTTGAAATGACAAAGGAATAACCAAAATATCTATTAATCTCTATTGACTACATCATAATAATAATCATCATTATTATTATTATTATAGCTAAGTAACTATGTGAATTCCTTAAGGATTATTTTCCAACATGTCCTCAATTTTATTCCCAACCACTTGGATTAGATAAAGATAGGGGGTGATGAGTTACTTATTCCCCAAACTTAAGAATAAATAAACCCTTGAATTATATATTATGTATGTTTTCTTCAACCGAACAAAGAAATAACCTATTACTAAGAATAGATCAGGAATGGAATGGCGATTCCAATCAACCAAACACCTTCCTTCGTCTATTAGAAAGATTACAATAGGAAGCAGAAAGGAACTGATATTAGATAGAAAACTAGATCTCAATTAACTTATAACCAGGAAGGAACTAGCGTTAGATAGGAGATTAATTAATTAGCTTAATAAGAAATCAATAATGAATTACATTATATTAGACTTTCTCAAGCAAGTTTCGTGTTATTTTAGCTTTAGAGCTAGCTATATACCTAACTTGGAGGCTATACTTATTTCCTTAATCTATCTCAAAGTTTCGAAAACAAAGATAAAAGTTATCTAAGGTTTTTATTTAGTACATCTTAGAATTTCTTTCCCTCCAAATAACATAAACTCCACAATTGAATAGAATCTTGAATATACTTAAGTCCTTTTTCATATATTTCATCTAATTATTTGGCCACTGAACTATTCTTGACAATCAATTTCTAGGCAAGTGTAGTCACATAGGAGAAAGATGTGTTGCCATAGAGTTAATAAGAGTTAGCATTGAATGAACATATGGTTAATAGATTCAGAACTAAGATTGCAAAGGTGGCAAGTAGTATTGGAGATTCCTTTAAATCTTTCTTTGGTTTTTTATCTCAGTTTAGTAGTTAGCCATATGGTGAAGGAAACTTTAGGCAGGTTAAATTTGTGTCATACCAAATCAAACAATTTGATTATTTGTGTTGTAGCTACAAAGGACTTGTTTGGAAATCTTTTATATTCATACCTTAACAAAAATAATATATTCATCAAAGTTTAAGTTTGGACTGTAGTTAGGGAGGTTTTCCACAATAAAGAAAAATCCTCTTAAGTGGTAATTATATTCAACATTTTAGAAAATCTTTGTTTCTTTAGCTTTATTGGGAAGCATATATCTCATTGCATTTATAATGCTTCATACTAGAATCATTTGCCTTATCCATTTCATATTAAGCATTTAATACCTTAGCTAATTCAATCTCTCATTCTTAATATTTGTTCCAATGTCCAACAGTAATCTTCTATTGGCTTTTAATTTTCTTGAGCCTTTTATATTTTTCTCTTAATTTTCCTTTTTATAGTTTAAAAATTAAGGTTCTAGGTGGTATATGGGCATTAACAAGGCTATACTAATGGCCATATTAATTAAAATTGTAAAAACCCTCAAATGTAGGATGAACACAAGCTCAAAATGAGAACACATGCATCAATATAGATGCAACATCCCACTACCATAGGGTACATACCCAAACTTTTAGGAATATTCAAGTATATATCCTACGATAATGGTATGTTAGAGCAAAATAGATCCAACTTACACATGGCATCATCTAACATAATCAGAAGTCGGCAAATTTTAAAACCATTCACTTCATTCATTGATAAAGCTTACACTGTTTCCATCAAACAAATATTTACAAAACCATATACAGGTGCTAGCAAAACTACAAAAATAACAAAAACTGTAAAACTTCTGGTGTCAGCTGACATACCTCTGAGACATTTCTCTATCCAAAAGATTCCTTAAGTCCTGACTAAGGGACTAGGTCTCCTGTCTCGTACCTGAAAAGCCACATTGCAATTTTTAATGAGTTTGCAAACTCAATGAGTGAACCATCATCGATGAATTCACCGGATTACACACACATACCACATATTTCACATAGATTCATTCAGATCATGTATACACGCCAAATATTCGCACAACATGAAATATTATATAATCTCATGCACAACATGCTCTATCATATAATCTCACAATCCACATAGCCAAGTACAACAAATAGATCATAACAATTTATCATTCCTTTCATCTTTGCAAATCATTAACTGTTATATGCATGAGACTCACATTCTTTCTTATTGTTGTGACCAAGTGCCTATCACAAACTTATACAAATACCAGCCCATAGGGCTCAGTCAAACAGAATTCATAGAGCATAGCTCTACGTGGAAGCATTTCATACTGGCAACTCAGGTCACAACGCCTTTATCTGAGCACGTATTTATGAAATGCAACAATTTCAGAAACCTCTTATATAACAATCTTACACAATTGTTCAGGCAAAATTTTATAGTCATCGGACCTAAATCTGGTATTCAACTTTCATGAAGAATCAAATGTTGTAGATTTATATCAGTCAAACACTCCCAATACATACCCAACTATCAAACTCCTCGGACCTCAGGTCCAGAATCCAGAATCAACTCTCAAACAGTTCAATAATATTGGAAATGCAATAATTTAAATTAAATTCAAATCAAATAAATCCTAAGAAATCATCTAGATTGACTCACAAAACGCTCCAATATGCTATTGCCTGGATGGTCCGGCAATGTCGGTCTGACGTCCACTTGGCTCCTCTAAAACATACATAACACATTCACAAATATCACATTTTTGCTCAAATATACAAGTGTTTCTTTTATGCACATCAATATATAGAAATTATGCATAATGCATATTCAATGACAATTCCGGGTTTCTTATCGTAACTCTCATCATCAAATAGATCAGATATCAAAACCCTTATTAATATCATAAGGTATTATAATTTGGACCAAACTAAAACAATGTGAAATCAAGTTGATAACTTAATAATCCACTTCAGATTTTCTCCAAACTCTGACTTTCGAGTCTGCTATTCATGTTAAATCAAAGAGTGCAATTGATAAAATTTAGTCCTATAAGCAGAAGGTAGACAAAGTAGAAGCAGACGAATATTCAAAACACAGACGATAGCTAATGACAGACAATACGCCAAAAGACAAACAAAGTGTCTAAAGGCAGACGAATTCTCAAAGGTAGACGAATTTCAAAAGATAGACAACAACAAAACATAGACGGAAGCAAAAGGCAGATGAAATGCAAAGGCAAACGATGAGAGGTCAAACACAGACGATAAAAGTCAAACACAGACGAAGTGCCAAAAGACAGACGCAACGCCAAAAAACAGACGAAGCACCCAAAGGATAGACGCAACGTCAAAAGATAGACGAAGCGCCCAAAAGACAGACGATAAGTGGTCAACATAGACGATCAAATAGTCATCCACAGATGATTAAACATAAACGATAGAATATAGACGATACGTGGTCAACATAGACGATAAAATAGTCAACCACAGACGATAAGAAATATAGATGATAAGTGGTCAACATAGACAATATGGATATACTCCTCAACTCAAAAACCCTTTTTCTTAAACATCTCTAAGTCTTCATCAACTCTCATATAATCACCTATGTATTCATACATGCTCATAAAGAAACAAAGCATATCACCTTTTCATATCTAACTCTCTACACTAATCTTA
>JAOSBN010000003.1:14520568-14545482 GCA_027563595.1 Erythroxylum suave | reverse complement strand
ACGATAAAATAGTCAACCACAGACGATAAAACATAGACGATACGTGGTCAACATAGACGATAAAATAGTCAACCACAAACGATAAGAAGTACAGACGATAGGTGGTCAACATAGATGATATGGATATACTCCTTAACTTAAAATCCTTTTTTCTTGAACATCTCTAAGTCTTTATCAATTCTCGTATAAACACCTATGTATTCATACATGCTCATAAAGAAACAGAGCATATCACCTTTTCATATCTAACTCTCTACACTAATCTTATTCATCATTTTATTTCTATTTCAACTCCAAGAATTATTTCCATAACACCTGATCACTAATAACCCATCAAAACCCATATAACATCATATCCCTAAATTTTCAACTCTTTAACACAGTGTTCAAGAATAAAATTATATGAAAATTCATGTTCATGTAGATGGCAGTAACTCATTAATTTCCTTCAAAATCTCCAATTCTAAAGAATTTATTCACTACCTTTTTGTTGAAAAACTCCAAGATCTTCAACTATCCCCAAAGCCTTAATTTCATGCAAAATCATGTACTTCTCTATGAACACAATCAACTTCTGGTTTTTCTTAAGGTAGAAGAAACACTTTAAGAGTAAAGGAAATGGTGAGGGATATGAAGATTCAAAGTTAACTCTCAGACGGGGTTTGATGGAAAACTCTGTGTATGGGAAGAAATTTGGAGATGATGATAACAAGGAAAGTACTTAGGAAAAATACCAACCCCTTTTTAACTCTCGAAATACTCAAACTTACTTCTAACGCATAATAAAAGCAGCTTTACACTTGTCACTTTCGTAAGGTCTAAGCTCTGACTTAGTTTCTTTTGAACTAACTCCCTTTAACTCTCATCTTTACAATCCAACTATCTCTGACTCCTCATTTTATTTCTTCTCTTCTTTTTCCTATTTTCCATAATACTCCATACATTACAAAAAATCCTAAGTTCACCAAATTTCATAAATCTCACAATTATTAACCAATAATAATTTTCAATATAAATAAATCCCAATTTCACAATTTTACAAAATCCCAATTCAATCCAACTATACCTGGAATTATTCATGAATACATGAACAATATGAATGTATAAAATGAATGTGTATTTCACAATTAACTTATGCATGGTTTTTTTTCCACATAAATTTCTCATAATTTACTATTCTAGCCTTAACATGGGTATCGGGATGTTACAATAGACTTGTTAGCCTCCAAAATAGGTGTATTGATGGCTATGTAATTCTTTAAAACTTTAAAAACATTTATTTTACATAAACATGTCAATATGGGTGTGTGGCCATCAACATGGGCATGTTGGTGCCCGTATACTTTTCTAGCATTTTCATAACTTGGTAAAATTGCTCCATCTTGCCTCAAACTTGTCCCAATTCATTTATTTTGCGCTAAATAATAGAACTACAACCTAAGAACACATTATTAACGAATGAAGTACTGAAAACAATAAAAATTAAATAAACAAGCAAAATGCAATAAATATAAACCTAAAAATATGAATAATTAAGTATTTATCAATTGTGAGTCTCAAGCCTTGTAAATAGTTTCTAAGAGCTATATGTTCTTATTTTTTAAATAAGTTGTTGGATACGGATGAATAAATTTCTTCTTGTCCTTTTGACATTCTCCTCAATGTTGAGAAAGAGTTACAAGTTAAGAAGCATAAACTTTTCTTTTATGGAGCTTAGCCTCCTCATAAGCTGATAAGCTTTGCTATCAACTATAAGAATTTGATATCTTTCCTGAAAGCCATATTTAAGTTGCTAGTGTTAATAAGGAAAATGTTGAATCTAAATAGAGCATTAATAGGATTCTTTGTAGATATATTAATAACTTCTATTGGGAAGTGATCTGAGCATAGGGAGTTTTCAAAGTGAGTTCGATCAAATTGGAAAATCCTTAGTTTGAATTTATATAATCTTGTTAAGTTTTTTTTTCCATTATGAGCCATTCCTTATTTTGTTTATTACTTTAAGAGAAAAATTGATACCTAAGTAATAAGTTTGTCATCCTACTCAAAATATAAAAGTTCATAATTCCTTTTTCTAGTATTTAATATCATCCGTTATGCCTCCTACAAGTTTATAGTTTAGTCAAAATACCAACAAAAGTGTCGATTTATTTTTAAGATTTAGCATGAATACTCTTAACGTCATTTAATAATATGTTCCTTTAAAAGGCTAAATTAACAATATATAAAAGAAACAATGATAGGTGTTGGAGAAAAAGGAGTTAAATTGTTTAAGTGGATAACTTAATTAGTAAGGAAGGTCTTAACGACTTACACTACCTCAAAGTTATGATTAACTATTATTATACCATTACATTGTTTTTGGTGGTTTGATAAGGCACTTGATTTCTTTCCCAGAAACCTAAGATTCTCATTGATGAAGTTATCTTTAATTTTTGTTCCTAAAAATTCCAAGAGTATAAGCTCCTTATCAAATATCAGGTCTCTAACCATTTGTTATTATTTAGACTATTTAGTCCTCTAATTCTCCAAGTTATTAAAGACATTAGAGTGGTTTAGAGGGACGAGACCCCTAAGATATTCTTACTTTCTAGTTTTTGACTTAGTGTTATTGTGATAGAGGTAATAGATTCTTCATTAAGATTTTCCCCAACTCCTATCCCATGAATCAATATGAGGGAGTTGATTGGTTATTGTTTATCTGAATATTAGAAATTTCCAAATCTTTAATGCCTTAGCTCATCTCCTATGGTAAGGATGAATAAGTGATTATAGAGGTATTCCTTACTACTTTAGGATCAATATCTTCTTTACTCCTATTTGGGATCCTTATAGTCAGGTCAGTTCAATGACTTATTTTTTAATAAGTACTTACACATTAGTTTAAGTATCTTCGTACATTAATTTATAAGATCGATTACTTTCTTCACAAGAAAGAAACTTAATGTGTGCTAATTTTATTATTTCATCAATATCCATTTTGATGAAACTACAACTGTGAACATTTAGGAATAATAGATAAGTGTAAATTGAATCTCTTAATTAGGATCTCATCATAATTTTAATTACACAGTAATTATTCAAGGGATTTTACCTTTAATATTAAAACAATAAATATAATTAACATAATAAACAAAAGTAAAGAATGCCTTTATTAATTAAACAATAATGTCATGCATCAAATTGCAATCAATTGGTTGTAAGGGCATAAACTAACAATGTGATCTTTATTAATAATTTCTCTGGATATATATGGATTTATTTCTTATATTATAGGTTTGAACTATTTTTTTATTCTTATTTTTTAAGCATAATTCAAACTTAGGTTTCTTGTTAAAATAAAAATTTTCATGCTAATAATACTGTAAAATATAAAGAAAAACTTTCACATATTTTTTAATCAATAAAGAACTATTATTTTACCTTCCCAAAGAATGATAGGGTTAATCAAAAAGATAATCATATAATTAATACTATCTGAGCTCTTCTTCTTCTTTTTTTCTCTTTTCCAGAAAGTTTTTAATGAGAAGTTATTTTTACAATTACCTATACTATTAATCATATTCCTACTTCTGTTGTAGGTAATATCTCTCTTTATAAACATTTGTATAATCGTACTCCTAACTAGTAAACTTTTAAAGTCTTTGCAATGCTTGTTTTGCTCTTCTCAAACCATATGAATATGCCAAACTAGAACCACAAGCATAATTATGTTGTTCCCTAAAGTATGAGATATAATATAAAGGGTATAGGTGTTAGCACCCGTTATCATAAAGACTTAATATTTCTCAACGTATAACCTTTTGGGAGCATAAAATATTCTCATCTTCTAAAAATTTTATGTCAATGAACCCTTTTGTCAATTATTCTCCTATCTTACCATATTTTTGTTTCCTGACATTTCTTTTACAAGATCATCTAACATTTCTAACAGTTTAACGTAACCTATATATGATCACATTATGTCTCCACAATTTATGGATCCATCATCTTCTTCAGATGATTCCTCTAGATCTATTCATTCATTATAACCTCCTATACGTTAACTTGCTTTTTGTCGTAACAATTAAGTAAGTCCACTTTTTATTTATCTTCGTGATTTTTATGTTTATTTTACTATTGTTTCCCTATATAAACCTCATATATATCATGAGATAAGTTCTGACCGTCTATGACAAAAAGCAATAACAGAAGAATTACAGGAACTTACTAGCACTAATACTTAGGACATGGTGAACTTACCTTTAGTCAAGTATATTATTGGCTACAAATGGGTTTATAAATTAAGACTCTAGTTGATGAATCAGTTGAGTAATACGAAGACCAACTAGTTGCTAAAGGATTTATCCAGGAGTATGGTATTGACTATGAGGAAACATTTATGCCTATAGCTTGTTTAACTTCAGCCTGCAATCTCATAAGTAGTTGATACTAGCAAACATTGTTTACTATTCCATATGGATGTTAAGAATTCCTTCCCTAATGGTGATCTTATAAAACAAGTATTTCATTAACCTTCATCTGGTTATAATCATCCACCAAATAAGGTTTGCTCACTTTACAAAGCCTTATGTTGACTGAAATAAGTTCATCGAGCTTGATTTGTCAAATTTAGCTTCACTATTGGCCATCTTATTTTTTAGTCTAGCTTTTATGTTCGTGCTATGTTCATTCATAAAACAACTCAAAGATATACTTTTCTTCTCCTTTATATTGATGACAAGATAATTATTGACAATAATACTTGATGTATTTTTACTCTTAAATCATTTTTAGATCAACAATTTGAGATGAAGCATTTGGGTTATTTTTTGAAGTTTCATATGATGAATTTGTATATTATTTATCATTAAGTAAAATATACCACATATCTTTTTTCTTGATCAGGTATCACTAACACCAAACTATTGCCTCTCCCTTTGAATCTAATGTTTATCTCTCTATTACTAATGGGACTTCCTTTAATGATGGTACTCTTTACTGCCAATTAGCTGACATTCTTATATATCTCATTATCTCCCATCTTTATATTACTCATGCTATTCACATCATCAGTCAATTCAAGTCAACACTTCATACCACTCACTTATCTACTATTCTTTATATCTTTCAACATATTAGAGATACTCTCTTTTATGATCTTCAATATTCTCATTCATCTCTGTTGGAGTTAAGAGCATACTCTAATGCTGACTAGGCTAGATATCTAGTTGGTTGATGATCTACTACTAGCCATCGTTTCTTTTTTAACACGTCCCTTATTTTATGACACAATAATTAAGAAATGATAAAGAAAAAAATATTTATCTTTTAATCTAGCATGAAAGCAAAACACTAAACTCTTATAAATATAACTTTTGGGCTCCTTTGGCTACATTAATTGCTTCAAGACATCAATTGTTTCCTTTTCTTTGGCAACTAATCTCTTTTGTGATAATCACTATGCATACAAATGCTCATAATGATGTCTTTCATAAGCTTATCAAGCATATAAGATGGATTGTTACCATGTGCAATACCATGTTATTCAAGGCATTATCTAAGTTGTCCCTACCTCATCACAATCTCCACATTTTTGTCACATCTTCTCCATTTTAATGATTTCAAGAACTTGTTTTTAAATTCAAGGTTTCCAGCTCCTTACCACCTTAAGTTTGAGGATATTAATGTATATTTTATATAACATATAGGTTATAGAATTATGTAATAATCACAAAGTATATTTTTATGTATATTCTTATAAAAATTCATGTATAAATATCTCTTTATGTAATAGCTTTATATATAAAAATACAAAACATCCTTTGCTCAAAGTATTTTTATAATTCAAAAAGTAGTTGACAATAACTATGCTTTGGAAGTATAAAGCCTCAACTCAGACGAGGTCAAAAATAAAAAACGATGGTGGCAGATGAATAGTGCATGTTACTGCCTTGCTATATAATCTCAGCGAATTTGGCTCACGAGAATGCCACCTACAATAATATTTATATTGGACAGAAAGGTTCCAACTTTATGAAATTGTTAAGAAAAATAAAAAAAATTGTAATCACAATCCATATTTTCGATGAATGAGCTAATCGATTTCTTTAAATAGTTATTTCTCACTATGAACTAAAGGAATAATTAAATTTTATTTTGAGAATTATGAAATTATATGTTTAAAAAATAATTACAATATTGTGTATAAGAACTCAAGTTTAAACTAGTTGTACATAAAAATAAATAATTAATAAGAGTAATATTATATAAACTTATAAATCCTTCCTTTTTTTTCTTTTTAATAATAATTTGAATCACCTAATAACGGATATCACATTTAGAGTATGTATCGTACAATTCTTCTTGAACATTCTGACTGGTTTGGTTTAGACTTACTTTGATGAAACAGCCTAAGCAAGATAAGTTGCCTTCTCAGGGAATTAGAGAGAGAGACCCGGTAAAAGTGGATCAAACATTTATTTACCGGTAATTAGTCCTATGATTTTCTTACATGGAGGATAGGTCGATGTCATGTTCTTTCCTGCAAATGCTTCAGACAACTTGCCGGCCTATTCCTTTTCCTTTTATCATTTCGCATAGTCTGTTGACATATATCAATTCGAGGTACAGGAGTGAAAATTCAACTGTATATCAGCAAAAGTTATGTAAAAGAGTCGCTTTCTCAGGTGTATATAGAAGACCAAGGAGTTAATGGTTCATTACTCAATCTCATACTACCTTTCATTTTCTTGTCACAGGAACAAATCAAGAAGACATTAGTGAACGTCTAATCAAGTGTTATTCATCATTGTGACTAAACTGGAATTCGATATCAATTGCTATAATTGAATTACAGCTGGAAGATGAAATATGGGAAAGAATTCGCTGCTCAAATGGTGCCGGAATGGCAAGAAGCTTACATGGACTATAATTTTCTCAAGACCCTTTTGAAAGAGGTTCAGAATTTCAAACAAAGAAGCAGACCGCAAAGCCACCCATCTGGCCTAAAGAGAAAGCTAACATTATACAGAGCTTTCAGTGGCCTAACAGAAAGAAACAACACCTCGACTCCTTCCTCACCTGATATTGACAGCGAAGCAATTCTGGTCAATTCTCAGAGTAATGATGGCTTTCAAAGATATCAGACTATGTTCCTTATGTCCTCAGACGAAGGAGGAGAATACGAGCTAGTGTATTTCAGGAGGCTTGATGATGAATTCAATAAGGTGGACAAGTTCTATAGATCTAAAGTGGAAGAGGTAATGGAAGAGGCTAAAACATTGGACAAGCAAATGGATGCTTTGATTGCTTTCAGGGTCAAAGTGGAGAATCCGGTTGGCTGGTCCGCTAGGTCCACTGACTTGACTCGCCTTGCTTCAGATGTTGCAGCTTCTACTGCTGCATTGTCTGCTACAACTCCTCGAGGAGCCAGAAGCAGTAAGTTCTTTGAACTAACAAATCAAGAGTTCTCACTTCTTTCTCTCTGTTGTGATTCCTTAAATTGTAAATTTAGGAAAGTAAAGGCAAAATTGAGCCGAGACTGGTACCTTCTAATCTCAACGACAAGAAGGAAGTTGGCCAATATATGTTTATAGAAACATTTAACCAAGCACAAAAAAATTGGCACGTTCAGCTTTGAGATATATCATGTGCAGGAAGAGTGCATATAATGGACGTGATTGAAGAAGGGTCGAGTGCAAACGAGCAATCAAATGAATCAAGTGATGATAATGGAGAGAAGACTAGTGAAATTGGTGTACAAATAGAGGAGCCAAAGACTAGACCAGCTCAACTGGAGGTACTTAACCGTGTGAAGTTTAACAATACAATGGAGACTCCTAGTTCAACCATTAAAGGCGTTCTTAAAGTTCCTCAGCAGACAGAACTCCAATTTACGAGGCAAAACCTCACAAAAGTTGAAGACCGACTCAAGATTGCTTTTGTTGAATTTTACCAAAAGCTTCGACTGCTCAAGAGTTACAACTTCTTGAATACATTGGCATTTTCAAAAATTATGAAGAAGTATGACAAGGTATGATTTCTCACTTGACGTCAGGCTATTGTTGACTCATTTCCTTTCATGTTCCTCGTCTCTTCATGGCATACATCTTGCAGATTGCTTCGAGAAATGCGTCAAAAGTTTACATGAAAATGGTAGACGCTTCCTATCTTGGCAGTTCCGATGAGGTTAGCATTCCTTTCTATTGCCAAAACAATGTCTAATAATACGTATCTTCTGGTAAGGACGATTTGCTCGGTCAGGATGATCGTCTCTCTCGAGTCTCCTCAAACTTGTACCTTGGCCTATAATCACAGGTTACCAAGCTCATGGAAAGAGTTGAGGCTACATTTATCAAACATTTCTCTAACTCGAATCGCAGTAAAGGCATGAACATCTTAAGACCAATATTGAAACGAGAAAGACATAGAACAACATTTTCGACTGGTAAGAATTTTCTTCTCACAACAAGATTCAAGTTTAATCTGATTTACTTGCCACAGAATATAATTGATTACAAATTGTTGAACCAATTTGCATGGACATTTCAGGATTCTTTTCTGGATGCACAGCAGCTCTGATAGTAGCCCTTATTTGGACCATCCGTGTGCGGAATATCATGGAACAACCAGGAAGGCTGAAATATATGGAGACTATGTTTCCACTCTATAGGTTCTGGACCTAACACAGCTAATTTTCTCAGCTTCATTTTCTATCCAATCCATCAAATCCACACCATCGTTCAATTCAGCCATTTTATGCCCAACAACTTACGTCTTATTTTCTTACAGTTATTTTGGATTCATTGTTCTGCATATGCTTATATATGCTGCCAATATATACTTCTGGAGGCGATATCGAGTGAATTATGCTTTTATATTTGGTTTCAAACAAGGAACAGAATTGGGATACCGACAAATTTTGGTTCTAAGTTTCGCTCTTGCAACACTAGCACTCGGCTGTGTGATCTCGAACCTTGACATGGAAATGGATCCCGATACAAAGCGTTACGAGCAATTGACTGAACTTCTCCCTTTGAACGTGCTTATAGTATGATTCTTTCGTCAACTTGAACCACTCTTCTCTCCTAATACAAATCGTAGAAATTTATAACAGAACTCGTCATTGCGTTATCTGCAGGTATTAATAGTCATATTATTCTTGCCATTCAACATCCTGTTTCGATCATCCCGCTTTTTCTTGCTCACGTGTCTCTTTCGCTGTATGGCTGCTCCTCTCTACAAGGTAAGAAAGGCAATCGGGATTACTGAAGTCTAGATGTTAGATGTTAGATGTTAGATTATAGGTTTATTTTCATAGTACAAAATTTCCTCCGATGGCAGGTAAGACTTCAAGATTTCTTTCTGGCAGATCAGTTAACAAGCCAGGTATGTAGATGAAAAATGCTTCTTATCGATCTTGCAGTGATTATGCATGTAATAATATGTCATCATTTTATTGATTCAGGTGCAAGCATTCAGAAGTCTGGAGTTCTATGTTTGCTACTATGTTTCGGGAAACTACAAATTCAGAATAAACACTTGCAATATGAGTAATGTATACAACACGTTCTACTTCATAGTTGCAGTGATTCCATACTGGTCTCGCCTTCTTCAGGTACACAACTGATTGTCTGCTCAAACGTAGGAAAAGATCAGAGAATGTGAAATCACTTAACATGTTTTCTTCCGATCTCAGTGCCTCCGTCGCCTGTTTGAGGAGAAAGATCGTATGCAAGGATGGAACGGTTTGAAGTATTTCTTTGCAATTGTTGCAGTCTGCATGAGGACATCTTACAGTCTTAACAAAGGTATTACCTGGAAAATTATAGCATGGTTCTTTTCGGCAATTGCTGCACTCTACGGTACATATTGGGATCTGGTATGCGATTGGGGGCTCCTTCAACGAAACTCCAAAAACCGCTGGCTAAGAGACAAACTCCTCATCCCTTACAAAAGTGTATATTTTGGAGCCATGGTGAGTAAAACATATGAACATGAAATGCCAAGATTTGTCCTTGGCATCCCGTAGCAAGTTCAGTTGTTAATGAAAGTCATTATCTATAACTTGCAGGTCTTGAATGTCCTGCTGAGATTTGCTTGGCTGCAGACTGTGTTGAATTTCAAGTTCTCCTTCTTGCACAAGGAAACCTTGACTGCCCTTGTTGCTAGCCTGGAGATAATTCGTCGTGGAATTTGGAATTTCTTCAGGTGACCTATATTTTACTCATTTGAGCAGCTAAAGAATCTTCAGGATTTAGGACTAGAGTTCCAAGACGTGATATTGGTCATGTTATCATTTCCTAAACCCCAAATACTTGTGGTGAATTATCAGACTGGAGAATGAGCATTTGAACAACGTAGGAAAGTATCGGGCCTTCAAGTCCGTGCCACTACCTTTCAACTACGATGAAGATGATGATAAAGACGACTAGGCCATGCAGCAAAAAACTATGGCTCGAGGGCCTATACCGAAGATGATGACAAGTATAGTATTCTGTCATCTAACCATGTTTTTTCTTTTAATCCCTGGATTTTTCGGTGTCTTCTTTTTGAAGTTATTTTAACCTTCATAGTGAAATTTTGCCTTTCTTGGTGCACGCATTGAACTCATAAAGGTTTGATTAATTCTAGCATGAAAGCCAATTGATGCGGCGTTGACGCGAATGTACTTGTGAATGACGGTCATGCCACCGCTGGCAGACAATTTGGTAAACGGTACGTGACTCAGGCAGTGCTTTCTGTTCCTCCATTGCCACAACACTAATCTTCGTTCCGAGCTCAGCTTGGCGTATTGTCTGAAGGAGTCCCTCAACTTACCATAGAATCCAAGTCAGCTGTTCTCGCAAGAATCATGGACCAGAAAGAAAATGTGCAAGTTTACTCCTTAAAATCTGACCTTGGAATTTGAAACAGATCCTTTTAGAGAGAGACCGATAGAAAGAGTCATAGTGAGGGAAATCTCTTTTTGAGTTTTGCCAGGATTGAATTTGTATATATAGATCATACAAGATATGGACTTTTATTTAATATATGTCGGAAAGAAAAGAAGAGAAAATTGAAGGAGACGACAATGAGGAAAAAAAGCAGATGAATTTTGTTTAATTTTGTTCAAGATCTGAAAATACCTTTAAAAATTTTTACCTATAATAAGATTTGTTGACACTATCTTTTGACCGACTAAAATTAGAAAATCGTAAAATACAAATTTAAAATTTCAAGGACTCAGGCAATTTAAAAAGTAAACACGTGTTAATTTGAATCAATCTTTATCAATATATGATTAAAATAAATATAAAGTTAAACGAAAAGGTTGCAAATATTCACAATTATGTTTACATGACACAATCAAAATTTTCCCAATATAGTATGGTCCGAATATATGAGAAATCAATAAATTATTAATAGTTAAAATTTTCCGGAAACAGTACGGTGCAAGTATATGTGAAATCCGTAAAATATTCATAATTAATCCATTACATAATGATGCAAACTAACAAAAGAAGTTATATACCTATTTTTGGTAATGTCGTCGGCTAATTCATCCTAATCAACGAAATTATATAGACCTTATTTTGTTGTCAGCTAATTCACGCTAGTTAATGGATTAGTACTCGTCTTAATTTGATATTGACTAATTTGTTCTAATTAACAAAATGGTAATTATTCCATTATGGCACTAATCAGTTTGTCCTGGCTAATGAATTGGTACTTTTTCTAATCTAATATCAAATGATTTGTCTTCAGTAACAAAATGGTACTTGACTTATTGTGGGGCTGACAAGTAAGTCCGAGAACAAGTCTTCTGTTCCTAAGAACTCAAGTTCTCTCAGTTCCCTTTCATCTCAACCATCTGATGCAAAAAATGGAATCGTTGAAAACGAAAGAAAACAAGGTAATAGATCTTGGGGAACAGAAAATCTGTCCCAGTAAGTCCCCACTTATCATCCCACTCCAAATATTACAAGTTTACATATGTTAGTGCACATTTCAATATGCATAAAATAAAATATATATCACATAGGGTGGGAATGGATCGGCCTAAGGTAGTCAAGTCCAAGCTCTACTAAACTCAAACAGCTCGAAGCTTGACTCAAATCTGTCTCTCCTATTTTTTATTTTGAAATTAAAAAAGAAAATCATGTCATTTGTTAAGCCTCGGGCAACTCAACCTTGAGCCACTCTGAAGTTCGATTTTTTAAAAAATTGTTAAAACCAAATATTGATTGCTGACTTTGAGTTGGGTCAGGTTAGGTTAGATCTCAAGCCTAATATCTCATCGTGTGTACATGGGTATCAACATCATGAGATATAACTGCACGCAACATTTAAAATGTTGATGGAATCTCTTTGACAGTTGAAGGGGCACTCTGCAAACACATTAGTAAATATATGGAAAAAATCATATAATTCTACATTCCATTAATTTTAATAAAAACAACAACAATAACAATATAATAATACCCAAATTCTCGCCTAAGCAAGGCATGGGGAGGGGGGAGGGGGGAGATGTACGCAGTCATGTCCGCATCTCCTATAAAGATACAAAGACCGTTTCCTTATAGACCTCTGATTGTTTTGGTAACTAGAACTTAAGACCTTTTTAGTCTAATTTTAATAAATTAAAATTAAAACATAGTCCTTTCTTAAGTTTTTTTTTGGACTCAATTTCGATCAATTTCATTATATAAACTTTAATAATCCTATAATAAAGTATTTAAAATACACATATAACGAAAGATTAACCTAAAAATCCTAAATGACATATATTATCAACTTTTTGTACAAATGGCATATTAAACTTCTTTTAAAATAAGAACATATTGGCTAGACACACTTTGAAATGCATTAAAGTGAAAAAAAGATATCTAAAATGATGTAATTCCTCTAAAAAGTCTTCTCTTGTTACCTATCCTATGCATTTTACATTTTCTGATGCTATTGAAATATCAATGGCTTTAGTTTTCTTAAATATGAATTTTGAAGGTTTCAAATTTCAATTAATTCACAGAAATTTTTTTTGGACTAACTAGTCACATTTATATGAAAAAAACCAAGCCACTGTTACCTAGCTAATAAAAGTGGTCTAGTTAGCCAATATCAATTGTAGGTCTCTCTTTAAAATTGTCGAAAATTCTCTCAAATTTTCAGTCAATTGAATCACTTGAAATTGGTATTCCTATAGGTATAATAAATATACTAATCATTGTTTGTTGGTCATAAAAAAAACCTAAAGTTTCTTTTATCAAATTCTCTTATTTGAGATTAATAATAGTTCTTGATGTCTTCTTTATTATATATATATATGTAAGTTTTCATAACTTCTTGAATCCCGTGAACATAATAATAGAATTGATATGTTTTTAATTAAAATTATAATATATAAAAACAGAGGTGGCATATATGTAGCAAATATATGATGTCCATTTTGGTACTAGTACTTATTATGATTTATGACTATAAAATAGACACTATTTTCTTTTTTTCTTCAACATACTTTTCTTCCATTCAAGTTTCAACTTTTATATTCTAATTGTATAATGATATTGTTCATATTTTTTCCTAACTGTTATTTTATTTTATTTCATTCAATCAATTTCAATTTAAATATTTTCATATGTAATTATATACAATTTATTTTAATTTGTGTCTTCTTTATCACATTCAATTTGCAATGCATTTCATCATGTTCAAATTTGCATCAATTTGGATCATTTTAGTTTTAATCTCTTTTTTATTTTTTATTAATTAAATTATAATTTTATAAATTCATTAATGATAGAGTTTAATAAATGATTAATTTATTGGAATTACAACTTTTACTTATATTTATTTTTATCAATTAGGTTTATTAGCAAATTTTCTTTCTATTTTGATGAAATTGAGTTAAGAAAAGGAAAAATAATGATAATTAGGTATTTTTAATATTTTACTTATTTTTAAAGAATTTTTTAAGGAAATAAATTAGAAGGAAATTTCTATTAAATTTTATTCATTAATAAATTAAAATAAATAATCTAAATAAAATTTGCTAAAAATAAAAGAAAATTGAGATAGGTTGGAAATTAATAAACATTTAAAGTCAAGGTTTAAATAAAGGCCTCCAAGTACCTTTTAGTAATTTCAATTTTGTTTATAAACCCTAGTATGTAAAATTTTGATTTTTGTGCCATACAGACCAGTATTGATTGGTATACATCGTACTAATAAAAAAGGATACAAAATGGACAGTACCATGTCAAAATCAAATTTAGAAAATACTAAATGTTTAGGTTATTACTGGTTAAATATCTCCACAATAATTATTTAATATTAAATATTTTAAAAATAAATAGACAAATTAAAAGAAAAACTAAAACTCTACCTCTCCACTTAGCCGCCCTCTCATTCTTAGTTGCCTAAAATAAAAAATTAAACCCTAATTCTAATCTTACCTACTGCATATTCATCTCCCTTATTGTTGTCATCATGTCTCTTACTATCATCTCCATTACCCCCTTGATTGTCGTCACTTTTCATTGGTTACTATCTCCTGCCATCTTCCACTTTGTTATATTCAAAAGATAATAAATCCTTAAGAGATCCAAAACTTAATCAATATTTCAACATTAGTCCCATAATCTTTAGGACATAAACGACATGCCTTGTGGATGAACCTTAGGGTTTTATTATGACGTTATGAAATATTATAAACCCAAGTTTATAGCTTATAGTTTTTCTGTGTATGGTTTTGAGTTATAGAGTTGCTAGGATATTGTTATTTTACCTTTAGTTTTTTTTAATTCTAATGCTTTATGTTTTGTGGTTATCAGATAAGTAATATTGTTTTTGTTGTTAATTACTTCATGGTTATATAAATAAATTCATATTTTTATTCAATTTTATCTTTATATATTTAATTTTATAAGTTTAGTCATCCCTTTTGAGCTTTATTTACTTAGGTTTTCTTATGAAAGATCAAAAACTCTTAAAAGCTAATCTTTAAAGTTATAGAAGTTGCTTCTAGCCTTATTGTTGTATAGTAAAAGAGTGTTTAGATAGTTGGCAACTATATGTATCTATAATTTGATATATTAAGAACAATATCACTAAATGAATTTGATATAGTGTTGATCTTTTAAGAGATCCAAACCATTTTCATTAGGTAGGAATCGAGGGACTTCTAATCCACCCCAAGCGGATTATCCATTTAGTGTTATTATTAGTATAATCAATTATAGTATTAGTATTGTAAATATTTGGCTTCTTATCTTTTTGGAGTACTTTGGCTTTTAGAATTAACTTTTATTTTCTTATAAGCAATGGTTTTAAAATTTTATGTATATATGTAGTTGGTTCATGCTTTAGTAACAATATAAAAAAACTATTTTGTAATTTTATAAAATTAAAGAACCATTTGACAATTAAAAAAAATATGTGAAACAATATTTGATATTGATTAGTACTAGCACTATACTATTCAAAAACTAAAATTGATAATAAGTTTGATATGATATTCACAATATTGCTAATAAATCTAATCATAAAGTGGAATTTTAGAAACAAACATAAAGAAAAGAGGAGAGACTCAAATGATAAAAACCCTAAGACACAATCAAGAGCCTAAAAGGAAAAAAACCTAAACATTGAGCTTACCTTCTTTTTTTTCCTCCCAATACCCTACCCATCATTATAAGCTTCTTGCTTCTTTTCATAATTTTCATCTTCTCCACAGATCTAGCCATCATACTCCGACTAATCTCTCCTTATTTCACTAGGTGACATTGAAAATAAATAAATTTCTTTGTAATTTTTTAGGTTCTTTCCTAGTATGTGCCATGTCACTTCTCTCTCTCTCTCTCTCTTATACATCCATGGCTTTGAGCTCTCTAATATGATATCTAAAGAAACTCACAGTTAAGCAGCGAATACTTTATCTAAGCATTAGTAGATCGTTGTTTACACTTCACGTGAGCTAGGCTAAGAATCCTACATTTCTTATTTAGTTTTATTCCTATTATCTCTGTTAGCTCTTAATGACACCCAAAACGGAGAGGTGAATTGGCTATTGATAAATTTTAAAATGACTAATTATTATTTAATGTATTAAAGAATAAAATTTATAAAATATGAAACTATGATATAAAAAATAGATTATATCTACATTAAAAATATAAAAAAGGTTAGTGATATTAGACTTAAGAGGAGTGATGATATTCAGGAGAGTAATTTATTTATTCCTCATAATTTTTGTGGTATTTATACTACTAATAATAAGTAAAATGTCAATATACATCTATAATTAATATGAATATAACAACTCCTCCCAAATATAATAATCACTCATATTAATTATACCTAATATCCTCTCTCCATCTTTTTAGAAGCACAAAAATAAATTAGCTAGTTGAGGGAGGAAACAAGAATCAATTAATGTGCATAGTCTGTAATGCTTTATTTAATGGGTAACAAGTCCATAACGCAATACTTAATGGATTGAACTTCGCCTCGAAATAATGTGACGTGAGCCTTAAGCATACCAAAGTATGAGTCTTTAGTGGAATCATAATATGGTTTAGAGGAGGGATCCTTGTTATCTATAGGTAACTCAATAGTGTCACTCAAAATAAAGTTATGAGTATTAGCTCCATGTAAATGAACCTCATTTTCATGTAGCTGCTACTACTACTGTTACTAATGGGGTCTAGTTATATTTCCATCAATTAATGGGTAACCCATATAATGAAAAGTAGCATAATCAAAGAAAAATAAAGATCAACCTCACCATTAGTGGATAGAATATAAAAATTTTAAAAGATAAGGTTGAGGATAAAGGCATAAGAGATTTGTTGATTCTTTTTCTTAGTATTATTAAAAGTAAAGTATGGGAATACCTAAAATATTATTGATAAGATCATTAGTATGATGAATCTCTATACTATAAAGCTTCAAGAAGAGATAGGTGTCATTGCAAATGATGTTTGCTTGAAGGTTATAATAAAAAGATTGTAAATTTTTAAGACTTACTTAACATGTCTTTAAAAGCAAGGATTCCCACCCTTGAGTAACAAGATACTAAACAAGACCATATTTCTTAATTTGATCTAGGCAAGCAGGGGAAATTACATGACTTTCGTATAGAGCACAAGAACTATAATCCAAAAATTGTGTTGATCGAATGTCAAAGTACTCATCCTCATGAATCAATATAAGAACATGAGGAGATGGAATAGGAGATTGCTCACGAAAGCTTGAATTCCCAATAGAGTTATGATGATTTTAACTTTTTATAATGGTCCTAAAACTATAAGCATGATACGATGAAGGACTATTAGGCTCTCTTGATAAAGGTGAGATATTTCCTCAACTATTAACAATAAACATATAAAGTAAGAGACACTTAAAGGATTTAAGAAAACCTGTGAAGGCTATAAGATAGAAAATGGAAAAAGGGTACTAGTTATACAAAGGGCAAATACCAACCTATAAAAACAAACATTTTTATAAATCCACAACCAATCTAAGTTCCATAAATTACAATGCAAAAATAAAATAAAAATTTAACGTCTTCAACATCAATCCATAACCAATCTTAAGGCTAAAATTTTTTTTGAATTCTTCAACGTTAATCCATAACCAATCTCAAGGCTAAAATTAACTTTATTTATTAAAAATTAAAGAATAAAATGTTATAAACTAAGCAAGTTTGACTAAAAAGTCAAAATTAAAGTAATTTGAAATAAGATTGATACAAAGAAATAAACATAATCGTGCAAAATTTTAATTAAACATTTAATAATCCAAATCAAAAGGTAAATATGTTCTATTTTATGGAAATATGTTCTATTAGGAACAAATTTGAAAATTTTCCAATTTTGTCCTGGTGCCTAAGTTGAAATTTTTAATTGAGCTGGTATGAATTCACAATTATGATAAAAATGAAATTAGGAATAGATCAAATGTATTGCTAATTGTAGTAATCAACCATCAATTTCAAGAAAGATTGCATAATTTCAATCACTAAATTACTTCAAAATTAGTGATGATCAAATGCGAATGGGATTTAGAAGATCTTGATTCAACCTTCAATTTCACTATTAAGAAAATGCAAATCCCCAATTTTAAAACCTTTAAAACCCCAAATTGCAATATGATTTAATATAAATGCAATATCATGAAATTGAATGCACAACATGTATCAAAGCATAAAAATAAAGGAAATTAGCCAACCATTGAAAGAAAAAACAATCATGCATTTAAAAAGTAGGTTTTACCCCAAAATTAGTTTAATAAATTTTAAGTTCAATATTTTATGGAATTTGGTTCTGGAGGTGTAGGAGAGTTTACTTGAGCTCTTTGTGTCACTTGACACTTACCAAAGATAGGAGAATCCATAAGAGCAAAAACAGATGTCATGTTAGAAAGCTTCAAAAATATGCTTCTTCAAGAGGACCTAAAGAAGATTAAATGAAGTGGAGGTCTAACAAAGTTGAATGAAAGAGAAATTTTAAAAAATTAAAGATAAAATGAGCAGGAGGTATAATTAGTGGGTCTCGTGATAGCTTAGCTATTAAATGAGTGTCATTTGGTTTCGCTTTTATTTTTTTGCTGCAACTTTCAGTTTTCATTTTTATTTTTATTTTCTATTTTTCTTTTAAATAAAATCAAAATATATTTAATTGTTAATATCAATATAGTTATATTTTTATAATAATTAAATATTAGATAAAACTTAAAGATATATTATTTATCATTAAATAAATTTATTTCAATATCTAATATAATATTTATTAACATATTATTAATAAAATTATTTTATTGTTATTAAAATAAATAATTTAAAAATTAAAATTTATTTTGAAATTTATATATCTTGAAGATATTTTAAATTTAAATATATTAATTAATAATTATTTAATTTAATATAATTTAAATTTTAACTAAAATTATTAAGTAAAATTAAATTATCAATAATTCCTATTAATAATTAATTTAATTAATTAAACATAATATTAAATTAAATTATTTACAATTATTATTAAACATTAATATATTAAATAATATATATTTACTTTATAGTAAATCATGTTATGAAAAAATAAAAAATAAAAGTCACATTTTATGATTTTCATAATTTTTGAGAGCTGGAAGAAACCAAAATCAAAACCAAAACCAAAACCAAAAAACCTTAAATCTTAAACAAACAGATTTTTTTAACTAAATTTAAAAATAAAAACAGAAAATAAAAAATAGAAATGAATACCTAGATTTTAGTTTTTACTTCTTGACTTAAACTTAATTGCTGATAAGTCTATACTGCGCAAGAGTTTCACTGTATCTGGATAGTTGATTGGAACAAGTGATACTATTAGAATTTTGTTTATATCATAATCTTCTCTTCCCTCAATTTAGCTGCAAATCATGAAGACAGTAGCATTGATTATTGATTTTCATAGCCAAAATTCATAACTTAAAGATCGAATCTGTAAAACTTGAAGTGCATTAACTGCTAACATGTGCAAAATTATGAAATACCCATCAAGAAGTTAATGATGGGGGTCCACTTTCTCCCCAAATAAAATTAAAAAAATCTGTAAATGATGAACGCAGGCTTGAGCTTTCAGTACAAGATTTTCTTCTTGAACTCAAAAACTCTATCCAAAACTTGCATTAGCCATCTCGATGATGAATCAGACGTGCTTCTTTGCTGTCTGTTCCATGAAGCTTTTGATTATCCTAGGAATTGTTTTTAATCAAAATTATATGACGCAATTGCTGTTTATCATGCACAGAGGCTGAAAGAGATCCTTCAACCAATCCTTACGCATTGTATGTCAAACTTCTAACCAACCAGGTTTCTTACTTTCTTTTATTGGTCAATCATGTTAGATAATATGCTGTTGGACTAACTACCACCATGAACGATTTCCTGACATTTCACAAGCTTGAAATAAAAGTAGATTTTGTGTCTTGTAGTTTGTTCGTTCATGTTTGATTACTTGTTGTCTCTGCAATTTCGTGAAGCAGACTCTGAGGACATCAGCGTATGTACAGTTTCACCTACATTAGTGCTCGTGACCAAATAAAAAGAATGTTGAAATAGGTTACGAGTAATTTCAACTTAAATATTACAAATTTAACATAGATTTAAAAGTTCTACTAACGTTTAAAATAAGTTATTAATATTGTAAAAGTGTTCAATTTTCTAAACTTTGACGTATTATTTTTTTTAAAAAAATTAATTGTCAACATTTCCACTAAAAAAATGGATTATTAATCTTGTCTGTATAACGCGATGGTTTAATAATTGTTACAATCTCTAAATCATAAGATCCTCTCATCTCCGTTTACTTTTCTTCACCGCTTACAATTAGGTGATGTTACAAAGTGCTCGACAACGTATAACAATGGATTTATTTATTTTTGCAACAAGAAACCGTGGCCCCATTGCTTCGCAGGAAGAGCTTCAAACCGCAACTAGACCAACGGCTCAACATAACAATAATCGCTTTATTAACTTGCATTCTCGCATGTGGCTTTACTCAACCAAACAAGGACAATTTTGAGACTAAGTCAACAATTTAGGCAGATGATTAGCAGAATAATGGTTAATCTGACCATATATGTTTTCTATTTCTTTTTAATTAGAGTAGAGTTTATCAAATCTTTGAAGTGAGTGGATATTGATCATCTAGTAAGAGAGATCTAATATGTTTGGCTGTATATTGATTTTGATACCCTTAACCGTAGGGATAAAAGAATAGAGAAACAATTGCCTACATCTGTTGTTACATCTACTACTATTACAATGGGTAAGGCTATGAGATTAGGTTCTGGAATTGCCAGTGCAAGTGCCCTAAGGGCTCCTTCAAAATTCCAATGAGATTAGGTTCTGGAATTGCCAGTGCAAGTGCCCTAAGGGCTCCCTCAAAATTCCAATGAGATTAGGATAGGAATGAGTGGGACAAGAACACGGATATGATCCAAAGAAAGCACCAAATTACCAAACAAGTTTTAGTTTGTCAAGATAGTTTCCTGTCTCTAGCTTACCAGTCAAAACTGAACCCTTCTTTGATTCACCAATTTATCCATTTTAACAAAAAGCCAGAAAAATAAAATTTCAAATAGACTAAAATGAATAAATTTCCTAGTGACTTCATTTGTTGACCAAGACCTATTTTACCTCTGAATCCTTCGAATCAAGAGATTCCTCCGTTTCATTCAAATCTACATTACACATTTACACTGGGATCCTCTGTCAGCAACGTCCTCCGATTCCTTGACTGTCACCTCAAGATGGACTCGTAGTAATCCTTATTTACATCTATACACCTCGTCAAATCTGCAGTAACCTTGAAGCACTTCTCCACTACATCATCCTTGTTCTTCTCCCCCTCCTTGATGCAATTTTCCCACGCTAAAGAAGTATCTCTGCAGCCACTCCCTTCATGAACAAGAACAACCCTCATTCTCCCTCCTCTTCCTCTTTGGCCTCCCCCTTGATATTTATTCCCATTCTCTTCAATTGTTGATCCAATTCTTGTGGTGGTTTTTAATGGGTGGAAGAGGATGACAGAGGACATTGCTTCATGATGAAATTATAGCTTCTTAAGAATTTAAACATAAACTCCCAAAAGAACACAGAGTCCCTTTCTTTTAGTTTCTTTCTTCATCAATGAATTTACTTATTCAATTACCCATATTGAGAAACAGGTTTCAAATTGGAACCTGGTTCCTATGAGGGTACTGCTAAGTTCTAATTGGGGCCACCCTTCATTATCATGAATCTGTCCTCAGCGATATTGATTAGCTTCTCTATCATCATTAATAACTCCCAAATCCCATTTGTACCTTCGCATATTCTTGGATCAATTTACCAAGCCCTTTCTTTCATTTAAAATGAACCGTAAAACTGTCTACAATCCAACTCATGAACAATGTCAAGATTCAAGCAAGCTCAATGAATACCAATCCCATCAAATGAAAATAGGCCATGCAAGGAAGCGGAAAAGAAAAAGAATAATAAATATGCCTATCCAAATCTATCAGGAAGATACTAAAGAAAAGACACTTGAAAGTGTCTTCAAGGTAATGTTTGTAAACCTAAATGCGTCCTATTTTTCAAAGCTTTACCTACATCTTCCCTTCCAATAACACTAGAATGGACTATGTATTAGCCCTTTTAAAAACCTTTTACCTCCACTACCACTAAAACAGGCCCTGCCAGAAGTATGGTCTTCATGGCAAGATCTTTATCTTCCAAACTCAGTCAATTATGTCGCTTTTCTTAGATCACAGAACAGTATCACTACTTAAAAGTACAGAAACCCAAAGGAGATTAGCTAAACACCGAGTAAATGGTTCAGAAAGTTGATCCAGAGAAATTCTGAAAATGGTGTGATCAATCTTCAAAGTCAGCTTAAACTCATCTTCTCACACCTGAGAATGGGTGTCATAAAGGTTGATATTGAACTCCACGTGTTATAGAGTTAAGAACCAAACTTGGTTGACAACGACTTATATCATGGTCTTAGATGCCTGATTACAGCATACGATGTCCTATGATTAGCAACAAAACGGAGAGAAGATGATTGTTTTCCTGTGAACAAGTTTTAATAGTTCCATCACTTAAAAACAACTAACCAAGTACATCTAAACTCTTTGTCACTGCAGAATTTTCACCAAGACAAATAACTTTAATAGCAGATCAACAGAAAATATAAATAACAAACAACAACATTGATAGCAATTCACGAGAGAAAAAATAGTATTGGGTTTTCCCACAGAAAGCACAGATAAATATTCTTAACTAAACAACTTCAGTTTCTCAAGATGGTCACAAACCGAACCTGCCATAGGTTCACAGATTCCGTAATTCATCAAAATTGAACTTATTTCAACAAAATTAGCATAGAACAAGCAAAAATTTTTGCTTTTCTGAAAAAGAAAAAAGAATAAACTTTTGTAAGAACCTCATTTGCCGGGCAAAACCTCCTTTTCCTCACAATCCTTAGAATCAAGATGAGGCTCTCCTCTTTGCTTCTGGTTAGAAGGTGAATCTTTGACGGCGATCTCCTTCTCCAATTCCTTAACGGCCTCCTCCTCAGCCGCCTTCTCCGCCCGCAAGATCGGCTCGTAATAATCGGAATGGGCGTCCATACACTTCTTCAACGCCGAAGTAACTTCGAAACACTTCTCCACAATGTCTTCTTTGTTGTTTTCGCCCTCTTGCACGCAATTTTCCCACGCTATAAATTCCTCTTTGCAGCCACCGCCCTTCATAAACAAGCAGAACCCACACTCTCCTTCCTCTTCATCTTCAGCCTGTTGATCATTGTTATCTTCATTATTGACTTCAATGGGCTGTTCTGGGTGATCTGATTCATCTGAGATTTCGTTGTTGGTGGAGGGGACAGCGTATTCCCTTGGGTAACCGTCAGGGAAGTGAGTGGTTGAGAATGGGGTTTGGGGAGGTGAAGAGGACATGGTAGGGTTTAAGGAGGTTTTGCGGAAGAAAAGGAGGTGGGAAAGAATGAAGCCATGTTGTTGTGCCTTAAAAGTTGAAACCCTCCCTGCCACGAAACCCTCTCTAATTTGACTTCTGCTTTTGTAAGCTAACATTTTCTTTCCATTTTATTATGGTTTTATTCTTTCTTTTCTCTGTTGTTTGAAATTGGAGTTGTTCTTCTACGTGGCCGAGCACGAGGCTGCAACATGTCAATTCAGGTATGTTGAACAACTCAGTTTTATGCATAATTAACTAAGTTCTTTGATTAACGGCGGAGATTTTAAGCATATGGCATAAGTGATAGCACAAAAACTTACGCCCCTGTTAGAGAATGGAGGCCTTTTTTCTTCGTAAGTAATTTGATTTTCGAATAATTTTATTTACCGATGTAATCACTCAAAATTAATTTATATGCCTATTCCATTATGTAAGAGTTTTGAATTCCTTAAATGTATATAATATATTAGAATATAGCAAAATTCCCTTGGTATTTAATGAGAATCGAATAAAATAAATATTAAAATGCTTATAAGATAAGATAAGGATCTAATCCTAATTAACAAGGATTATTAATTTATCTATGAAAAGGAAATTACAATAAACTTAACACATATATATATTATTTGTTAGCGACGGGAAACACAAGAGTCTCTGTGTTCTTTAAACTCCATCTCGTTAGGAACTCTTTTAACGATGATAGGGGAAACGCGGGAAGTTTCAGGCATGACCGTCTCCACGACTCCACCACTTCTAGAGCGAGCAATGGTGATGATGTTAGTGAAAGCAAAAAGAACCAAGAAACATATTGTTTGGGAATTTTCTGTATATTGATGTATATTGAATTGATTTTTACAATGTACTCTGCTGATTATATAGACTAACAAGGCTAACAATTCAAATTAGGAAACAATTATCTGATAAGAATCAAATCCCTAAAACTAAGGGATTAGGATTATTTCCTAATTCTAACACTCCCCCTCAAGTTGAAGAGTGGGATCTCCAATATTCAACTTGCCCAATGCTTCTGCAAAGACTCTACCAGTGACCGCCTTTGTCAAAATATCTGCTAGCTGATCCTCAGACCGAACAAATGGAAGAACTATAACCCCATCATCTAGCTTCTCCTTAATAAAATGCCGGTCAACTTCCACATGTTTAGTACGGTCATGCTGTACTGGGTTTTCTGAAATACTGATTGCTGCTCGATTATCACACATCAAGCTACACGCCTCTTGAACTGGAAAACCGATCTCAGCCAACAACTTCCTCAACCATAAAATCTCTGCTAGACCTCGAGATATCCCTCGAAACTCTGCCTCGGCACTAGACAATGCAACAACCTTCTGCTTCTTGCTCTTCCACGTGACCAAATTCCCTCCAACAAGGGTAAAGTATCCTGATGTGGACCTCCTATCAACCGGATTCCCTGCCCAATCAGCATCCGTGT
>JAOSBN010000003.1:14484929-14503887 GCA_027563595.1 Erythroxylum suave | reverse complement strand
CCAAACCCATTCATGATTTTCAACTTCATAATCTAATTATCCATTTTCCATTCCATTCCCACCCAAAATCTAACATACCATCCAATGATCCAATTCCAATCATCCAATCGATCGGTGGACATTGACAATTACACAAATCCATTCCACCAACCGACCATTCCACAACACAATTACACAACTCCATCCAAGATTCAACCGAACATTCCACAACACAACCCACCAAGACACAAATCCATTTCCAACCAACCAACCAACACAATCAACGTTTCCAAAACATCCATTCCAAGACAAATCATCCATTCCAATTTTCCAACCCACCAAACCAACACAATCAAAGATTTATAATGTATTCAAAAGTGAAAAAAAAGGGAAACACTAACACACACACCTACCCAAGATCGGGTCTTCATGGATGACGAGGTCAGGAGAGTCGAGTTCGGGTGACTCGAGTGCAACTGAGACGTCGACGAGGAGTCACGGGCGGCGGCGAGGACTGACAAGGAGGAGGTGCGGTGTGGCTTAGATCGAAAAATGAGAGAGAGAGGTCACTATTTGTGAGCGTCGATGAAGCACCGAAGGGGAGGAGGCTGCAGGTGCGATGGCAAGGGCGAGGAGCAGACGGCGGTGGCGCGAAGCTGACGACGTCGCGACGGCAAGGAGGCTGATGAGACGGCGGCGAGTGAGAGAGAGAGACGAGAGCGACAGAGAGAAGCAGGTGAGAGTGAGAGTCGGGTGGGGGGTAAAATTAATTTAGGTTAAAACGTTAAAACTTCTAGAAATTGCAAATCAGTCCTTGCAATTTCCAGAATTCCAGGTAATGGCCGGAATTAATGATTCCGGTCGGTACCTACTGGTAAACGCCGGTATCGGCTGGTATTTGAGGCCGATACCGATGTTTACGATTTCGTATCAGTTTCTGGTCAGTACGGTACTTTCCGGCTGGTACCGGCCGGAACGGTAAAAAATCCGAACCACTGGTTTTACTGTGGCAAATCTCCAAATATCAAAACTCATTGGACTATGCATGAGTATAGGCTCAAAGTCAAAGATGCTCCTACCTAAACTAATACTTCTAATGTTATGAGGGTACTAATAATTTAACTATTTCCTGTTAGTTAATTTTTTTAATTCGATGTTTATGTGATTAATCTTTTTTGGCAACTTGATGACTGGGTCTTGTGTGAGCTCTATTATAAGGCCAAAAAATCTTCTGTTGAACAAGTAAAAGGGGCTCTGTAATTAGACAGTGAAGGTCAAGCACTAGCAGGGTATGAAAACAAATTACAGCGGAAAACAACATGGCATGCCCTAGAAAGGCCAACTTATTCATTGGCCCGTCCATATTCCATTATGGCAAGTAATTGTAATAACCCGAAGAAAATGGCAATGGTCTAGCTACAGTGACTTCGCACATATTTTGCACAGTGATAGTGGACTCGCGCTTCCGGGCAGAGCATCGACTAGAATACTGCTTCAACAAGGTTCACTTAGTTTCCTTCGTCCTCATGGACATGGAAACGGAAACTATACCACCTCCCCCAAATCAACATCTGGACACCACTCCTACTCCTCCTGAGCACACTACACCACCCACACACCGACACACCCCTCAGTCCTTAGAAAATGCTCTTCTGCAATAGCAACCTTCACAAACCTCTAGACCCTCACACTTCCGATGCCTTTCGATCACCATTGTGCCAGAGGATGTCAAACACAGCTGCATTGATGGAGCACATTATGTTAATTTTTCTGAAAACATCCAAGAACAAATGGACAAGAATGAGGTTCTTTCTATCATCAACTGACCACTTGGACGGCATATCAACTACAAAACCCTATACCAAAGACTCATGGGATTGTGGTGCCCGAAAGGCGGCTTCAAGCTAATCGACATAGCAGATGATTTCTACATTGCAAAGATGGCCTGCGAAGAAGATTATCACAAGGTTCTTCTCCAGGGGCCGTGGTCCATTCTCGACCATTATATTATAGTCTACCCATATCACAGAAACTTCGATACTTCCTCAGCTCACTTCGACTTGGTAGCCACCTAGGTCCATATTCCTGGGTTACCCCCTCGCTACTTTCATGAGGACTTATTGAAGGAAATTGAAAAGCCAATTGGGACTTACATCAAAGTAGATGTTTATACCCTCCTTGAAGCGAGGGCGCAATTCGCATGGCTTGCGGTTCGCCTGGACTTACGAGAAACGCTTGTCCCAATTGTGACCGTTGATGGCAAGTCTTACCTTGTCTCGTATGAAGATCTTCACAGGATCTGCATGCAGTGTGGTCGATACGGCCACCTCGCTGCTAACTGTCACCACAACAGTCACGCCGAGAAATCAGGCCTAGCCCTCGACCCAAACTGCAGTAAACCCATTTCTCAACCCGAGCTACCGGAATCCAACTCAAGGGCGACAGCCTCGACCACCCCAACAGTGGCACCTCTAAGGCTCCATCAGTCACATGAGTCACACAGCTTGGGAACACCAGTCCTGCCACCTCCCCAACAGCCCGATCTGACACAACCGGGAAAATGGCTAATCGCCAAGAAGAAAGGACAACGTCAGTTGCACCTAACAGATAAGATAGCAGCACAACCCAAAGACGGCTCCCCCTCGGTCACGACATCTGAACGTTATAAGCTTCTAGACAAGGCAGCCCCGGACGCTACTCCTGCCACGGGAGCCCAAACGGCCCCAGTCTCCATCCTCTATAGAGGAAAAGCAATAGCCTTTCAGGCAGCAAAGCCCTCAAAAGGCCCAAATATGAAGAAAGATAAACGCAAACTCAATTCTCACACTGTTGATGAGGTATGGGTCAAAAAAGCAACCGGCACTTCAACCTAACAACTAGACCAACCTACAAGTATCCCTCCTACTCCGATCATCCGACCCACCGTTAGCACTTCCCCGGCCCTCAACACATCATCTTTTTCAGCCTGCACTCTCAGAGCAACCACTGCATACGGAGCAGTTAAGCCCCACCAGCAACAAGCAAGGCACTGAAATGCACCCACCCAAGCTATCTCACAATCCTATACCGCATCAACTATGCCTCACCTCCTCCATGGCCTGAAAGTAGAGGACATGAAGTTTGGCAAAGGGCGACCGCCAGATGGCCCGGGATTCCTCCTTAAACCAATCATCAAAATCCCTACCACTCGCCGATCGGAGACAGCACCATAAGCACAAACTTCTGAGGGGCCTGACATGGATTTGGAAGGCTGCCCTTCTCTAGCCAACCAAGATAACACTCCCGCAGATTTGGGGAGGTAATCCTAATTCCCAACACTTTTATATGGAGTACAACATACTTTTTTGGAACTGCCAAGGTATCAATAACAGAACTACAATGTCAGTTCTATGGGACATCGCTACCACTCACAAAACTCACATCATAGTCTTATTAGAACCTAGAACTAGTGGCACAGCAGCGGCTCACACTATTCATAAGTTAGGTTTTAAATTCACACACCATGTAGAATCTATTGGTTTTGCAGGCGGCATATGGATTATATGGCACCATCCTTTATCCATTGCCATTATTGAGGAAAATTGGCAGTATATCCACTTTGATCTTGTCCTTCTTAATACTCCCTTATTAAAACTAACAGCAGTTTACGCTAGTCTTCAACACGCAATAAGGAAAATGTTGTGGGACAATCTTCAACGCATAGCTTGCACCCCCACGGCTTATAGGAGGTGATTTCAATGCCCTTACCAACCCCAATGAGAAAAAAGGAGGGAAACACACTATGGGGTGCAAACGCTTCCAACAATGGTTAACTCAGTCAAGTTTGATTGATCTGGGCTTCATAGGGACCCGATTCACTTAGCAAAGAGGCTCCGTTTTTGAACGCCTCGATAGAGCTATTGGTAATATGGAGCTACTCCACGCAACACACTCCATACATGTCAAGCATTTACCTAGGCTCTCTTCCGACCACTCCCCTATCTTAGTGACTCTACGGACCAAGCGGCCACTTGAACATAGGAGATCCTTCTTCCAGTACCTAATTACATGGGAGCATCATCCTACCTGGAAGCAGTGGATAGCCACGCATTGGCGGGACAACCTCAATCTACAGACAGCTTTGGACCACATCACTTCAAAAATAGAAAAATGGAAATACACAACCTTTGGAGACCTCAATCATAGAAAGCGCAAAACCCTCACTAGGCTCGAAGGTCTACAAAAACAGACAAAGTATAATTTTGCTCCCAACATTCGGGAACTTGAGCTCACTCTTATAGAGGAATTGGAGTTGACAATTACTCAAGAGCAAGTTCTTTTGGCACAGACCCAAAGGGACAACTGGATCCACTATGGGGACAGAAATTTCGCACTCGTCCATTCCACCCATAAACTCCCGAAGCATAAACACAAAACCCCTTGCATCTAATTAGAAAATGGCAATTGGTGTACAGATACCACCATACTCGTTTTTGAAGTCACCTTTTTCTTTTCCACCTTATTCCAATCAAATACTAGACGCAATTCCACAAACCCCAAGTACCCTCTCGTCGGTGCCTTCCCTACCTTATCCGAGGCCCAAGTTCTCACTCTCCAATGCACCATCACTATCAATGAAATTCACACCACCTGCTTTCAAATGAACCTACCAAGGCTCCTGGGCCCGATGGGTTTACTTCCTCGTTCTTCCAAAATAATTGGGAGATTGTGGGCAATGCCTTGTGCTCCATGGTTCTACAAACTTTTGAGACAGGGATGGTAGATCCTAACCTTAACAAGGGCTATATCTCGCTTATCCCAAAAATCAATAAGCCCGAAAAGTTCAATCACTTTCTTCCTATTAGTTTGATCAATTTGACAGCCAAAATAATCACAAAAGTTATAACTAATAGGTTAGAAAGAGTGATGCCACTCCTTATCCACCCCACCCAATCCAGTTTCATCAAAGGAAGAAACATCGGAGAAAACATTGTCATTGTGCAAGAAGCCATACATTTCATGCGGACTACTAAGAAGAAAAAAGGGTGGATGGCGATTAAAATTGATTTGGCCAAAGCCTTCGATAGAATGAGATGGAATTTCATTCAGGATACACTACAAGACGTGGCTATTCCTTCTTATTTATCGACTGTCATTATGAACTCCCTCTCTACTTACACCACCCAAGTATTATGGGAGGGCATTCCAGGAACACCCTTCACCCCAACCAGGGGCATGAGGCAAGGAGATCCCATTTCTCCTTACCTCTTTGTTCTTTGTATGAATCGATTGACACGCAATCAATCATTCCATCTCCAATGGTGATTGGAAGCCTCTGATTATGGGGGCACATGGAATGCCCATGTCCCATGTGCTCTTTGCAGATGATTTAATCATCTTCGCTGAGGCCAACACACACCAGGTGCAAATAATTACCCAAGTCCTGCAAACATTCTCTTTCTACTCAAGGCAAGTCATTAATAAAGATAAATCTGTGTTGTATATCTCGCCCAACATTGAAACTGCCCAAGCTCTTACTCTCAGTCAAGGACTAGGCATAACATTGGTTTCGGATTTGGGTACCTACTTGGGAGTACCCATCTTACACGGTCGGTTAACTAAGAACACCTACGCAACTGCCATGCTTAAGGTCAAAAAGAGAGCAAAGGGTTGGAATGCCCACACAATATCTATGGCTGGACGTCTGACTCTTAGTCACTCAGTCCTGCAAGCTCTTCCTACATATCTAATGCAGTCTTCCTTAATACCCAAAGGAACATGTGATGACATCGACAAAACCGTTCGAAAGTTCCTATGGGGTAGTAACGAACATGAAAGAACCAAGATTGTTCTTGCTTGGGATCAAGTGTGTTAACCAAAGCCACGCGGCGGACTAGGCTTAAGAAAAATGAGAGAGGCTAACCTCGCCTTAATTCTTAAGCTAGACTGGGACCTCCAAACTCCCACGCCTAAATTATGGAAATATATTTTCATTGGCAAATATAACCTCTAGTAGGACCAATTACAGGGACTTACCGAGACGGCCGGGGTCCGCGCTATGGAAGGCCATCTATAAAATATGGTACACTGTGCAAGCCGGACTCAAATGGACCATTGGTAATGGGGAATTAGTCCACTTCTGGATAGACTCATGGTCTTTCTCCGACCTCCCATTTATCAACTACACTCTGCAACCGCTTCCAGAAACCGAAAGGAATCAAACCGTTCGGCACTACACAGATACGCAGGGTAACTGGGATTATGGCAAACTCCGCAGTTGCCTCCCGCTTCAGGCTCTGGAAAATCTCATAGTGATACCTCCACCGCAAGCCACCTCGGGCCCAGACTAGCCATACTGGAAGTGGACGCCATCTGGGAAGTTCACACCATCCTCTGCCTACAACAACCTGTTCAACACAATGTGGAATCCAAAAGGCAAACACTGAAAAATCATTTGGTCCTTGAACGTGCAGGAAAAAGTTAAACTTTTCCTATGGAAAGTGGTGCGACAACTACTCTGGACCAATGAAGAAAAAGCCAAAAAAGGCATCTCCGAAGTTTCTACTTGCCATCTATGCCGCCAGACTGAGTCAATCCTCCATATATTGCGTGACTGTTATTGATCAAGGAGAGTTTGGCACCTCATTACCTCACACTTGGTTTTCCACTGCGTGCTGGATCTTTTGGAGCACAAGGAATGCAGAATTTCATGGAGAAGCAACATGAAATATGCACTCCCTTTATTTCAGCATCAAAGCGCTTACACAAGAAACCCATAGACGTTTCTTACGGCAACATTCCAAAACTACACATCACCAACCAATAACCCCACCCCCTCACCATCCGGTCGTTTGGTCACCTCCACCCCAACATCAGTTAAAATTGAATTGCGATGAAGCCGTGACCACCAGAACAGGCGACGCTACCATTGGGGGAGTTTTTGGAATCACTTGGGTGCCTAGCTTCAAGGTTACATAAGGAAAATAGGCAAAACAATGCCGTTAGCAGCCGAACTGTGGGCCATCCTAACTGGTCTACACATTGCCGCATCCGAGGGGCTCAATAATATCATCGTTGAAATAGATTCAAAGATCGTAACGGAGTTACTCACCCTTGACGATGAAGTTGCCCCCGCAATCGCCCCACTTATACAACAAATCAAAACCCTTGCCGGCGCTGATAGGGTTCAAGGTTTCAGCCATACTCCCCAGGCTTGCAATAAGGAAGCAGACCAATTAGCTAAATTCGCCTTTTCTTATGATCACTTTGGCCTTATCATCTTGGACACTCCGCCTCCGTCTACGATTCCTACCCAACTTGGCCAGACATTGGACCAAAGCACCGCACCCAGCCACCATCAGGTCCTCCCTCCCTTTCCGAGAGCAACTTCTGTTTCACCTGCCAGGGCTCGGGAGGAGCACACCCGAACCCTTTGGGGAGGCCACGACCCTTTTTTGATTAATTTTCAATGGCTCCATCCTTTTCCCGCGACTGGGATTTTGGTGTCCATTTAGGGCATTTTTGTAAATATTTGGTTTGTTGACCACCTTTCTATTTTAAAAAAATAACCTGAATTCCATCGTGACAAGTCGTTGTAATTACTGTCAAAGTCCAAACTCCATGATGACAATTAGTAATTACGATCAAATGGAGTGCCTTTTGTATGACAATTTGCTTTGAAGGATAATTTTGTCAATTTCTCATATAGGGGACGGTTATTAATTGAAATTTTAAATTTTCAATCAATTATCGGTGAATTTACGTAATTTGATCCAGATAAGGGTAATAATCGAAGTCCAGGAGAAAAATCGATCTCTTTTAGTGTGGACCTGATCCATATCGGCCTTATGATGGGGAAACCCAATATGGAAGCTATGTATATAGGTTAAGGTCTCCTACAGTTACTCATATCAAACATATGCATAAGAATCTCTTACCCATTAAGAGAGCTTACGTCTTGAGAAAATCGTAGAAAGACCTAGCTCGCGTCTCGGTGATGAATTCCCGTAAAGAGGACGATGGATTCGAGATTGTTTTGGCTTTGGAAAGCTCGTTTCAAATTTCAGAACTAAAATCAAGCACATTTCGCATTTCTCCTTTTTTTGCCCTTTCACATTCAATCTGGGGTACGTAATTAAGGTACCGTTACATATTACACATGATATCAGAGAGGGGACGTGATCAGGTGGTTAAAAATAGAGATTTTTCAGTTTTTCTTTTTATAAGCTTTTCAGAGATTTAACTTCAGTTTCTCGATTCTTTCTTGTTTTTTATTGCATGAAAGTAGTATATATATGTTTAACCTTGGGAAACAGGTTGAAGACGAGCTCGAGAAGTCAAACAAAGGACCAAAACTTGCTCGAAAATCACCTTTTTCCAGTGAGGGCACACGCGCCCAAAGGTGAACAATATGCTAGGTGCCCGAACGTGTATGGTCCATGCAGTGCACACGCTGACACGTGGCATAACCGACACTAAACATGTGTTTGGCACAGACACTTGGGCGCGTCTGCACAAGACGCGTGTGTATGTGACACGCACCAGGGACTACAGCAGGCTGACGTTAGCCCTATACGGACATATCTACAGTACCATTAAAAAGAGCACAAAAATTTTAGATTCTTGTAAGGCTGCCCCGAGGTGTTTTGGATCAGTTTCCAAGTCCAGGAAGTTTATAAAGTGAATTTTTCCATTGTTCTAGATTTATTGCATTAATGATAAAGTAAAGTTTAACTCCAAAAAAAAAAGGAATTAAGGTGTTCTAGATTCGATTTCGAGTGAATTTTCATGTTTTAGATATCACATGAGGGAGATACTTCTAGTTTTCGTGTCTCGAGTCTCATATTTAGTGTTTGAGACGCATGATGGTTAATTGGAAAAAAACAAAGACATTCTGAAGCCATTTTTGAGTAAATTTTCATGCAATGAGCTTGCCATAAGGAAGATGTATGAGATTTTTGTATCTTGGACGATCGGTTCGTTATCAAGTAATGCACAATAGTCACTCTATTGAGATTTTTCTCTTACGAAAGTCTCAAGTGAAGTTTTCAGAGAATGTCTTCAACATGAGTGTGTGATAATGAGAATGTGCATTTAGGTTTTTGCATTTATTAAAGTTACATTGTCACATACCATATGCCCATAAAGAATATGAGGATGACATAAAGATGTATCCCTTGTATTTGTGAACTTTCTGGGATACTGATGAGAATGTAGTCACCAAAGTAGCCTTTCAAGTCAGTATTTTAGATTGTTTTGCTTACATGTTGGTGGGTGTCTCTAATTTTATGTTTGGTTATTTTTCCCAAAGGTGTTGGCCTTACATAACGTTTTGAGATGTTCATAAAGGCATATGATGGAGGAGAGTCATTTCTTAAATGATCTATTTACCCAAAAGTGGTAGTGTAATAAGAGTTGATGGTTTGTACTCTGATCATTTTTATGCGTGGAAATCTAATTACATATTTTATGTATTCAGCCTAAAGGTGTTTTATGATATGTGTGATCAGATTTTTAAGAAAGATATTGTTTAATGGCTTTCAGTATCATTATTATCCTACATTTGTGCTGGTTTAATCAAAGTTATTAAGAAGTCACCTTTTCAGTCAATAAAATCAGTGTCACCATTGAAACCTTGACGGTTTCAATACAAAGAAAAAAACTAAGGTTGATATGGCCATACAGAGACATAGGTCATCTCTACGTACACCCATGAGCTCACAAGCTCATAAAGCAGCTTATAAAGCCCAAGATTGGTCTAACAGATAATGTCTTATGACTATTGAGAAATCCATACCTAACCATCTGCTTAGTGAACTTTCAGAAACAGACATAGTAAAGTAATTTCTTGGTAATGTCTCCGAGAGGTACACAGTCTCATTCAGTATTGAGACAAGTGCCTTAATTAAAGAAATTATTCCCTATAAAGTATACAGGAGAAAAAGGGGAGTAAGGAGTACATATGAAGAATGATCCATCTTCGTAGACTGGAAATATTGCACATTCCTCTTCCTTATAGTTCACTAGACTCTGGATACACTCCCTTCAGAATGTAGTAATATGGTGATAACATATTATTCACAGGATGAGGAATATGACTTTAATGCTTTGATTTCCCATTGTGTTAGTGAGGAGGAGAAACTGAAGCTTGTTACTCCTACAACCCTCGATGCAACTAAAGGGAAGGTAAAGATGAAACTTATTAAGATTAAAGGTATAAAGATTCAATCTTTTTTCATATACTGATGCTGGTCAATCCAGTGCTGGTAAAGGTCTTAGGGACGTAAAGTAACCAGCAGTGTAAGGCCTAGAAAAAAAGACGATCATCAGATAACTTCTTTGCTTGTCAATTTATGAATTCGATTTGCGATAGTCGCATTAAGTACTTGGTGACTATATAGTGGATTATGATTATGAGGTATGGCAAATGGATATGAAGACAACTTTCCTAAATGGAAATCTAGCTGAAGATGTGTGACACAACCACAAGGCTTCATCTCCTATGATAGCACAAAGGTATGCAAGCTTCAGAAATCTATCTATGGATTAAAGCAAACATCAAGGAGTTGGAATATCCACATTGATGAGATAATCAAAGAGTTTGTTTTCTCACAAAATCCGGATGAACCTTGTGTGTATAAAAAGGTTAATGGGAGTGCAATTGTATTCCTTGTGCTATATGTAGATGAAATATTATTACTAAGAAATGATGTCTCTATGCTACAATATGCAAAGATTTGGTTGTCCAAAAAATTTACCATGAAAGATCTCAGTGAAGCAACTTATATCATCGAGATAAAGATCTATAGAGATAGATAAAAAAGGTTGCTTAGTGTTTCACAATCAACGTACATAGACAAGATGCTACAGATATTTAGCAAGGAGCAGTCCAACCTATGACTCATAGGATAAACTTTCTAAATCTGTGTGTCCTAAGACACAAGATGAGAGGACGTGCATGAATATGATCTCATATGCATCTGCAGTAGGATCTATCATGTATGTTATACTATGTACAATACTCGATTTATCATATGCTTCAAGTGTTAGGAGCAGATACCAATCGGATCCTGGTGAGGGTCACTGGGTGGCTGTCAAGAACCTCAAGTACTTGCAAATGACTAAGGATGTTTTCTTGATATATGGAGATAGAAATCTAAAAGTGAGTAGGCATACAAATGCTAGTTTTTACTCTGATAAGGATGATTCCAAATCCCAAATCAAGTTATATATTCACACTAAACAATGGGGCGGTCAGTTGGAAGAGTTTCAAACAAAAGACGACAGTCGATTCAACAACCAACGTAGAGTACATTACGACTTCAGACGCAGCAAAGGAAGTAGTTTGGATCAAGAAGTTTATTATTGAACTTGGTGTGGTTCCTAGTAGTGATGGGCCCATACAGTTGTATTGTGACGACAATGGATGATTGCACAGGCGAAGAAACCAAGGTCTCACCAATGGTCTAAGCATGTGCTCTATAGATATCATCTGATTAAGGAGATTAATGGTTGAGGTGATGTACAGATAGAGAGAATTCCCACTGAGCAGAATATTGTTGATTCGTTGATGAAGCCATTGTTATAGAATAGATTTGATTCTCATGTACTCGCTTAAGGTATTAGATACCAAGGCGATTGATTTTAGGTCAAGTGGGAAATTTGTTAGAGTAGTGCCTTAAAGACAATCACCTTAGTGCCCTAAAGACAATCACCTTTAGTGCATTTTGTATAAAGTTGTGTACATACTTTATTTTTAATAATAAAGAAAGGCATATTTCATTAATTTGGTGTTCATTATTTATGAATTGATATTGATCTATTACCAAATTAATGAAGTCCATAATATATGACATAACATGAAGGAAGTTATGATGTGATCATACTATTGAGATTTTTATCATGTGCAATTATGTTTAAATTATCCCCAGTTATATGATTAATAAGACTGGACATCGTTAATTTGGATAGACTAGCATATGTCAAACTTCTTGATTTGATCAAGCAGTGGATCTAAGAAACTTTAAACATGAGAGATGTTTAGAGTTGAGATGTGGATGCTTACTAGAGGTTGTAAGTACAATCGATGACCTACCATGAGATCATCACATGGATGTCCTATTTTAATGTCAGTGATAATCTCATCATAGTAATGGTGCAAGTATCCTTAGACTGGATACTGATTTTGTGCTTTGACTCTATTCCTTGTTGCCTTGCAGAGGTCACTTATAGGATAGTGATTGGGTACAACTTGAGGTATTCGAAGGTAATTAGATAGCCAATAGAAGATTCACCACTTCTATGATAGCAGAAGATGATACCCACAACCTTTTGTGGGGGTCATTATTTGGAAATCTCTGGTTGGAGTATGTGTGTCATGAAGAATGACTTAATTGACATATAGAGTAATGAGTCTCAGGACGAGAACTGATATCACTTAGGCTCGATTTGACGTAGTCAGTCTAGTGAGAGTTGACACTTTGCCCATACTCATAATCAAGTGGGGTATAGCATGGTGAAAGGACAAATTGCACAGCAATTGTCTTTGGAAGGGTTCGTGAGATGGTTCATGACGATCACGGGTTCGTTCATCAAACCACTTACTTTCCGGTCAATTAGGGGTCATGATGTGTTGCTAGATGCTACTCATGACTTGCTTGGATTAAATGTTAATCCAAGTGGCCAACATAATTAGGAACCTAATGGGTCACACGTATAAGAGTGACTTGGAAGATTCATAAAATGGTTTTAGATGGAGATCCATTATATGGAGAGCAATAGAACCAAATGGATCTTGATGAGATCGGGACATGTCCAAATGAGATCACGACGTCGATATTGTTGAAATAGGTCTTCGGGGTTTTTTCCATACCTGAAACTCGGTGGAACTGATCCCAGTGTGACTGGACCACTTCAACATTTATACATACATACATATATATACATATATATATATATATATAAGAGAAGTGTAACGTGGAAGAGAGGTTAAGCATTTATGGTCTTTAAAAGAGAAAAGACAAAAAATGCTAAAAGGCAAAAATCAAAAAGCAAAAAGGAAGAAGATGGTGAGAATTGTTTAGGAAGTTATATCCTTCACGATTATCATCTATCACTCTCTCATCTTTCTCATCTTCTTCCTCTCCATTTGCTTTAATGTTCTTTCTCTCTATAGAACAAAGAAAAGAATTAGCACTCTTGTCTTTATTCTAGCCATTTCCGGATCAAAGAGTTTGATTCGGTTAGTTTCTCTGATCTCTGTGTGAATAATGTTAGAGACGGTTTGTTTTGGTCATTGTGGTTTGCGACAATCCCGATGAGTAGAAGATCGAAGAACGAAATAGACTACTCACAAGGTACATGGTTATTATATGAATGATCGATTTGTGTAAATGTCATGTATACATATATAAGATTTTCACCTAGGTTTAATGGAATTTTATTGTATATGGATATAGATCCTAAACTTCGGGACAGTCCCAAAACAAAATATTTTGTTTTCCGCACCACGTATATATGATGCACACATTGGAATTTTCCTACATCTGATACTATGCAGAAGGCTTCTCCATATGTCTTAGACGCAGTAGCTTCAGATGGTATGCAGCTAGCTCTTGCATATGCTAACATGCAGCAACATATTCCGATGGTATGCAGCAGGCTCTTCTATATGCTTTAGACATAGCAGCAGCATCTTCAGATGGTATGCAGCAGGCTCGTGCATATGCTATAAACGCGGCAGCACATTCAGATGGTATGTAGTAGACTCTTCCATATGCGTTAGATGCAGCAGCAGTAGCTTTAGATGGTATGCAGCAGGCTCTTCCATATGCTTTATACGCAGCAGCAGCAGCAGCTTCAAACTGTTTGCAGCAGGCTCTTCTATATGCTTTTGATAGTTCTCTTCTAATAGATGCACGCATATTGAATAGAGTGCTTAAGGAATCCTCATTACTTGATCCTCATCTCTACTTAGTTGCTTTAATTAGGATATCACTATTGATCCAAGACAGAAAGAAGCCAGGGGTGCAATTAAACAAATTGTTTAATCGGTGAAAATTTTAGATAAAGATAGATAGATAGCCTCTTCACTCGGTGGGAGTATTGTATTATCTTACTAGTTGTTCAAGAAATTAACAACAACTTGCTTATCTGTGAAAGAAGGTAATGTTGTTATGGATGCAATTGTAGGGAAGAAATTCGGAATAGGAAATTTGTTGTTAACTAGGAATCAGATTTATGATATTGTTTTCTATTATTACTTATCTTAGAATAGGAAATTCGTTGTTAACTAGGATAGGATGTCTTCAATTATTGTTAGAATAGGAAATTCGTTGTCAACTAGGATAGGACTTCTAAATAATTTAGGAGATACAAACGTTATACATTGAGGGTTTACAAAGGAATAAAATCAAGCAATGTTTTCACAAAGTTATTCAAGATCGACTTCTCTCTCTTGATGAGATCCTAAGTATTCAGGTCGCTGCAACGAGCTGATCTTCGCCTTCTTTCTCCTTCATCATAGGGAGGAAGAAGAACGACAACAAGGTAAAGTCTTCCCTCAACGGCATCGATTTTCCGGTACATGGGCTAAAGCCAATAACAGATGTACAGTTCAGCAAGTCAAATGTTAGAAAGTAAGTAAAAGGTGAATGTGGGAAGTCTAAGACTTGAAGCATGTTAATTATTTGGGAGGATTTAATGGTAGATTATAAACTATTTGTTAAGTTAGTGGTTAAATTGCAATTATTTCTGTACATTTAAATGCATATATGATTGTGATTAGGAGTTTTTATGTTAATTAAACTAATACTGTTGTTCAAAGTTGTTTCAGTTGTTTGGTATTAGCAATTAATATTAATTTTTTGTTAGTTGGCATCTTTCTCATTATCTGTATTTAGTGGCCTGCTCTCTGTGAAACCCTACGGTTGGTAGACGCCAGGGATTTAGCAGGAAGTGTTTTCAAGATAAGGTCGGAATCTATTCTATCTTGTTTACTACGAGTCCACCTTGTGTAGATGCTCTCTAAAATTACATTATTTACATGAAACTTGCCTTCAAGATGATACAAAAAACTTATATTTTCTTTTTCTTATGCTCTCTACGTGCAACTTTTCAGAAATTAGTCAACACTGATGCGTCGTTCTATTTATATTAAAAAACCAAACATATCTGAGATATTTTTAGATTGCAAACTTTCTTGAACAGAAATCGCTGGAGTAAATGGCGAATGAAAGCTTTGCATTTGACACAGAGTTTCTTTTTTTTTGGTTATAAACTCTTATTAACCGTCGTGATGAGATTGGTTAAGACGTAAGAAAGTAGCTTTTTTAGCTTCAGAAAAAGTTTTAGGAGTTTAATAGTCTTATGTTAGAAGAACCTTCCCCACTAGTTAACAAATCCCGGGAAAAGGAAATGAAAACTCCGGTGGACCTTGCCCTCTAAAAAATTGTAGCTATTATGACTAGAGAAAGAAACACAATGCATTGCAGAATAATGATATTCTATTCCATCTCTTAGCTACGTTACCCCTAATATATGGAAGTAGCAACTTAATTTCATAGTCATTCAGTCTAAATGAGGAAACATACATTCCCGCTGGGCCCTCAAATCCTCTGTACCGTTTTCCCAGTTCCAACCCTGTGCCCGACAACCTCGTCCACAAGCTTTGCAATAAATAAATAAGTTATGTGGATGATAATGCTTGGCACTGGTTTGGAACAGCGAGAACGGTACAAAGGATTTGGTTCCTCCCGCTGGAACATACTGCCTTTTTCTTTTTGCAGAACTCCCCAGTTTACATATAATGCTGATACACCAACAGCCTATTATCTTCCAATAGGTCTGTAGAGAAAATGATAGTCTCGGTGTACATTCTACCTATTTTCCTGATTCTGTTACATTTAGCTTCCACCAGTTCTTTCCACAGTTGCTCTGTACTGTGAATTTACTTCAACAAGCGAAGATGAGATAATACAATTACGTAAAAGAGGAACCAACTCTCGATCCAAATTGCTCCAGCTAGAAGTGAAAAGCTTGAAGAGTGACTCAAAAGAAAAGTATAAGGAACGCAATCAGCATTAACGGAGAGGAACTTCAACTAAAAAATATTATCGAATATTGTATAAGATTTCAACCATGTAAGTCGTAGAAATTACACACTAAGCTCTCTAGTCTACAACATATTGCCAGCATATGGGCGGCAGTTCAGTGATCTCGTTTATTTTGTTCACCGGCATTCCCCCTGTCTCCACTGCAACAGTAAAAGTGTGGCAGTTTAACTCGACCGCAACTCCTGCAATCAGGCAACAATTTACCAAAAACTGTACTAGGATTCAAATCTTTGGAAACGGAGAACAAAATACATGAAGATCGTAAAAGATGGAAAGTTGTAGCTTATGAGATTAGAGGTGACTTTTAAAACAATTCATTCATAACCGTCACATGTAAAGAAGGAATGCATTATAATTGAATAAATGGACAGGCACAAAGCCATATCTTTATTAGAGCTCTTTCTAAAACTACTAAAAGATAAAGCTAAGTTCTTCAAGAAAGTGAGAAAAGCAACAATTTTCTTGATCATATCCTCCATACCTAACATTCAAACTAAACCAAAACAATGAGCCAACTAACATATACTGTTTTAACGACAGATCTTCATTCATAACTTGAATCCCAGTTCACAGCTTCCTGCCTAAAATATTGTACAAATTCCTTTAATATCCTTGGAAAAAAGAGTCAATGCAAAAAAAAAAAAAAACTCTTACTTGCAACGAATAATAACAGGAGTTGGTTTCAAAGCCTTAGGCCCATTCCTGATACCTCTTTTGTGAGGAGAAACCTGCAAATGTGAAGTGAAGAGATGACTATAATCCAAAACTTGATAGTGTAAAGGGTAAAGAGTGACTCACCTTCTTCTTGGGAACAGCCATCAGCTCCATTGGACCTCCAAAAGAGAAACGGGGGAACCCGAATCCGAAGATTTTGTTGTGTGTACTATCAAACTCCGGTAAAACCATAGGCGAAGAGTGGACGGATAGTTTGATAGAAGCTCCCAACGGCGAAGGAATGGCAGTCGCGTGGGTCCATCTCCTGGAACCTGACATGGAGGTGCTGCCAATCTTTAAAATCCCTACGCGAAATGCCATTAACAGATCGGAGGATTTCAGAATGGAAAAAAGGTGAGAACTTTTGAGGCGGCCAAGGGAGAAGAAGTGGGATCCCGACACAGGTGGTTTTGTTTAAGCCTTCCAGTTCTTGCTTTTGCGGGCTAATGATCGTCTACTTTCCGCGAGTTGATTAGGGAAACATAAAACAAAACACAATAACTTTTGAATTTTTAAAAATATTTAATTTTTTTAGTTATAATTTTGCAAAAATCATTCTATTAGAATTTTGTGTTAAAATAACTATGAACTAATCCAATATTATTTGTAGAACGATTTAACTCAACTCTTAAACTTGAATCTACCTTATTAAATTTAAATTAATTTAATAATTTATTAAAATTATCTTAAATTATTAATTTAAATCAAATTTAATTCGTTTGGGTCATATTTAAAATTTGAATTGAGTTATTATATTAGTGAAATTTAATTTTGTTCACATTTGATATTTGTATAATGACTGTTTTGTTATTATTTTTTAATCGAAAGATACCTTTTAGAAAATTGAAAATTAATAGTAGTTTTTGGAAAATTTTAAAGATAAAGTGATTTTTCTTAAATTTCTTAATAGGTGAGATATATCTCTTTTACCATTTGTAAACATATAAACCAACACTCTTACAATGAATAAAATTTTAACAAATTTTCTTTTTTTAAGAAAATTATTTTGTAATGCACTAGAAATTCTAGTATTTAAATTTATAATAAAATTTTGTACGAATTCAAATATCAATGTCTAGTATTACATAATAGTATTATATTTTTATTATTAATATATCATTATTAAATATAATTATAACCAACCAACCATCAATAATATAATATATTATTTTTAAAAAATTAAAAATTAAAAATTGATAGGATAGTTAAAGTTAATTATCACTAACATAATCAGTAATATTTAAATTTACTCAAATATTTAAATAATTTTATTTATTAATTGATGAAATATATTTTTAATTTGTAATTATTTTTGATAATATTTCTATTAACACTACAAGAAAATTACAAATTACCGACGGTAAAAATGTCACAGTCAATTAATGATAAAAAATCAATTTCTATCAGTAATATTGTCGAAAAAATTGTATTTTGCGACGAATAAAATATCCGTAAATAAAGGTGGGGGGATATTATTCTAGCAAAATTTCCAACTTAATATAGCGATGGAAAAGCGATATTCGTTGTAAATTAGGTGGGAATGCTTGGAAGCATAAACAATCTTTAGGGTGTATCGACGGGACCAGATTTCGTTAGTGATTTATGGATAGAATAACAATTTCGTAGGTAAAATTAAACTTAAATGTCATCATTAGCTTCGGCTTCAACGTTTTTAATAAAATAAAACGACGTCATTTGGTTTAATATCTAGTGACATCGTTTTCATTAAACATTAAACTTACCTATAAACCCCAACCCCTCGTCCATCCTCATTTTCTACTCTCTCTTTTCTTTGTTTTCTCCTCTATCGTTGTCACTGGTTTCATGTCCTCGTCATCGTCATCATCCGTGTTTCTCTGTTGCCCATCGTACGTGCTTTGATTTCCTCACTGTCTATCCTTCTCTGTCTCCATCTTCTTCCATCACGTGTTGTCGTTGTCATCTTCGTTTAATCATCAATTGAGGCAAGTGGTCCATCTTCGATTGTTTTTTACGACGTTGTTGAGTTTTGTGTACTACTTTGATTGTATGGGTTATCATCAATTTTTGTTTTTTACTAGGTTGAATTACTAGTTTAATTATCAATTGAGGTAAAAATGTAACATCCCGTCACCGATGGGATGGGTACAGTTCATTGCATTCTTATGTGGCATGTACATGCATTATTAGTTTTG
>JAOSBN010000003.1:14460302-14479200 GCA_027563595.1 Erythroxylum suave | reverse complement strand
TTTAGTTGGTTGCTCGGTAGTGCACCTTTATCGTGGGATACGTGTCGAAGCGACCTGCGGGCGTCCCGATGTGTACCTTATGGTAAGGGGGTGCTACAAAAAATCCCATACATTGATATTTTTGTAATGCATTATGCTTTCTTTATTGGTGATAAGAGAAAAATAGTTAAAGGTGGAGAAGAATTAGAGTAACAATAATAATGTAACAAATTGTGTATTACAAAAGGTGAATCAAACATATTATCTATTGATTCAGTTGATTATTTGCTATAACAAAATTTATAGAATTAGAATCCTAATAGTACTTGTATAAAATATTATCTAAGGTAGACAACATACAAAAACACTACAATATAATTATTAAAATATATTAGAGATATTAAATAATTATAAAGATAAAATAAAAAATGTCATAAGTTTGACTTAATATAATCTCAAAATTCAATTGATAAAATGAAAATTGTAGAAATCTTATGTAATAAAAATCCCATACATTGATTTTTTTATAATGCACTATGAAGGTAGCAAATACTTATTACTAGTGATAAGAGAAAGAAATCCAAATTAGCAAAGTCCACATGGAAATACATATACTTTAGAAAGAACTTATTAAGTTTTTATAATTCAAGTGAAAAGCAAAAATGATTTAAAAATTGATTAAAAACTTATTAAGTTTTTATAAGTTAAGTGAAAAGCAAAGATGATTACAAAATCATATTTTGTACATAATATGATTTTGTGTATTGAGATGTAATCTAATTTTGTACATAATATAATTAGCTACTGTCGATATGAGACTACTTCATTTATATGCATTCAAGGTATGCGTTAGGGACTTTAGTACATCTTAAAAGTAATAAGACTTAAGATTTTAAAGACTTAGCAATTCATGCACATGATATAGAGTTAATGTTGTTATAGTTAGTCAAAAAATGTTACCAATTTAAGAGCCTAAGAAGAATAAAGAAAAAAAGTGCACAAAGGGCACAAGTCTTCTCCAATTGAAAATAAACAAGTCATGACAATAAACAAGGCATTGTTTAAGTCCACTATAAAAGGTAAAGTGAAGCAAGATATAATGGTAACATCTTTATAAGAATAATTCATTAAAGGATAGAGAGATGTTAGACATCCTTTTAGAAGCTAAACTCATTAATTTTCCTTAGATGAAAAAATAAGAGGAGGGTGGATGATCCAAAGTACTACAAATACTATCAATTGGTCATTCATTCTATTAAACAATGCTTTGTCCTTAAGGACAAAGTTATAGAGTTACAAAGAAATGGAGTAGTTTCATTTAATAATGAAGTTATAATATTCAATTTGAAAGTTAATATAAAGTAAAAAATGGCATCCATTTATGCAACTTCAACTATGGCACCAAGATCATTTGATATCATAAAGATAACATATAGGTCAATTAAGTACAACAAGCTAATTGAAACTCCTTAAGTCTTTAAGGTTAAAAGCCTACAAGATGATATATAGTTGGAAGAAAGATGGACTTTCATCACTCACGAGAAGTAAAAAAAGAATATCCCAATATTATATTGGTTTGTAACATAATAAGAATTATGAAGAAGACAAGGAGAAATATGGATCAAAAAATAGAAATCTATTGTTAATTTCTAGAAAGAAAAGTAAGCAAGCCCATTCATTTTGAATGAGTTCTTATTAAGGAGTAGCCAAGAACATAATATTCCCTAGTATTATCACGAAGATGATAAAGGAAAACAAATTAGGATTTTATTTTATTCATTTACCATTAATACGTAAATGAATTTCACCTAGATGAATTAGGCTTGAGATTGAATTTCACCTAAAGACCTACTTTTAGTCTCTAACATAGAAAAGTCGCCTTGTCTGAAAATGTATCATTTCATTTGTCTATCTAAATTGTTAAAGTTACCATTATTCTTCCCTCTAAAAGTTACTTTGATATTTAAATTCATGTTCTTGGTTTTTCGTAATTGAATTTATTTATGTAGGAAAATTTTAAAGTCATGGAATACGCTTCCTAAGATTAAGAACATCAATTTTCTTTGGCAAGTAAAAATTGTTGGTTTCTCCTCTTTCTATTAGTCATAATTATTTCCTTTTTAGATTATACTGCATATTGAGTTACTAGTATTTATGTCTTTGTTAATATTTCATAATATATTTAAATTTTGTGAAATTTTTTAATGATTCAAGGTTCAATACACTTTATTCCTTTTTGCTTCCTCGTATTGATCTTTTAATAACATGTACCATAAGTTTGTAATAGAATTAATTGACCAATGCTACTGTCTTAGCCATTAAATGGTTAGTTTTTGTTTCTAATGAATGTTTTATGTTATTTTAAGAATAAATAGGGTACATATAAATTATGTGAGTGATCTTAGGCATAATAGAGAGTTGTTAAGAGTTTTGAGAGTCAAAAGAGTGGATTTGTTCATTACATAACATATATTAAGTCTTTGTTTATTGGATTAATAATGAATATTACATTTGAATTTGTATAATTACTACAATTAGGACAATTGCTTGTATAATTTGAAACAAAGAATCTAATTTGGATTAGATGGCTAATTAACTATTTCATTTAGTCTTACTAATACATTTAATATTTTTATGAAGTTAATGAATTACGTATTGTATACATATATTGGTAGGTAGGTTGTAGTTGTTTATTTTAATGAAATTTCAATGTATGAAAAACTCCTAGAAAAGTATATTTATCATTTGATGTAGGTGAAATTTAAACATATTTACTGATTTATGTTTAAGATGTTTAAACATTAAATTGCTATTTTATTGGGAAACATTTTGATCTTTATAATAGGTGCATAATTGCTTTCTTTGTTTCATGATTTTGCACCTTCCTATTTATATATGTAAGCTCTCTTTTTTTTTGTAGGGAGTTGAAGTGTTTCCTCACTCGTGGCAATATTAAGATAATAGCAATTCTACCTTAGGTGAGATACTCTAATGATTTTTATTTCTCTATTATTAAGTTAATATTATTTAACTACTTATGAGTGCTTTAATCATATCTTGTTTCTTTATTCTTATATATATATGGTTTTGGACAAGATTGGAAGGTGATCTTCATATGTATTTAGACTGATTGGTTAGGGCATCATATGTTCCAAATTATGTTATTTAGAATCCATATGATCAACATGCCATATGCCCCTAGTGCTTTTACTTGTATGAGTGAAATTCCTAATTCTTTTGTCAAAAGAAGGTCCAAATGTTTAATCTTAAGGAAGGTTCCATTTATTTTCCACATGTGATTTCTTCTTGCCCAATCATCTATCCTCACTAGGTCATCTTTATAGCAATCATATTACAATAACTCTTTATAGCAATCATATTGCGCACTCTCCTAATATTTCTCCATTAAGATGAATTACAAAAAGGCATAGGCAATAACTTAATTCCAATATTCACAAAACAATGATTAATTGCATTATTCATCTAATATAACTTCTAATCTTGATCTTTTCTCAGTTCTTATATATCTTTAAATGAATCTTTTCTCTTATGACTCTTATATGATCATGGTCTATTTTTTCTATCATGAGTTCTATTGTTACCATCTTTTTATTTAAATTTGTTATCTGTCAGCAAATTGATAAGAGGATCTTATTATTATTATTTTATTATAATCAAACTTTCGTTGGATATAGAACCTAAAAGCTTGGAATATAATTGGTTTGTATAGAATAATGTAAGGTTTATATCACTTAAATACACGTCCGACAATAGTTCTTGTTTAAATTCAAACTATAGAAATCAACTTATAGGTGATTAATACAAACATGATTACTTGAACTTTAATATGATTAATTAAAACTTAGTATTAACATAAGAAATTCATAGGTTTAATAGACATGACAATTTTTTGCATAATAAACCTCTAAGACTATATATAGGCTAGAAACTCGTGTATAGCTCTTATGAGGCTTATTGTTGAAAAATTCCATGAGCCTAGGAGTTACAATGAGAACTTGCTTTCTCAATTCATATGATGTAACAATCTCACGTACCATAGTGCTTGTTTAAATTCAAACTTTGGAAATGAACTTGTAGGTGATTAATTCAACCATGAATACTTGAACTTCATTGTGATTACTCGATGTAATGTTGGATTTAATACATGTATGTACTTTTCTTACTTCTTAATGTCACTTCTTACAAGACATTGGTTAGTATATTGTTTTATTTGACTGATAGATACTCACATATGTTGTCTATCAATTAAGTCATCTAACTTCTGTTCATATTTGGAATATTGTTAGAATAACTGATGGCTAGATATATGAATTACAATTCAATTGTAAGGTTGTTATGAGTTAGAATGTGGTGATTGTCCAATCACTAAGGTGGAATTGGTTATGATTGAGTTTTCTAATTGTGAACTCAAATAGTGGGATAGGTTGGTTTCAATTTGGAAGGGAAATGGTCAACGACCTGTAAAAACTTAGGGATATTCTGTAAAGTAAAGATTAAATGTTCTGTAAACTAGAGGAAATAAAGGGTATTTACTATCAAATCACTTTTTAAATAACAATTTTATAGAAATGAGTAATGTTGATAGATATTAGATGTATAGACGATCAAAACCCAATGGTTTCATTAATCCTGAGTTTGTTGAGAGAGTTAAAGCTTTGATTCACTATGTATGTTCTCGACCTGCATATATGGATGACCCCAAAAATCAGATGTCCACGTAAGAAGTGCAAACATATTCATTTTATTCCTATTAATGAAGTGAATCTCCATTTGTTAAGAAAATGGTTTGTTCCAAATTATTTTGAGTGGACACGATATGGGAAGCCATTAATTTGTAGCAACTCAAGGGGTATTAAAGTAAAATAATTAATAAATATGGATCATTTTGAAGGAGGGACTAGATTTAGAATAAGTAATATGGGCGTAATTGAAAATCTTTACATCCAAATGGTTTATGATGCAGCCGGTTATACTTTTCAGGAAAATATAGAAAATCTTGATGAAGAACCAAACCCACATGTAAAACAATTTTTTGACTTACTACAATCAGCTGACCAAGAATTATAACCAAATTGTGAGACCATGACTTAATTGTTTTCAATTTTTTAAATATTGAACATAAAGTCTGAAGGGCATTTTTTTATCAAAGTTTTGATAAAATTCTTACTTGGTATAATGAATCATTACCTTTTGATCATACAATGGTTGATAATTTTTACAATAGGAAGAAACTTATCAAGGGTTTTGGTTTGTCAATTCAAAAAGTTGATTGTTGCAATTTGGGATGTATGTTGTTTTAGGGAGATGGAGTGGAATTATAAGAGTGCAAATTTTTTGGTCAATCTAGGTTCAAACTTAGAAAGCTTACTATGAATCAAAAATTAGTACCTTGGAAGCAGATGTATTATTTTCCACTTACTTCAAGACTTCAAAAACTATATGCCTCTAATGTTACTACATCTTACATGAGATGGCATAATGAACATGAACAAGAAGATGGAATAATGAGTCATCCAGTAGATGCACTCGCATGGAAACATTTCACTAACACTTATTATGAGTTTGTAGCTGAAAGTCAGAATGTTAGGTTAGGATTGTCGACAGATGGTTTCCAACCTTTTGGTCAATCCAACCAACAATATTCGTCATAGCCAATTATAATTACTCCTTATAATTTGCCTCTATGGATATATATGAATGAGGACTATTTATTCTTGACAGCGATTGTGCCAGGGCCTACGAATATAAATTATAAAATTGATGTATTCTTATAACCATTGGCATCTGAATTGCATCACTTTTGGGAATATGGTATGGAGACATCTGATCTAACTTAAAATGAAAATGAAGAAATATCAAATAGAACTAGATATCTCTTAAACAAATTTTTTGTTGAGAGTAGCTTTGATGTAGACTATTAGTGATTTTCCTGACTATGTTATATTGTCTGGATGGAGCACAATAAGGAAATTTCCTTGTCCTTATTGTAGCAATGATTATGCTACATTTTATCTTCTAAACGGGGCAAAAATATCTTGGTTTGATAACCATAAGAATTTTCTTCCTCTAGATCATCCATTTAGACGTAATAAACAAAAGGAAATTGATGAATTAAGATTGTTGAAAGTTAAAGATCTTGAAGCTTTTAAAGTTAATACAAGCATTAGTGAAAACTTTGGTTGGAGAAAATATAGCACCTTTTGGGATTTACAATATTGGAAAACGAATTTGATACGTCACAATCTAGATATGATGTATATTGAAAAAACATTTTTGACAGTTTATTCAATACGATACTGAACATTAAAAGGAGAACAAAGGACAATGGAAAATTACAAGCTGATTTGAAAATTTTTTGTAGAAGGAATTATTTAGATAAAGATCTTCGCACTGGTAAATATCTACAAGCATGTTACACTTTGGACAAAAAATAAAAGAAAATTTTGTGTGAATGGTTGCAAAGTCTAAAGTTTCCCGATGTTTATGTTTCAAACTCGGTAAGGTGTGTAAACATGAGGAAGTACAAATTATTTGTAATAAAAAGTCATGATTGTCATGTTTTTATGCAACGGCTAATTCCAATTGCATTTTGAGAGTTGCTGTTGAATAAAGTTTGGGAAGCTATAACATAATTACGTTTGTTTTTAAAAAGCTTAACATCATCTAAAATAAAGTTGGCTAAAATGAAAAAAATAGAAAGAGAAATTCCAATTATCTTATGCAAATTAGAAGGGATTTTCCCTCCAAGCTTCTTGGTTATATGGAGCATCTATCAATACATTTAGCACACGAGGCTAAATTTGTTAGTCTAGTTCAATATCAATGGATGTCACCATTTGAGAGGTAATTATAGTTAATATTTAAATAAAATTTATAGCATGCTTTAACCACAAAATTGTAACAACCCTATTTGTAATGTAGGTATTTGCATCACATAAAGAAAAATGTCAAAAGCAAGGCTAGAATTGAAGGTTTGATATGTAATGCTTATTTAGTGGAGGAAACAAGTACATTTTGCTCATATTATTTTGAGTCGCATGAGTGTACAAGAGAAAGAAAAGTTCCTTGTAATTATGATGGGGGAGAAACGGGTGATGTTGACGGTAACTTATCTATTTTCATATATCCATGACGAATATGGACGTTTAATAAGAAGAATGTTAATAACAGAAGAAATAGAGGCTGCCCATGGTTACATTTTATTAAATTGTCAAAAGGTTCAAACTTTTGCGCAGTAAGTTTAAGTTGATTTTGAAATAGATTATTTAAGTTTCCGAAGTTATTTTTTTTCATGAGTAAAATAAATAATAATGCTTTTAGATTATGCGAGGAATGATTGTGTGAGCTAATTCCCGAAATAACATAGGATGATATCAATAAAGAAGTTGAAAGTCAGTTTTCTCGATGGTTCGAGAAATATGTAAGTTTTCACTTCTAATAATTGAAATGGTTAAATTATCAGATCAAAGTGATTAGATGACATTATACCATTCAATATGTTTTTTTGTGTAGGCCTAAAAAAACCAATAGAGAACAAGTTCATATGTGATCTTGTGAAAGGACCTTTGTGAACTATAAAATTGTATCTAGTGTATTTCATTAATGGATACAAATTTCATATAGAATATCGTAGTAGCATGGCAACAATAAATAGTGAGGTTTTGCATATAAGGAGAATTGATGGATTACTATGATAAAATTATTGAGATACTTGAAATTGAATACCTTGCATTGCCAATAAAATGAAGTGTGATATTTAAGTATGAATGGTTTGATCCAACTCCTAATGTTGGAACAAAAGTGCACAGTTGATTCAATCTAATTGAAAGCAACCAATGAAGAAGATTTAGACAATTTGAACCTTTCGTCTTGGCGATGCAAGTGATTCAAGTGTATTATGTCCCTTTTTGCAGCTTATGATGAGATAAGCCAAATTGGTTGACCGTTTGCAAAGTAAGACCTAGAGGTATTTTTGTACTTGAAAAAGGAGAAAACAAGAGAATTGAAAGTGAAGCATTTCAGGAAGATGTTTACGAAATAAATACATGTGTAACATAAGATGAGAATGAACTTTTGAACGATCCAACTAATTAATATATTGAAATTTCATTTGGAGAGGATGAGGAGGGCAAGAAATTTGAAGAGGAGCTTGAGCCTGAGTCCGATTATAATTCTTTGGAAAAAAGAGATGATGATGATGACTTTGACTTACAATTAAGTGCTGATAGCGATTAATTTGTGTTTGTAATAGAATATTATATGAATGAATCTATTATTGCATTAAAAATATATTGTTATATATTGAATTTATATTGTTATATTATATAGTGAAAAATTCAATAAAATGTGAATTTCAGGTTAAAAATATGCCACCAAAGAGAAAATAGGATATGATGCAACCATGGTTCAGGTTACAACAATTTGGAGAAGCCATTGCATTTTCAGGTGAAGCATCACATTTTGCAGATGCTATTGCACATATAGATGAGGCACCTTCTGTACCTGTTACTATACCATTTGGCAGCCCTACAACATCTATCACTCCTGTTCAGCTCAGGTCTTGGTTCCTTATTTCGTGGCGTCACTGGGCACCAAATTTTAAGTATTTTTGGAATAAAATTAATTATATACATATATCTATATCCAAAATACAAGGATTAAAAATTCTTGGTGGTAGTAGAACCACTAAACAGGAAAAATAAATAACTATCATATAAAATAAATTAGACATGAAAATAACTTGCATTGGGCATTTAATAGTTATATAAATAAATAAAATCCATAGAAGGAGTAAAAATAATCATCCAACAATTTAAATAAAATAAAATAGAGTAAAATGGACATGAAATGAATTGAATTAGGCATTAAAAGAAGAATTTGCAATTGAATTAACAAAAATTTTAGAAAAACAAAAGTCACGAGCGTGACAATTTCTCACGCTCGTGAGAGGTGTCAAGAAAAGAGTTAGGGGCGTGAGTTTTCAATTCTCACACCCGTGAGACAAGGTCATGAGTTTTCAATTCTCACACCTATGAGACAAGGGTGTCCCGATCGTGCGTGGTGAACAATAGCAAAAAAACGAGGTTTGTCATGATCGTGCTTGAAAATTTGGGATTGTAGCGCGATCGCAATGTCCCTGTTGTGTAGTACAACTTTAAAACTTCATAACTTTCAATTTAGAAGTTCAAAAATTACAAAATTTATTTCGTTGGAAAGCTAAGAAAATGATCTACAACTTTTATGAAGATCACTTAGCCTAGATCTACCTCAATCAATACAGTTTATTCCTTGAAATTTCAGATTACATTTTTAATCCTTTATTCTCCTATTTTCTCTTAGTTGTCAATATAGTTTCCTTACAAAATAGAAGAACTGAATCCAACAAACATGAACCATACACACCAAACTCCCATTAACACATTTACTTCGAAAAAATTTATTCAAAGATCCTCATCAACTAATAATTCTGATCCCAACCAAAATAGCAAATTTTAACATAAGGAATTTGAACATGAACAGAAGAAATTCTTTAAATAGAGTAGGTACATTACTCCAATTACAAACAAAAGTCACATCAGTAACATAATTACAAAATTACAATAAGAAATGCTTATGTTGATATACTTCTAAAGTTACCAAAATGACCCAAACTAACTTAGTTACAAATGAAATATTTCTTGGAGATTTGCTGAAGTTTTTGCAAGGTTCACTGATCTACTATTTCTTGCACATGAGGGGTAGAAAAATTGTGGGATGAGCTAGGAAGCTCAGTGGCTAATATGCTTATAGCCAGTGATAACAAACCACAATCACAACAAGCACATATATATATATATATATATATATATATATATAGTGATTTTATTCTCAACAGATCACAACATTTACATTCAAATTTTGAGAGCTCTACATAAACATGAATACTTCATCCCATATTCAGATTATAAAAGCAAGTTATAATCACAATTATGCTTTGTACTCAATAATTCAAAATGCAATGCACAAACATAATGGCTCGAGAGAATCCCATAAAACGAAATGGTGAAGCCAAAGTTTACACCATAAACGAAATGAGTCCATCTTTCGAAACTCATATGCCACAAGCGAGTAGCTAGAAGAAGGCTTTAAGTCGATGTGCACGTGAGGAATGAAATGGTATCTCTCTTGCCTACATAAGCAGATTTTCTGATGCATACATATTTCATAGCATATTCATGTTTTCATGCTTCTCAATTTTTTTGCTTTTCACCATTACAGAATTGCTATATCTTTCACATAAACATAATTTCAAATTCATAGAACATAATTTTCCCACATTCATAATGAGTACAAGTAATCATTTAATTACACATGCAACAAATAATTTCAGCTTATTATCACAAAAACTATAAACATATTACCCACTTATTTTCTTATACATCCATGCTCAAGCTTATTCTTCTTCTTGTTCTTGATTTCAACTTTTTTGTTCCCTTCAAACAAGCATGTTTTTATTTAATCATCATACACGAATATAACTTCCATAGATCTCTACTATCCAAGAATGAGCTTAGATTTAATCCACTATTGGTTTATCTAACTAGAAGAAATAAAATCTAGCTAAGGGTTCATAAAAATCTAAAAACGTAAGTCTCTTATTCATTTTCTTTCTCTCTTTATTTCAACTCATAAAAACCTAGTTTCTCTACTTTCTTCTTCTATTAAAACAAGAAAAGAAGATAGATATTATCAAGAACTCAGCTGAATCTTCTCTTCCTCTTCTTTCTCCTTTGTTTTTCTTTCCTTCTTCTTTTTTAGTTCATTTTTCTGCTTCTCCTCTTCTAATCCTTTCTACGACTCCCTTTCTTTTTCTTTCTCAATACACACGTCTCTCTCATTACGTCGGTTTTCACCTTCTCTCCTTCTAGTTTCTTTTATAACTTTCTCTATTTTTCTTTCTTAACACTCACGACTCTCTTCTAGTTTCTTGTCTTATTAGTTTAAGACAAAATTTTAACCTTCCTGTCTTACCCTTCCTTATACAATCTAATTTCTCCTAACTCTTTATCTTAATTCTAACTCTTCTCTCACGCACATACACTTGTTCTTCTTTTATTATTCTAAGACAAATTTTATCCTTTCCAAACTTACCCTTCTACATTTAATCTAATACCTTCTAACTCCTTAACTTAATTCCAACACTTCCATTTAATCCATACAACCATATGTAAATAATAATATACCTAATTAAACTCCAAAAATTATTAGCTCAAAATTTCTGATTTTTGCTCATGATGAAATGCCATCAAATTCTAATTTAGTAATTCTAACTTCTGAAAAAGTTCAGGGTCCAACAACTCCTATACTAACAGAGATATCAGGGGTAAATTTTGCAGATGAAAGAGGGGACCTACATCTTAGAGCGAAGAGAGTTGATGGAAAAATGTACAACAATTGTTAACAATTTGTAAGTAAAATTGTAAACATTTTGTGATATATGATAACGCCATAGGTTTATATTAAAGTTATAGGTTTTAATTTGAAAATGTTCTAAAATAACTTATATATTTGGTTGATTATATCTGGAACATTAGAAATATCTCATCCACGTTCAGGGGAGGATAGAACTTGAGGTTTATATATGGATTAATGATTTTCAACTGATAAAGGATTTTTATTATCAAGAGTTTGAGGTACATAAGACATATTCTTTAATATTTTTTATTTTGTCTAAATTTTATACATTAAATAGATAAATATTGTCGTCTATAAGTACTTATTATATTTTTTTCAGAAAGAATTATTTTAGGATCCAAAATTTGATACTATAATTTATAATGTATGCTAGAGGTAAGCTCATATACTTTAGAGACTTTCTTGCTTCAATACAGAAGAATGGTGTATGACCATCATATATATCTGAAGAAATATAGAGACGTTGGCAGCAATATCGGGCATCACCCCATACAATATCCATTTTAGAGCACAATTCTACCAATAGACATGGAGGACTAGACGGAGAGAGCCTACCCATATACACTGAAGGATCTTTGACCCACTAGGAGATGCACTTCAACTTGTAAGTATCAAAACTTTACACTTACATTCTAATTTTTGTACTTTGATGTATAAAATTTGATTTCAAGGTAATTTGATATATGAAATTTAAAATAAAAATATATCTATTGTTGAGATAATTTTTTTTGTCTAATAAGGAATAAATATCATAAAAATAAAGAAAATTTTTGTAAATTGTAGTTCACTTATAACAATTTACTTTGATGCAGGAAAAATCTAAGGGCAAGAAGCCTACACCACGCTAGCTCTTTTTTTGTACACTCACACCAAGAAGCATGATGATATGACCTTCGTCAACCCCTGATGCATAAAAGTTTATGAATGTAAAATCTATACTTTAATATTAATTTTTAAAAAGTATCACTTATTAATATAAAAAATTATAACGATAGGACCAAATACAAGAAAGCATTGAACGACAACCTCAGAACTTTAAAACTGTTGATAAGAGTTAGGCATACTTTGATGCAGTAGGTGGTAAGGACCGTCATAGAAGGATTTTTGACATAGGTTCATTTGCGAACACAAGTTTTTCATGATCTTCCACATCCACTATAGCTGGATCTAGTAGGCAGTCCGTATGAAATGAGAGAGTCCTCTATCTTAAAAGTATAGTGGAGAGGCTGGCAACTCAGTTGCAACAGTTGATGGAGTATATAGCTAACTCCATAACAAGATGGACCAATTGAAAGGGAGGGACGATATCTCGTCACAGTAGTCAAAGCATTCGCCTTCACCACTTACATAGCTTAGATATGTAAGTGAATGTATTTGATGTTCTGCTACTCTTAAGTTTTTGTATAAATTCTTAATTTACAGTTATTTTCAAGATACCTATTCAAGTACTTTATAATTTTATTTATTGTATTAACAATCAAGATAATGTTTACATTATATTTATCAATCAATGTTATATTATTTACACGAACTAAATATACAAAAAAATCATAAGATTATGAAAAGAAAACTTAGGTAGGAAGTGAGAAATGGTAGTAGAAATTTATCAGAGCTATTTTTCCTGACGAAACAACAATATTCCCTTGCTGATTAGGGGTGGAACGATACCTTCCGTCGGTACATTACCAACAAAATATACTATTCCATCGCTAATTAGCGACAGAATAAATCTGTAAGTTACTGACAGAATATCATTCCATCGGTAAAAATTTAGTAACTGTTCATGTTTCCATTGATAAATTTAGTGACGGATTGTTAAATGTCGGTCGATAACTTTAGCGAAATATATGTGTCCCTATAAAAATTTGTTTATAATCATCCTACAGTTATTAAATTTTTCATATTTTGGAATGTGATACACATAGGAATAATAGCTCACTTGATTAGATTATAAGGGTCTGTCCACTCATACTAGCAAACCTAATTTAGAAGCACGTAATGGAATAACAAATCTTATAGATCATGTCATTAGGTACCAAGAGATAATGGATCTATAGATGGCTTCAGATGTCCTAGAGTACAAAGTTTTCTCTTTGAAGCTTGTAGGGGGTTGGTATCAGACCATTTTAGAAAGATTGATTTCGAGATTTTGACAATTTATATTTAGATATACAAAACGTTTGACCATCAATAAAAGAAGACTCAAAGACACTCCAGCTTTTTTCAATATAGTATAGGTGTATAAGAAAAGAGCCTTAAAAACAATATGTAGGAGTTTGGTATAGAGGCCATGTAAATTCTAAATAAAAGTTATAGCCTTTGAGAAAGACATGTATTGCCATCAATCTATGTAGAGATATATTTGATCAAGGAAATATAGGAATGGACGAAATGGTATATTACCCTAAAGGAATTAGAGTGTTCCCCAATGAAGCAAAACAACCATATGATAGATCATAAAGATAAAGGAAAATTCGAGTATAATAAAATAATTCAATAGGAGAAAGCCTATGGGAAAGTATTTGTTAAAGATTGGAGAACCTGTAATCTTGATGGTATATTATCATCAAAAATATATGAATCCCTTAACCATATTTATAATTAAGTCACAAGCAAAAATTTCGTCAATCTATCAAAGTTATTATTAAGTAATAGTAAAGACAGGTGATTGGATAAGATGGTGGTGAATTTCTTACTAAAGAAAGGATAGTTGGAAACAATTTATGGCCAACTTTTATAAGTCTAAAGTTAGTAGTATATGTTATGATCACTCTTAATCTAGAGAATACAATAACATACCTAGAGTTAGTGAGTAAATTGCAACTAAAACAATTTGCATATAAATTTGAGGCTACAACAAACATTCTAGGATAAAGAAATGGGAAAAAGAAAGGTGGTGGAACATATTATGTGCAAAGAAGAAGACTTTGAAGTAGCCAACCCTAGATGATGTGATGACCATTATAATGGCCTAGCAAACAATAAGGTCAAAAGAGTTTTAGTTAATAATGAAAGTTTTATAGATATTATATTCTATGATGCATTTAGATCATTATAATTTATATAGCTCAGACCTTCATCGACCTTATTGGTTGGCTTTAGGGAATGTTAAACTTAAACATTGGAAAAAAATTACTTTATTTTTGGAACTAAGGTTTAAACTATAGACCACCATGTCCAAGAATTTTATATAGTATACAAGCCTTTCATCTACAATGCTATCTAAGGAAAACTCTTACTATGTTCCCTCATGTTCATGTTTTCACCTTATAATTTGCTAACAAAATTCTCCATTGATCAAGGTGTTATGGAGGTGTGTGAAAATTGAAGGTAGTTGTATAATTCTAAGGTTAATAAAAGATCAAATGTTTATAAAAATCAATGCTAAGGGGTAAGAAGAGGGTAGAGGACAAAACTTTTAAAAGAAGCAATTAAGTTGAACATTGGAAAGCAACCAAGAGAAGTAAAGGTGCGAGGAATTGATTCATAAGTTGTAATGCACAGATTGAGCGTCAACCCTAATTAAAGGTTTGTGAGGCCAAAAAAAGAACTTGTGTACTTATAAAGGAGATAACTTTGGAAGAAGATATATAGAAGTTACTAAATATTGGTTTCATATGTTAAGTTTTAATGTCATAATGGTTGCCCTACATGGAAATGGTCAAAAATTCAAGTATGAAATGATTTATATATATGGTTTATTAATTTGAATAAGCCACACCCTAAAGATAGTTATCTCTTATTTATTAATAGACCTGTTAAAGGACGAGATGACTAGCTATAAACAATTAAGCTTTATGAATGCATACTTGACATACAACTAAATCCCTAAGCACAACCTAAGATGTGGAGAAGCCTTCTTTCATTACCTATGAAGATAATTCTTGATATCAAATGATGTCATTTATAATGAAAAATGCAATGGCATTAAATCAAAGGTTAGTTAACAAAGTGTTAAAACCTTTTTTAGGTAAAAGTGTAGAAGCCTATGATGAAAATATTATATTCAAAACTAATAGTAGTGGTAGCTATGTCACAGACCTTAGAAGTTGTTTCGATATAATACATAGGTTTGGGATGAAGCTTAACCTTCATAAGTACGTTTTTGGTGTCTCAACAAGGACAAAGCATAGAGGCCAACCATGACAATATATAACCAATTCTGACTAGGGAGTCGCTACACTTTATTAAAAATGTGCAGAGGCTCATGAGAGACTGGTGCGCTTATCAGGTTTCTTTTTAGATTTTTCAACTATGACTTACCTTTCTTTCGTGCCTTTGAAGAGTTAAAGGTACACATACTACAACCTCTATTATTGTCTATTATTTATTCAAAAGAGGTCTTATTTCTTTATTTAAATGTTTTCAAATGCGATATTAGCTTGGTTATGGTGAGAGGAGCAAAACCAATAAAAACTAGTATACTGCTTAAGTAAAATCCTCCATAAAACTAAAAAAAGGTACACAGAGTTAAAGAAAATAGCCTTGGAGTTAGTGACATTTGTTAGGAAGCTTATATCTTAATTTTAGGCCAAAAGGGCTAATTAGTCCCTAACATTTTCATGAATATATAAAATAGCCCGTAACATTTCAAAATGTTCAAATTGAACTCTAATATTTAGCAAACGTTCAAATTAGAACCCAACGTTTTGAAAACGTTCAGATTGAACTTTTAGCATTGATGCCATTAGGGAACCATCAGTCATCTACTGACGTGGGCCATTAAAAATTGACGTGGATTTTAATTTTATGGATGTGGGACCCACCTAATGCTAATGTGGCTATATAGGTGGGTCCCACATCCACATAATAAATGCAACGTCTCCCTTCTTCCTCACACGCAACGTTTTGGGATAAACATGGACACGCACCATTTTGTCCAATCCCACATTCAATGTTTCAAGCCAAACCAAACCCATCACACAACATTTTGCTCTTCCCTAACCCCTAATCTACCATCTTCTTCCTTAACAAAAATCCTCCAATCCCTAATCCCTATTCTTCCATCTTCTTCCCACATAATCCCTCATCTCGTGCGTCTTCCCTCTTTTTTCCTGTGTGTTCTTCCTCATCCCTAATCTCTGTGTGTTCTTCCTCAGATGATTGGACCATAATTAATTGTTATTGTTGTTGCACACACCAAGCAACTTAACTTATATGCTCGTTTGGTGTCTATATCTAGAGGTTGACATTTTGTCTTGGTAGGTCCATTGTTTTCTGTCTTTTATATTTTGTGTGTTCCCCCTAAATATGCTTGTTTGTATGCTTGTTGTCTGCCTCAACTTATGCTTGTTTGTTTATGATTGTATGATGTGGTCCCCTATGCTTATTGTGGTGTTGGATGTAAGTCATGGTATAGTTGTTATTGAAGTTGCTTTACTAGTTTAGGCCTTACTAAATGCTAACAATCGTGTCTTCAATTTTTGATTAATTCTTCCACTTTTATGTTGACTTATTGGGTTGTAGCTTAATATGGATCTCATTGATATAGGCTCCTAATTTTTCTTTGAATAGATATGGCTAATGAAACTTTCTAGAGGATGTTTTTGGCTCTATTAACTCTCCCTAGATAATTTTGGGTGACTTCCATAGCATAGTTCTTGCATCTAAAGTTTAAGGGGATTGATGCACTAGGTACCCTTAGAATGAGTTTAGATCCTGCACTCTAGTATTGAAGTCTCTAAACTTCAATCAGAGAGATGTTTATTCATCTATAATAATAGATGTATTTGGTCTCCTGCGTAATACAATTATCATAATTTTTTGCTGGTACTTTTGTATTATTTCGTACATACAGTTTCATTTATTACAAAGCACTTCTAGTTTTAGTACTACTTTTAGTATATCTATCTAATGTTCACTTCATATGCTTCCTGTCGTAATTGTTCATCTAAAGAGAACATCTAAAACAAATATTTTTCCTTTCTTTATCTACTTAGATTTAGAAAAAGTTCTAATTTATTAATAGATAAGCCTTTTAACGTCAATGGTTTATGTCTAAATAAAGTTCAAAGATTTAGTTTGAATTTTGTTAATTTTATTTCATGCCTACCATTAACATCTTTGAGCTTTCCTAAAAAAAATTGAATTAGCTTGTTATGGCTAATGTATTATAATAGCAATGATGGATGTGTTATACGGAAATATTACAAGAAAACGTAAGTTTAAAAATGGAACAAAATTTGTATGTTGCATATTGCTACACTAGGGTTATGAAATGAATAATGGGTCCAAAAGTGTCAACTCATTGGTCACTTATCAAGCAAAAGTCAAAAGTTTTGTAGCTTGAAGAAGCTAATAGTAATTTCGTAAAATGCTTTACGCATGAAAGAATAATAACATAATCACCTCACTAAAGCTAAAGGATGGTGGTACTATTTGTAAACAATCTTAACTTCTGGAACATGCATTGGAATATTTAAACGTATGCTTTTTGGTGTTATGTTGTTGATAATATCATTTAAATGTATGCTTTTTGATGATACACTTGCCTTTATAAATTTGTTGTGAATAGTTATATGATGGTTGAACATGGAAGCATAAGGTTGTTTTATAGTGAAAAGTTTGTTGTCAACCCATAGTTGAAATATGTTAATGGGGAATCAAGTATTTTTTGATAAAGTAGACCTAGATTTTGCTAGCTATAGGCAAATATGTGAGATGGGAAAGGAGTTAGGATGCCTTCAAGTCGATAAGGCATATTATAGAGAACCCAGTTTTGAGTATAGTGAGTCTTTGAAGTTGACTGACTAAAATAAAAATTGTTTATGACTTATCAATCTGATGAAAATTCACGAAAGGATTAATGTATATCTAATTCTTATGTTAGACATCCCATCATTTGTACCTAACATATTGCTTATATCTGGAGGAGAGGACAGAGATAAGGAGGTTGAGGAGTAAAGTTATGGAGTTATAAAATGTGTTAGTACTTAAGGTGTTGGTTTCGGTGTTGATGTAGAGGTGGATGATGATCATGATGAACACAACGATGGTTTTATACTTGTTCAAATTCCTAGTGACCATGAACCAGTTGAAATTAAGTCTACAAATTTTGGTAGTTCTATTGGTAGTGATCAATATCCTAACAGAGAAGAGCCTGGTAAGGTGTTACGAAGACCAAGTAGTACTAATAGGTATAATTCAGAAAAAGCCTGATTAATCTTGTTACTACAGCTTGGTACTCAACAAAGCTCAGGGAAGCTGTGCCAAATCCTCGGTTCTCTTTAGGATTGAGACTGCAATATTAAGTTAAATTAGCCATATTCTAGTTAAAAGCTAATCGAACTAGAGCCTGTCGGGCAAGCATGAGGAATTTTTCCATGTGATGGTGGATTCATTCTAGGAGGAGTAGTGTTGGACCCCGATTTTAAGTGGAATTTAGAAATATTAAATGAACTTGAATGAGTGTTATTGTGTATATGTTTAGGTATAAATGTATTTA
>JAOSBN010000003.1:14438183-14460202 GCA_027563595.1 Erythroxylum suave | reverse complement strand
TTTGTTCCGCTGCTGATTCTATATGTTTCGATTATTGTTTCGTCTTTCGTTCGCTTTGTCTTTCGAACCTTTGATTCACTTCCGCTTCGCTTTTGATTTGCTTTCGATTCGTCTCCGTTTCGAATTTTTCGGTTCGCCATTTCGGTTAGGGTCCGGTTCTCTCGGATCGGGCACCAACAAGTAGTCTACTGTTTGAAAGAGAGAAAAATGATCCAAAATCCCAAGAGCTAATACTTCCTTTCAGTAGAAAGTATAGGCTTTCCCTCAATCACTTTCTTAAGAAGCCAAGAGCCGAAAGCCACCCTATTTGAGGATAGTTTCAAAAAATTTTAAGCTAATCTATGGAGTTGGTTTTAGGCAAGATCGAATTTCAGTATTCCTAAGTATTCAAATCAATTCGAAAGAGGACCTTATCTTCCCTTTTTACCTGACCCTGTCCACCCTTGCAGGTTTCGATTCCAATGCTAAAGCAAATTGAAGATTGGGAATAGAGTCTAACTCTGCAAAAGAACTTAGAGAGTCTGTTGTGAATTATACAGTTAGACAGGCTACAATGTCAAGTTTAAGTAAAGTGAAAGACATAGGATGAGCGTAAGATATAATGAGGGATGCCTATTAGAGTTGTATGTTATTTGTGACAAAAATGAAGGGTGCTTTAAAGTGGGGACATATAATGATGAGCATAGATGTTTTAAAAGCAACAAACCAAAATTGGTTTCCACTAAGCTCCTAATGAGACATTTTAGGGACATAATACTTGAGAAGCCTAGTATCTCAATGGTGAATATGGTTGAAGAATATCGTGAAAAGCTTAATATATCTATCAACTCAAGTATGTATAGAGTTGCTAAGAGGAGATTGATAAAAGAACGGGCAAGTGATTATATGAATGAGTGTGTGAAACAACAAGGATATGCTCATGAGTTAAGGAATAGTAATCCTGGATCAACAATTGAGTTAAAGCTAGTTAGAAATGAAGTAACTAGTTTGTTAAATGTACGTAACTATTAAGTTTTACATGTTATTGATAATGAAAATTAAAACATGTAGTTATCTCAGAAGTTTATTCGTTAATTCATACATCTTTATATCTTTTCTGTAGTTCAAATGATTATTCATATGCTTTGATATAACGAAAAAAGGATGGATGCATTTGAGTCCCATCTTTAGTATTGATGGATGTTTTTTTAAGACTGAATTCCAAGGTCAACTGTTGAGTGCAGTTGGGAGGGATGGGGATGGAGGTATATATTCATTAGCATGGGCAGTTTTCGAGGTAGAGAGCATTGATTAGAAGACTTGGTTTATGAGTTTGTTAGCTTTAGACTTGGAGTTGGGTAGTGGTGAAGGACTAACAATTATATTAGATATACAAAAGGTATTTTTTATTATTGATTAATGAGCATATTATATTGTATCAACTATATATTAACTTTATCTATTCTATTGTTATAGGGATTTATTATAGTAGTGGAAGATATAATATCATATGCCACTCATTGTATGTATGCAAGGAACCAATACCATAATTGGCATGTGAATTTCAAAGGAGAAGACTTGGGAAATAAATTTTGGAATTATGCTTGGCCAACATAAATAGAAGATTCTAATGAGCAGTTGAAAAGATTGGACATACTTGGCTAGGCATCATCATTGCTCGAATATCCAAAGGAGAGATGGGCACGATGTTACTAAACGTTTAAATCCAAATGCCGAGTTATTGATAACAACATGAGTGAAACATTCAATGGATGGATATTGTCAACTAGAGATAGTTCAATTATAAGCATGTTAGAAATAATTAGAATAATGGTAATGAAGAGACATGTAGAGAGGAGACAATTTATGCATGGTAGAAACCAATCATATAGTTGTCGGGCATAGGAGCTGTATGGATATCCTTGCAAGCATGCTATAAGTGTATTCACCATTCGAAACAACGACTGGAGCCATATGAGAAGTCTAAATTCATTGCAGTGTATGAGCATATCTTAACTTATCAAAGGACCAATTTTCAGCCTACATTTGATGATGAAGATATAATAAACCCCCTATCAAAAGAGCCATGCCTGGAAGACCTAAAATAGAGCTCAATAATCTCCACAAGTTTGACAAATTATTTGTATTTATTACTTCATATATCTAATGATCATTTCTAACATTATTTGAGTCATATTTATTAGGTCATTCCCGATGTCTCCTCACAGCCTAAACAGGTTGTTGTAGCAAGTCAACAAAGCAATATTTTGAGTATATTTACTTAATCAACCATTGTTGATTTCTTTCAAGATTGAATACTATCAATGACATGTTTATTTATAGGTTGGTAGCTCTTCGCATAGTCATAAATGGAAGTTTGGAGAAGTTGATCCACATTCAATCAAACTATCTTTCAAACCATGAGGTCTGAGGTTCAAAGGCAACCTAGCATAACTTCTCAATGGTTACAAAATGAAGTAATGAGGTAGAGATCATCAAGAAATCAACTAGTATATGAATAACCTTCTCAGTCAAGTGCAAATGAGGGAAGCAATGTGTTTAATCCATAGACTTTACATTAATGCTATCTTTAAGGAAGAATAGATATCATAACTTTTGTATATAAACTAATTTTGATGTAATTACTTCATTGATATTATCACTTTTATATATAATCATAATTGGACATACTGTTCCAATTATTTATTTTGATATCATTTTTATATTTAATTATTTAAGATGAGGCCATATGAATAATTAATTCTTCAAAAGATTATAAACTATTAATTACGATCATTAAAGTAACTTCATGAATAACAAAACAATAAAGGAAAAATATAGTACAAAATATTAGTTGAAATAAGGAGTTTTCATTCTTTATAACTCAATTTTTAAGTAAAATAGTATAATTTGCTTCTACTTGTCTAGAACAAACCATATTTCTAAACTCATCATAAGTACAAAAACCCTATGATAATTAGTAGAACAAATCTCAACTCATCTTTCTCTTTTGACAAGAAAATAATGTCTTTCATTAGCTTTATTTGCTCCTCAATTTTGAGCGTCAAATTTGATTCAATTATGCTTTGTTCAGCCACCTGTTTCAAACTATCTACTTCTTTCTTCAGGTTATGAATTACTTCAACAAATCTGTTGCTAAATTTTTTATAGTACCACTTAAAAAATTCACATTTTCCAATATGAAAGATCGTTAATAATTATTATGCAAAAACATTAAACATCTATATAAACAATTTTAACTTATCAACAAAAATTATGCTTACATGATATTTGGGGCTTCCATATAATCTTCTTCTTGGGTTTTTTCACTCCATGATGTTCTTAACGAAGCTCTTAAACCACAATAACACACCACATTATCATAATTTGAATTTAATGTAGCGTTAGTTGAAGACGTCACATCCATATCTTTGGATAGTTGCTGCAAATTTATATGAGTACTGTTACTTTTTCTAATCAAAGGTTGAAACATTGTGTTAACAATCTCAAATAACCTTATACACAAATCATTCATACATAAATCATTCCTATATGTCATATATATTCAAAAAAATGTGTATGAAGTAAAAAGCACCAATTGGTTTCACCAAATTCATTTAAAATTTCCTAAACCACATTTCATTAATTTTTTTAAATAAAAAATGTAACAAATTTTACAGATGATGAACTTTCTCCACATAAAAACACACAAGAATTTAGCCTTTAGTCTTGTATTTGCCCTTGAACATACAAAAATCTCTCATGTTTCCATCTATTTTACTCAAGATTTCCCAAGATATTCACAAATGTATCCTGTAAGAGCAAAAGGTCCAGATCTAATATAAGTCCAAAAATCTATGCAAACTTTAGAAATAAGTTTATGATTTGATTAGATCCTCCTTTTCAATTAGTTTAAACACCAATAGATGGCTCCCACCTTTTTGTTGTTGTTACTAAAAAGTATACTAAAAGACCACTATACCCCTGTCACTAGCAACCATGTTTAAGCATTTCATGGTTTCTACTATTCAACACTGCACAAAAGATTTAGAGTGTAGCTTCTTAGACCTATTCTCAAAAGGGTAATGATGCTCAGACCAATAAGATAGGAAATAAGTTACATGAGACTAAACAGGAACTTGTAATAATTTTTTGATTTATACTCCATGTTTAGGCAAAGATAAAGTCAATATTACAGACATTTCCTTATCTCATATACCTAGAACATGTTTTGTTAACTATACTCCTTCCATTAAATTGTCATTAATTCTTCATGTTCCTAATTTTCCTAGTAATATATGGTTTATTAGTTCCCTCACAAATGATCTTAATTCTAAAGTTGAATTCTATCTTCTTCTTTTTTTCATTTCCAAAATTAAGCATAGTGAAGATAGTTGACTATACTAGATTGCAAGATGGTTTGTATACGCTACATGGGAGTATTTGCATTTGCTATGTTTGTGTTATATAGGAGTTGTCAGTCACTACTATCTTCTAAGACTCAAGCCATGATAGGAGATACAATGTCTACTAACCAACATTTGATTCAATTACATAGGACATTAGGACATCCATCATTTAATGTTTTAAAAAGATAATAACTAAAGTTGTTTAAGTAGTGCAATTTTAATTTACTGTTTTGTAATGCTTGTGAATTTTCCAAGCATAGAAGACATTTTTATCCTTTGAATGTCTTTAAAGTCTACTAGGATGATGAAGTACTTTCAACTGTATTTTTTATTAATATAATGCATTTGAAATCTTACAATTAATATGGCAACATTGATAAAGTAATATAGTAGCAGATGGTGAAAAATGGTCGGTGTATTCATCGACAATAAGTGGAGGTAGACCAGAGATCATAGACAGAGAAGACATTTCTAGAAGATACATTAATACTCTCTTAATCAAGCAAAGGTCTATATTCAATCAATTTTATATGGAAAAAATATACAGATTGTTGTTCGCTGAAGAAGAAGACACACAAAATGTAAGTTGAGATAAATAATAACCACAAAAATAAGCAAATTTAGGGGACCATACAAAACACAAATGGAAAACAACAATGGACCTACCGCAATGAAATGTAGACAACAATAACAATTAATTATGGTCCAATCATCTAAGGAAGAGCATATAAGATTAGGGATGAGGAAGAACACACAGGGAAGAAGAGGGAAGAAGCACGAGATGATGGATTGTGTGGGAAGAAGATGGCAGGTTATGGATTAAGGATTAGAGGATTTCTATTAGAGAAGAAGGTGGCAGATTAGGGATTAGGGAAGAACAAAACATTTTGTAAGGGGATAGAGGATTTCTGTTAGGGAAGAAGATGGCAAATTAATGATTAGGGAAGAACAAAACACTGCGTGATGGGTTTGGTTTGGTTCGAAACGTTGAGTATGGGATTAAATAAAATGGTGCGTGCCCATGTTTGTCCCAAAATTCTATGTGTGAGGGAGGAGGTAGACATTTCATTTATTTCGTAGATGTGGGACCCATGTTCATAACCACGTCACTATCGAATGGGTCCCACATCCACATAATTGAAAAAAATAAAATCCACGTCAGTTTTTAATGGGCCAAGTCAGCAAATGACTAATAGTTCCCTAATGACATCTTTGCTCTGGGTTCAATCTAAACATTTTCCAAACCTTGAGGTCTAATTTATTAAAAATCTTATAGAAAATCTAGTGCTTCTTTAAATTCATTTAAATAAGGACATTAGAAAAGTTATTAATTATTAATTTAGTATAGGTAAGTAATTTTTCTTAAGATAATTTAAAAGTGTATTAAGGAGTGATGTTTAAACTTTAAAGAAGTATGTTTAAATAAGGACACTAAAAAGTTATTAATTAATAATTTAGCATAAAGAAGTAGTTTTGTTTAGGATAATTTAATAGTTTGTTAATGAGTAATGTTTAAACTCAATAAGTATGTTTAAAGAAGGAGACTAGAATTTTTAGTGCCGTCATTTAAATGTACTTTAACTTTTTTTAGTGACCTTTTAGATTTATTCAATCTTAGAAAACATTTTAGTTTGTCTCTTGTTTAAATTGATTTTATTTAATGTCTTCAATTCTTTTTTAAACCTCTTTTCTGTTTCTTCTATATATACCTTGATTCCTTATGTCAAGATCAGAAGTTTACTCTCTTTTTATTGTTATTTCTTTTGCTTGTTATGGTGATTGAAGTCAAATCTTATATTAACAAACAGACACGAAAGACGCAAGAATTACAAAGATATTGTTGAAGGGTATTTTTGTTTCAGACTTTTTTTTTCTTTCATCTTTCTTCTTTGGTTCATTATTTTGTGATTTATTTTTGTTCTATTTATTATTATGGCTTTATTTTTGTATAAAACTAACAAAATATTTTTCTGCATATTTTTAAGTTTAAATTATAAATGGAGAATATGGAATCATCATAAAAAGATTTAATAAACTAGGATCCTCTACTAGTGGTAAGTCTAATCCAAAATTGAATTATTTTTCTTCGTCTCAAACAACTAATGGGAATATCCAACATAATTACATGTTTTGCAGTAAAATATTTAAAGGGGGAGGAATTTATAGAATGAAAGAACATTTTATCGGCATTAAGGATAATATTGCTTCTTACAAAAATTACAAATTGATGTACGTGGGAGGATTAGAAATTATTTGAAACAATAAGAAAAAAAGTAAAAAGGAAAATGATGAGGCTTATAATATATCTTTTGAATATGATGAAGCAAAAAAAGTGTTAGATAAAGGAAAAAGAAAAGCTATTAGTGACATATATTCTTATTTTCCTCCAAGAACTACTCATGGTAGTTAACTTAGATTAAAAAGTATTTTGGTTGTTAAGGATGATGTTTTGCAATGTAAACGAGCATGCGCTAGATGATTATATCATTCATGTTTCCTTTAAATGTTTTATATTCACCCTATTTTCAAGAAGCAATAGATGCTACAATAACGATAAATCTAGGATTTAAGGTATCTTTTTATTATGGGATTCGTATGCCTTTGCTTCAAAATTGAAAAAAAGAATGATAGTTGATTGTGGAATATATAAATCTGGTTGGAAATCAATAGGATGCACTATTATAATAGACGGGTAGACTGATTAACGACAAAGAACCTTGATTAATTTTTTGGTTTATTGTAATATTGGAGCAGCTTCTATCAAGTATATTAATCCTTCTGATATCATAGAAAGTACCCATGCCTTATCTTATTTATTTTATGAAATTTTCAAGTGGGTTTGACTAAAGAATGCCATGCATTTCTTTACAGACAACACAACTCATTATGTATTAGTTGGGTACTTTCTATAATCAAGGTATGAGCATATTTATTGATCTCCATGTGCTACTCATTTTAAAAGATATTAGTAGTATAGACCATATTTCTAGTTTTGCTTCAAGTGCATTTAAGATCAAATTTTTTTTGTACAATCATATTACCTTTTTATCTTGGTTAAGAAAGAAGAAAGAGTGGGTTAAGATTGTTCAACCTACTGTTACTAGATTTGTAGCTACATTTATTACTTCAAAAAGTGTTTATGAATATAAACATCTACTTTAAAATTTAGTGATAAGTAAACATTTTTCAAGTCATTAAAGAATGCGATTGTTGTTATAATAAATAATAAATTTCGGGATGCCTGCTTGATTATTATGAAGATTGCGACTCCACTTGTAAGGTTGTTGAGGATTATTGACTTAGATAAGAAGTTATCTTTGGGGTCTATACGATAGTATATATAGAACTTGCAAAACAATTACAAGTTTCTTTGAAAGGAAAGTGAAATTGTATAAACCTTATAAAGATATTCTTGACTAACAATGGGATAAGTATTTTACTAAAAGATCCACTTATTAGCTTATTTTCTCAATCGTTATTGCTTATATAGTGGAGATGCATGTACAAATGATATTATGAGAGGTCTTTTTGATGTGATTGAATGCTAAGATATTTTCTCTATTGAAGAGTAATCAAAGGTGAAAAATAAAATAAAATAATATCATGAAGGTTTATAGAGTTTTGTTAGATTATCTGCAAAGAGAGAACTTATGATAAAAAAATGCAACATGGTAAATTTTCATATTTTTAACTTATTCTTTACTTATTAATAATATATATTTGTATTTCTTATGACTATTAATCTAAAATACAAATGAGTGGTGGAGAATATTCAGTGAAAGTGCTCTAACATTGAGAAAAATTGCTATTAGATTACTCAATCAAACAACTTCTACATCAGGTTATAACATAATTGGATAGTTTTTTAACATATTCATACAAGGAAAAAAATTGTTTAAAACATCAAAGACACAATAAATTTGTTTACGTTACTTATAATATGATAACGAAGAACATGTATTTTATTTATTTGTTTTTATTTTTTATTAATTTTATTTTTATTATTGAATTTATAATTTCTCTATTATATACTTAGAGTGTTTAGTAAGAAGAGAATGTATGATCCAGTTGATATTAATTATATTGACCATACTAATTTTTGGATCAAAGAAGAAAAACCATCACCTGATATTGATTATAATGATCTATGAGGACTCTTTTTCACTTCTTTTTCTTGTTATTTATATTTATCTTAAAAAATGAGTGGTAGTTTGTTTTTCGTTCTCGTTACTAGAGTTATAAGTAGCTTACTTTGTTTTTATCTATTAATTCATCTTTAGTTTTTTTCTCTGAGAAAAAGATCTATCAGTTGGGATAATCTAGGCTTAATGGTTTATGTGTTTAATGGATGTCATATTTGGATAATTGATCTTATATATAAGGTATTTGTTTGATTAAGATGAAGACTACATACTTTAATGTTATCCGCTCACTGTAAAGGATCTTGATTCATGTTAATTGACTTAGATAAAGCTAGGTCCTTAGAAGAGTAAACTAATATGGGTTTTAGAAACCTTATTTAGTTCAGAGTTGAATTTCTAAGGGTCTATTTCATCAGAAACATCAATTTAGTTAATTGCTACATTTTATTTTATCTTCTTGTTATTTTTAATCTGGAGAAGTATAGAAATATTATTCTATTTTATCTTGCATTGTTGGCTCCTCATATATCTAGTTTCAAGTTCTAAATTTGTTGTCTTGTTTGTTAAATTTGAAATCTAAGGTTAGGGTTTTCTTACAAGTTTTGGGCTTTTAATTTTGATGAATTTGTTTGGTGATTTTGGGTGTTTGGACCATAAATCCTTATCAAACATCTATTTTGTGATCTCTTGTGTCTAATTTAAGTTTCATGTCCTTGTATTAACATTTAGAAGCTTAAATTTGATGAACCTTATAGGTAACCTGCTTGCTAGTTTGGATTTCTTGTGATATTAATTATGAGTTATATGGTAATTTTCATACGTTAAAATAAAATAGCTAATTTTACTTAATTTTTTAATTATCTTATTATTTATTTTTTAGAAATTTTATTTATCCTAAGGCATAGTTGTTTATTAGTCTGCTTTGAGCTTTAAATTTTCTCCTTGTTATGTCATTTGGATTATGATTTTATTACTTTTCTTTTAAACTAAGAAACTATCAAGGGTGTTTATATTTACTTGGTTCATTATTCTTCCTTGAATTGGAAATCCATACATGGATGTACTTTCATTATTATCTTTTACATGTAAGTTGAGTACAATAAAGAAGGTAAATAAGTGTATACGAATGCTTTTACTTATGTATCAATGTTAATAGTCTTACGCTTTTAGTGGGTAAAGAGTAGTTAGATACATATAAAATTTTAGTAATTTGTTCCAGCGTAGATTATTTATTATTTTCATATTGTTGTTTATCCCTATTAGTTCATTTTAATTTTTAAGCTCCAATCATTGTTACTTTTCTTGAGTAGTCTTACCATCGTTTACAACTTTATTATGCTTTTCTGGATAAGCTTGTGTCAGATGTTAAGGCAGGAGTGGTCACTTTGACTTCTTATAGAAGCACTAGGGCTAGTCCTTTGATGAGTTTGAGAGAAGGTGTTGATGGATTGCGAAAAGGTTCCTGAAACTTCGAGACTCTTATAAGGAGATCATTGGAATTAGTGGAAATTTTAGATAAATATAGGATTCATATAGCATACATCTAAGAGTCAAAGTGAACGAGGGCTAAAGTGAAAGAGATCAATGGGTAAAAAATCTAGTATTTAAGATATTGAAGAGAACGGAATGGGATAAATATCTTGGTTGTCAAGAAACCCATATATCATGTTGTGTAGGTATAGAAGACTAGTGATAGGATTTTGTCCTTAAAAATTATGGTGAAAGATGTTGTTTTCAATGTGGTGTGTGGGTATACACCTTAAGTAGGGTTGGAAGAATAGCTTAAGAGTCAATTTTAGGAAGAGCTCAATAAGGTGATTTAGCATATTCCCCCTAGTGAGAAACCTATACTAGGAGGAGACTTTAATGGCCATATAAGTGTCCATAGGGGTTTGGTATAAAGGTAGGAATGATTGTGGGACTCCTTTGTTAGACTTTTCAATACCATTTAATTTTCTTATAACCAACTCATTCTTTAATAAAAAAAGGAGAACTTTGTAACCTTTAATAGTAGAAATGTAAAGAATTAGATTGACAACTTCCTCGTAAGGCAAAGTGATTGATCTAATTGCAAAGATTGCAAAGTGATGCCTAACGTAGACTTGTCAACTCAACATATATTGTTGGTCATGGATCTTATAGTTAAGGGTTAGATCTTATGGTTATAAGTTAGACAAAGAAGAAAAGTTCTCCGAGGTGCATTAGAGTTAGATGGTGGAATCTAAGAGGGGACAGTGTAGAAAAACTTATCGATAAAATAATATCTGGGGAAGCGTGGAAACTAAAAGAAGATGTTAAAGAAATGTGGGAAGGAGTAGCAACTCTTTTTAAGAAACAAAACTAAGGAGATCTTAGGAGTTTTTAAAGGGTCTAAGGTAGTAAAAAGGAGTCTTAGTATTGGAATGGAGACATCTAAGACGAGGCGAAGATCAAGAAGACTACATATAAAGCTTAATTAGATAGCAAAATAGATGAAAAGAGGGAAGCTAATATAGAGAGTTACAAGTTGGTAAAGAAAGAGGAGAAGAAGGTAGTCTCGTAAGCCAAAAGTAGAGTTTTCAAGAGCTTATACCAAAGATCGGAAAATAAAGATAGAGAAAAGGATATTTTTAAGTTAGCAAGAGCTAGGAAATGAGGGAGTTTCATAAACTTTGTTGTATAAGGGATTAAGAAGAATGGGTGCTCATAGATGAAAATGACATGAAGAGGAGCTGATAAAGCTAGTTAAATAGACTTTTTAATAAAGGTAAAGATAATAACAATTTCTTGGGTGATATTTTCACTTTTGAGTAGTACTGTAGCTTCACTTGTTGTCAGCATATCATAAAAGAAGAAATTTAAGGAGCTTTGAGGAAGATGAAGAGTGGAAGGGCAATAGGATCTGATGAATTATCCATAAAGTTATAGAAGAGTCTAAGAAAAGAGGGTCTTATTTGGTTAGCTTAGTTTTTTAATGTGATCATTAAATCCGTCAAAATGTTGGATGAGTGGAGACTTAACACACTAATTCCTCTTTAAAAAAGCAAAGGGGATATTCAAAGCTGTAACAACTATAGAGGAGTCAAATTGCTCAGTCATACCACAAAGTTATAAGAGAGTGTGCATAAGAAGAGAGTGAGGAAGGATGCACCTATCTCGGAGAACTAATTTGGTTTTATACTAAAGAGGTCCATGATAGAAGCCATATATCTCCTTAGACAATTAATGGCATATTGTAGGGACAAATAGAAGGACCTCTATAAGATTTTCATTGATTTAATGAGCGCTTATGACATAGTACCTAAGAAAGTTACGTGGAGGTATTTAAAAGCTAAAGAAGTTCATGTTTCCTATATATGGGGTTTTTAGGCATATGTATGAAGGCTTTAAGACTAGAGTAAAGATGATAGGATAGAATATAGAGCATTTTTCTTTCGATATCAGGCCATACCAAGGATCTTCATTAAACTCCTTCCTATTTGTGGTAGTTATTGATGAGCTTACTAAGAATATTTAAAGGGATTTACCTTGGTTTATGTTGTTTGCAGATGATATTGTTTTAGTAGATGAAATAAAATATTGTTAATGTTAAAATAGAACTTTGAAGGCATATGTTAAAGTCAAAGAGCTTTAAATTGAGGAAGACTACGACTGAGTACTTAAAGTGAAACTTTTTGGGTCATAGGGTTGCATCTAATGCAGCAATTAAGATTGAAACAGAATTTATAACATAGAAAAGTTGTTTTAAATACCATGGATCCATTATCCAATATAGTAGGGAGATAGAACATGATATAGAGTATCGTATCAAATTAAGATTGCTTAAATGGAGGGGTGCCTCAGGAGTTTTATATAATAAAAAGATATTACTAAAGTTAAAAGGTACATTCTATCGTTTAACAACTAGGTCGGTTACACTCTATAGGGCAGATTATTAGTTCATCAAACAGGTGCATAGTCATAAGTTAATGGTGGTGGAGATAAGGGTGCTCCATTAGATATGCAACCATATAAGGAGAGATAAGGTCAAGAATATAGTAATAAGAGACAACTTATGGATGACTAACATGTTAATCCAATCGTGATCGAATCATGAATGCAGCGAAAAACAAATTTTTTTATAGATTTCGAGTGGATTCTGATAATAGATTAACTTGAATTAAACAAAAATACAAATCATAAGAAATCATACCTTGTTCGTGTTCTTAATGAAAATCTTTTGAAATTTTCTTAATTTGTCAACCACGAGCTGTTTAAATGTCCAATCTTTAATGGTATCCTCAGAGCAATTTCTTAAAACTCTTTTAAGAGGAAGAACAAAAGTGCTAGCTTCTAAACATTCTTCTTGTTTTAATAGAAAAATCATTAGGATTTTTAATTTTTATTAAAATTAAATTATTTAATTATAATTAACGAAAAATTATAATTATAATTATAATTAATTTAATCTTAATAAAATCAAATATTTCATCTTTGATCATTAAAGTTTCTCAAACTTTAGAATTAAGTCTAACATAATAAATTTATTTTTCTTTCACAAATTGCTCATTAATGTGTGACGCGTTAGGTTCATAATATATTGGCGATGATTATAAATTATAATTCTAATTCACAATTAGAATCAGATAAATTAAAACTTCTTTTAATTTATCTTTAATTCTCCAATTAAACAATTTGTAATTATAGTTTAAGATTGACATCTAACAATATGTCATGACCAGCCAAATATGAAGAATGTCAAACTGGTTAACGTAAACTGTTCATGCATGGCTATGATGTATAATTTAATACTTTTGTCATCCAATGTTCAATTGGACAAAGTATAGATACAGTGTCTACTCTTTTCATTCAATCATGTTCATTCTTTTTAATTAAGAATTGATTTATAATTGAAATTTGAAAATGTCTTTTCAAATTTCATTTCATTCTAGTCAAATAATTTCATAAATCATTACCAATCAAGAATAGTAGAATATTCTCTCTAATTACTTTATAGTAGTAAATTCTTTATTGACTTACTCAGCTATCTCTGTATGGTTCATATTACATTCAAGTATTACCGACTGAATTATCCTATGACGATTCATAAGTAGCATCAAAACATAGTAATTTCCACATGAGATACCTTGGCATTCTCAAGTCTAAGGATCAATTATATAACCATCATTATGAGGAAATCCACAGACATATAAGTAATATTTAATTTGGGATTCTTATAGTTGGGTTAGTTTAGTGACTTATTCTCTAATAATCACCCACACACTATTTTAAGTATCTCCATACTTTAATGTATGAGATCAATTACTTTATTCAAAAGAAAGAAACATAATGTGTGCTAGTTTTATCATTTCAATAATATCTTGTCTTGATGAAACTGTAATTAGGAACATTTAGAAACAATATATAAATGTAAATTGAATCTCATAATTATGATCTCATTTTAATTTTAATTACACGATAATCATTCTAGGGATTTTACCTTTAATATTAAAACATCAAATGTAATTAAATTAATACACAAAGATAAAGGAATTCATTTCATTAATTAAATAATAATTTTATACATCAAATTGCATCCAATTTGTTGGCTGCAAGGGCATAAACTAACATAACATTGATAGCAAATTAAGGGAGACAATGTTTTGATAATTCGAACGTGTTAAGAAGTAACATCTTAATGCCACAGTGAGAAGATACAAGAAGATTATACTTAGGGATTGTAACAGAAGAAATGAAAGACTCAAGAAGAATTAAGGAAAGGTGATCAAGAATGATATGAACCTGTTAGAGCTTACTGAGGATATAGCCCTCAATAGATTGCTTTAACGAACTAGAATATATGTAGAGGACTCTACATAAAGAGGTACTTCTCTCTTCGTAAAACTTTCGAACTTTTTCTTTTGATTCATGTGACTTTTATTAACATTAATTCCTTTTTTTTCACACTTGTTATTTAATTATTTAATTTCTTCATTTTGTATTTTTCTTTGTAATTACTTGTTTATTTTATTTACTTATTTGTTTTCTTTCTCATATATTTATTTACTTTATCTTTATTTATTTTATTCTATGAAGTCAATTGTTTATATATTTTATTTTTTTTTAAATTTCAGTGGGTCTATCAAAAGTAACCTCTCTCTTAAATAGAGGTAAGATTTTATATTTCTAGACCTCTCTCAGACCCTATGTCTCAATGAGATTCCAGTGGATTGTTGTTGTTGCTTTTTTTAGTGTAGCACAAGAAATTGATTCAAATATTTTCAGTGGAAACAAGGTTTATGAGTCTTTAGATAATGTTAAAGAATATATAACTTTTGACAATGATTCAAAAATATAATTTTAATTTTTAATATTATTCTAAATTTTATATTGAATTCAATTTTATTTTTAATTATTAAATTTGATCTATTACATATTAATAGCAAAAGGGTTTATTTTTATTTTAATAACACATTATATTTTTATTTATTTTTAGTTTTACTTTTTCATCGATTAACCCTTAAACATTTCTTTTTATGCGTTAAAAGTTCAATCCATATTTAAAATGTTTAATAAAAGAGTTAATATAGATCATGAGATGACGAAGGTGATAAATTATCCTCCGACAGAACAGTAAAAAGTAAAAACGAATAAAGACAAAGTTTGACGGTGGAAGCAAAAGTGAAGCACTCGGCAGGCCAAACTCTTCAAGGAGACGAGGACTAACCAGTCCTCCAAGTTCCAACCCATAAGTATCTTATGAGCTCCAACTACAACGAAATGAATTTGATTGAAGCGACTCTGCTAAATTTGCGGGCGTGATGGATCTAAAATCTCTTATCAGGAGACGCTTATCCCCCGCAAGTCTTCCACATCAACTGCTCTCACATTCGCAGCTCTCCCCTTCTCAATCCAAGAGATTCGGATCCGATGCAATGACAATCACCAAGATCTTACTTGCTTCTGTTGTTGCTCTTCCCATCTTGTTCGTCTTCTTCGTCATCATTAAGATCTCGCCGTCTGATCGCACGTTGGGGTTCGCTGACGCCAGAGTTCTGGAAGACAGAACTCAACTCAACTCGACACGATTGGGACTAGGTGGGGTTTGTGGATCAGTTTTTTAACTTCACTGCATGTTGACGTTTTCAGTAAATATATTCAACTTAAAAGTGTTTTCTTCGCTGTTCATCTGCCTTTTTATGACTCGGTAATGCAGTTTCGTTGACGGGCTTAGGATTTTTGTTTCAAAGGAGCAATATCTTTGCATTTTGGAGTGTGTGCTTTTACGTGTTAGCTAATGTCTGTCGGACTTGGCTCCATTCAGGAGGTTTACTGTTAGCGTGGGAAAAGATCTACTTCATAGTTATGATTTTTGCCTTCTCATATCTTTAATATTTGCTTTCTTATACAAGGAGGTTTTAAGATCATTCCCTGCTATTGACGACTAGAAAAAACTTGTTTGCTACCGATGCTCTGACCATGCTACCTTGTCTGAGTTTTAGAGAAACAACTATGTTTACGCAATTGAAATAATTCACTATTTTGGCAAATATGTGTTCATCATGATGATGTCCAATATCGGTTGTCTGGCTGTGTCATCTTGTCTAATTTTCGAGAGGAACAATCATGTTTTTGCAACTTTACAACCGGATACTTTTTTGATGAATATTACAGAAATGGAACTAATTTACTTTCTCTATACTATAGATTCAGCAGGTACTTTCTCTCATTCTACTGAGAAATCAAATGACAAACTGCTTGGTGGACTTCTTACATCTGGATTTGATGAAGCTGCTTGTGCCAGTAGGTATCAGTCCTTTCTATATCGCAAGATTTCAGCTTATAAGCCTTCCCCATATCTTGTTTCCAGGCTTCGAAATTATGAAGATCTCCATAAGCGCTGCGGCCCAGGGACTCAAGCTTATAAGTCAGCTCTTGAAAAAATTCATTCTGGTCATAAACTTGGTTCCATGGACTGTAAATACGTTGTGTGGATATCTTATAGTGGGTTAGGAAACAGGATACTGGCACTAGCTTCAACATTTCTCTATACTCTACTCACAAACAGAGTCCTACTAGTTGACCGGGGAAATGATATGGAGGACTTATTTTGTGAGCCATTTCCAGAGAAGTCATGGTTACTACCCACCAATTTCCCTTTAATTGGTCAGTTTAATAGCTTTGATCAAAAGTCTCCACATTGTTATGGGAGCATGCTGAAGAACAATATTGTGGACACATCAACAGAATCAGTACCCTCATACCTATACCTCCATCTAGTTCACAATTATGGTGATCATGATAAGCTCTTCTTCTGTGATGATGATCAATCTCTTCTTGCAAAAGTCCCCTGGTTGATTGTGAAAACAGATAACTACTTTGTTCCATCTATTTTCTTAATGCCATCTTTTGAGGAAGAATTGAGCAAATTATTCCCTGAGAAAGGAACAGTTTTCCACCACCTGGGTCGGTATCTTTTCCATCCGACAAATCATGTGTGGGGGCTAATCACAAGATATTATCAAACTTACTTATCCAAGGCAGACGAGAGCCTTGGTCTTCAAATAAGAGTGTTTGATACAAGACCCGGTCCCTTAAAACATGTTATGGATCAAATTTTGGCTTGCACTCTGAAGCAGAAGTTGTTGCCAGAAGTAGATATGCAAGATTCCTTTGTTATGCCAACTGAGAACCCAAAATTGAAAGCTGTTCTTGTGACATCTTTAAATTCAGGTTACTCCGAGAACCTGAGGAACATGTACTGGGAATACCCCGCTATGACAGGGGAAGTCATTGGGGTTTATCAGCCAAGCCATGAAGAGTATCAACAGTCAGAGAAGCAGATGCACAACAGACGGGCGTGGGCAGAAATGTACCTCCTTAGTCTGACTGATGGGTTGGTCACTAGTTCATGGTCAACCTTTGGTTATGTGGCTCAAGGTCTTGGAGGTTTGAAGCCATGGATCCTTGTCAAGCCAGAGAATGACACAACCCCTGATCCTCCTTGTCGCCCAGCCATGTCTATGGAACCATGCTTTCATGCTCCTCCTTTCTATGATTGCAAGACGAAGAGAGGAATAGATACAGGAGCACTTGTTCCGCATGTGAGACATTGTGAGGACATGAGCTGGGGTCTTAAGGTTGTTGATGGGTATGATGAATTATAGTCATAGTTTCTAGGTGTACCATATAATTTGTACCGTTAGCATGTACTCGCAAATTTTTTAGCGTAATGTTGTACTAACCTTGGATGCAAATGTTGTTGGCTGAGTTTGGCATTGCATGAGTTCAGAGGCTGTTTCAATGATGCTCAACAAATATACTGCCCATGCCCATAGAAGAAACACACAAAAAACGACGGCAATGCTCCTGTATCCAAGTATTCTGGCATTAAAATGCCAAGTTGGTGTAGTACCTTTTATTTTTCCTCCCATTCCTTTTGCCTTATTTCCATTTTCACTGATCAAATTAGTAAGAATCTTGAGTTGAAAAAGTATTGACATCTGGGCTAACTTGGACGTCAGCAAAAGAAAAGAAAATTTTGGTGCCTCTGTTTAGTTTTCCATATCCTGCAGAATATCTAATTCCACTTATGATTAATTGGTGCAAGGATCAAGCGTATACACCAGTCATCCCGTGGCTAGCAGCTTGGCTGTGTTCCAAAAAATTAGTTAACACACACATTCGGGTAAGCCATCAAATCAAATGCCCTTGTTACCGTATAACAGGGTAAAGGCTCATGACATGTTGGAGGGCAAACCGTTCTCTGATCTCAATAACTTCATTCATTATCCATAAAAACCGGAAAAGAAGCAAAGACTGCACGATAAAGAGTGAAAAAGTTCTGATCTGTTCCCAGTCATAAAAGAGTTTAAACATATGCTGTTACTGCTCCGCTCATGGTTCCAAGATTTGGTTAGTCCTCCAGAGAGGGAGTTGCATCAATTCTTTCTCCCTTCACACAAATTATGTGGTAACCATGTCTGCATCAAAGTATAATAGCAATTAGAATGCCGCATTAAGTAAGCAAGATAGAACAAATTGTATCTGGAATTCTACACTTATGACCACTAGGGACAAAATCGATGAGCTAGTGTCAGTATCATCATGATATTAGTATTCTATCAACAGATTAGGAAGTTGTAAGATGTACATTGTTTGTTCGAAAAGATGGAAGCAGAAGCAATGTATTTTATGACTACCTCTAAAATCTGGACATTGCAAGTCACTGTTTGCAGGATCCCTTTTTTGGAAAATAGAATATGCGATGCTCAATCAGCTCTATGATTACTTATGAACCATTGACTATGAATGTGAAAACCGTAACCCTAACAATTCCTGCTTGTTTCAAATAGAAATTTTCAGCAGAGGATGAAAATTAAATTGTCGCTATATATCAAATTCACAAGCTTTTTAATTTTTCATGCTCTGGCCTTCCTTCAGTGGATAAGAAACAGTTCTTCCTATGTCTAATTCAATCAAATGTCAACCATGAATGTTGCTGAAGTGCAATTAATTTGTGGTTGATTTCTGACCAGCAAAACTTTTCACCAAATCTCTAATAAGCTATGACATGTAGTAAATTTGACTAAGCATTACATGGACTATACAATAAAAAGCCAGACACATACGTTGATTTCAATGGTGCCCTGTAGCTCCAATTTGGGTGCTGAATGCCACATCTTGAAAGGGGCCAGCCATTTTACCTCGAGGGAACCATCCGAGGTCCCCGCCTTTCTTCCCAGATGGGCACTCAGAATACTCTGCAGCCAACTGAAAATAACAAGAAAAGACAAATAGTAAAAGAGAACGTATATATTATTCATCATCACGAAAAAGCACTTGAAACCCAGTCTGTGTTGTTGAGAACTAGAAAGTGGTTCTTCTGCGAGAAAAAGTACAGAGATAAAAATAAGATAAAAGGTATCCAGAGAATGCAATCATTGGGTTGTGTAGGTACACTGTAAATGCAGTCAGTTTACCTTTGCAAACTCGGCTGGAGGAACCTTATCACCACTGTCTAGCCAACCATCCTGCAATTTCTAGTAAGCCTCATTGATTTTTCCTTGCTTTTCACATAATATGTGTCTCGCTGGAACACAATTTCATAACAACCTAAGAATGTCAGAAATCAGAGGACCCAATAATTCATGTGGAATGAAGAGACACAATATCCAGGGCATAAAAGCCTTAGCTTAACCATCCCACCCGAAAACTAGTTTCATCACAATCTCAAAGGGTATGTTTTCCACTAAAATCACTTTAACCGCAATATTTTCTTCTAAAGAAGATGACTAGTAGAGAACAAATCCAAAAGGCAGATGAAAAGAAGAAGAAAATAACAGCAGAAGTATCACCTCTGACATAAGTGCAAGTACATTTTCATCACTTCCACCTCCTGCTTGTTTTCCCTTGCCCTTTGAAGCATTTTCATCACTTCCACCTCCTGCTTGTTTCCCTTGCCCTTTCCCCCAGAGTCTTTTGGCTTTGAGTCCTTTCCCATTATCTTACAAAACCAATACGTTGAGCAACAGGCATATCAGCAAATCGTAAAAGCATATGACACGTTTAAACTATGCAACCAATGACAGGTCTCTTTTATAGTCTCAACTTTCTATGTCGAACTGTATCTTTCACTTTTATCAAAAAAACTCTTAACACAAGCCAAATAACTCCCTTCCACTATAAAAAGCCAATTCAAAATCTATTTCGTAACGATCACAACTATTTATGGAATAAATCTTCATATGATGATCATCATAGGCAGAGAATCAGTCCAAAACAAGTCTATTTTATATAGCAGATATTAACAAGACTGTGGATCACATCATAATATAAGAAACGAAAAAAAGACTCCATTTTCCCCGAAAAGCACACAGAAGAAATGAAAAATATTAACCATCAACTTTCTATGTACAAATGTTGTTTCCACTTACCCTTAATTGACAGCCTTCTACGACTGAGTTTCACCTGCAGCTGAAGGGGAAGACTGCAACTATGCCACCTTCAGAAACGACAAAGGCCCAGTTAGAAGAGTTTTGGGCTTTCAGTATCTTGTAATTTTGTTTTATCGGAATTCAACTTCTAATTAGAGAGAGAGTTTGTACTTTGTACCTCACTCCAATCTTATCATGTTTGCTTTTAACGTAGCATTTGGGACGTGGACGACTTTTTTCAGGCAAATGTATTTATTTAATATTTGACTTGGATTTAAGTTTTTAAGATGACCAATTGATTAAATTAGTGAATAAAGATGTTTGAGAGAATTTAAAGTCTTCAAAGAGCTTTTTTAAGTTGCATTTTTTAAATTCAAAAGTAGTGATTTTGGAAATGAGGGACAAAATTTTGGACCATAATAGGAACATCAAAGTTCAAACCAAGGTAGAAAAGTCCAACAAAACCAATTAAAATCAACATATAATTATATTCTTAACTTGAACATTAAAATGAGCATACAATTGACCTCTTCAAAATATACTTTTGCATGAATCACAATTATCTATTAGTTGATACTTAGAAGGTAAGAATAAGGTCAGTAATGTTGTGTTCCAGTTTAACCTAAAATCACTTGACAAAGTTTGAATTAAATGAGTTTCAGATATAGTTCAATCCTAAAGGTCAGCCTAACACTTGATCTCAAAAGTTCGAAAGGCTTGACTCCTATTACCAAAATAATGTTATTTTGGTACAATTGACATAATTTTTGTATAACTATAGTAAAATAATATCAGTTTGATACTACTAGGGTTGTGCAACTAAGAGCCTGTAAGTTGAGCTCGAATGCTGGTAATGGGTGTAATGTCCATACATTTTCATCCCTAAATAAGAAATGTCTATAACTTTTGTTTAGGAATCTATTACACTCTCACCACTTTAATAATTCAAGTTTTAATAAGTTTACTACTAGTCCATTACTGTATAGGTGACTTCCAACATTCAAAGAACTACCTTATTGACGTGTCTTCCTACAAAGCTAGATGTCAGTATAAGTCTCACCATACACTACAACAAACTAGGTTTTTAAGAACGAATTTAAATGCAGCTAAAGAAAGAAAAATCATCACTATTACTAGTGTGCGATAGTTCCATTTTGTCACCAAAGTCGTTGCTGAATCCCAGTAACAAAACAACATCGGTGACGTTTCAAAGAAGTCGTCACGAAAACATTTTTGCGACAAAAATAATTCGTTGGAAAAACTTATTACCGACGATAGAGATGAATGTCGGTAATGGTTTTGCGCGACGATTTCTTTTGGTAGATAGCAATCTTTTTCTATGAAACATTACACGCCAGTATTTATTTTTAGTGACGATTTATTTTTGGTAACAAAAAAGTTTTCGCTACCAATTCTTCTTGTAGGGAAATGTTTTAAAGACGGTTTCTAAACATAGGTAAAAAGCTTTTGTGACAAATTAGATTTACTCGCTAATATAATTATGTGACGATTTTATGTTTGGTAACAAAAAAGTTTTAGCTACGAAATGTTAGTTATAACAAAAACTTTTTACCAACGTTATTTATACGTAGTGA
>JAOSBN010000003.1:14390994-14402661 GCA_027563595.1 Erythroxylum suave | reverse complement strand
TTTGCATCTTCTAACAACTAATCCTAAGGTCTCTAATTGAATTACATAGGTTAAATATTATAAGATTATGTTATCAATTTATGAGTCCATTTATTAAGTTATGTCATCCTATCTCTAAGGCTGCAATCAACTCCTTTTAATTATGGTATATCTATTCACACTAAGATTTCTTAATCTATACGTATGAAATCAGATTTTCAATAAAACACATAATCATATCACAATAATCAATTAAACCAATTGCATTAATAAAGGAATCAAATCGTATCAAAGTATTAACATAAGGTTCATCTAACCTAAATACTAACTAGATGTTTAGTTACACATGATCGAACACGAAATCAAACATACATTAAAAGAAAAAAATAGAAAACAACAGGTTCATAATTCTAAATCTCCCTTATTGTCTTTTATCGAGTATTCTTGCGATGTAGAGGTGTGTTCTTATATTCTAATTGATTTTTCGATGATTTCTTCACGTTTTCCGCTTCTCTTAACCAAGTTCATCCCATGTCTAGACATTTTCCATGTCTGGAAATCACCTACCAAAGTCTCCTCTATTCTTTTCCTCTTGAAAATGTCTTTTTATCATGAAATTTATTTGTGGAGATGCACAAACTGTGCATAATCAGAATCATTTGAAAATTGAGAAATTACACGGACAGATGCACAACCTCACATTCCTTCAAGTTTTTGGCCTCGATATCTTCATATTTAGGTTATGATGTCTTCATATAAATTGTTGCTCCACTTCCTAGCTTTCCAATGGATCCTCTTTTGATTACAAAGCCCTGTCGTGAAACTTATGGGCCAAAAACCAAGGGAAGGTAAGACTAGTCTAAGACAGACTTCATATCTCATTCTTAGCCTTTTTAGCCACTCAAAACAAGAATATTAGGCCTCAAGTTATGCATAGGAATTATGTCCCAAGATTTTAGCTGGAATATGAGCTTTTGAATCACCATATTTGGATCTTATAAGCCTCAAATATGTCCATGTAAAGCTCAAGTGGTCAAGTTGCCAATTCTGTAGAAATAAGTTTTACTTTGAAAAAATGGTTGCTGGTCTAAATGAATTCAAATAGCTACGAATCTAGGTTTCCTAAAAATCTTGAGATGTCCTCTAATTATTCTCTGAAGACAACGTTTAGATTCAGACTCTCCATTTATGTTAAAAATCAGATATAGCTTTTGTGCATCAAATCTTTGCTTTATGCTGAATTTTCCTCTTAATTTATCTCCTTTAAGTTCGTGAAAGCAATTATAATCAGTGAAAGCACTTAGAGCGAATTAAGTACCAAATATAGGATAAAGGTACAAAATGTCAAGCACAATATATCAAACATGGGTGTAAAAATATATACAAATATCCATCTTTTAATGAGAGACAATCGTTAACTTCTTATTACATCAAGAAATAAGAGAGTTGTCAAGAAAAAAAATAGTATCTAATAGTAGATCGATGATCAATAGAGTCTCCAACCTAATTGGCATCAGAGTATGCATGTAAGTCCAATGAAGACGAATGACTAAAGTGAAGCCCATGAAACAAGGCGCCTCAAATGTATCAGAGTATACGAAGAACAACAAAAAAGTGAGTGGTACGAGGTGCATATATGAAATAATTGACAATGTGAACTACATGAGCAATATGTGGCCGAGTGATAGTAAGGTATATAAGACTACCAACTAATTTTCAATAAAGTATACCATCACTCAGAGGTCGAGTGGAGTGCTAGCAATCATGGTGTCAATAAGACTTGCATGAGAGATAAGATCAGTAGCATACTTGGCTTGAGATAAGTAGTAACTTGAATCTTCAGAAGATATTTTAATACCTAAAAAATAGCACAAGGGATCTAAATCTTTCATTTCAAATTATTGATAAAGACAATATTTGAGAGTAGCGGTCCTCTGGGTGTCATTGTCGATTATTATCATGTCAACAACATATAAAAGGAGAAGAGTGCATCCTTGATTTGCTTTTCAAATAAATAACGCATGATCATAAGAGTTGGATATAAAGTCAAGACAGTTTATCGTGAAGCTAAATTTAGCAAACCATGCTCGAGGAGCTTACTTAAGGCCATATAAGACTTTGTGAAGACGACAAACTTTATTAGGTGGATAAGAATACCTAGGTGGGGGTTGCATATATGCGTCTTCCAGAAGATCATCATTAACAAAGAAATGCTTCACATCCATCTAGAACAATTCCTAATGCTTGATTGTTGCTATGAAAATAAGAATGTGGATTGACATTAGATGAGCGACTAGAGCAAAGGTCTCCTCATAGTCAATACCATATTCTTGGGTAAACCTCTTTGTAACCAATCATGCTTTGTATCTTTCGACTGATCCATTAGGATCAAGCAATAACAAACCTATTTGGAGGAAGGTCAACTAAATCCTAAGTGTTGGTGTTGGTGTTGGTGTTGGTGTTGGTGTTACTGTTGAAGAGAGCCTGTAATTCTTCCGCCATTAGTTGTTATCATAAGGGGTTAGGGCTAGTCTCACGATAAGTGCAAGGTTCATATAGAGAGACAAATAGTGGATTAAATATAGAATTCTTTAAGACAAATAGATGATTGACTTACTTAAGAGGATCAACGGAGGGGATGTAAAGACTCAGTAGACTCTAGTGAATAGAAGAGGAAGAGTTATTCGGTGAGGATGGAGGATTTGCAGCCAGAGAAGATACAATAGAATCAGGCATTGGATGTGTTGAGCTACTAGAGTTGTAAAATGGACCTGCAGAAGAAACATCAGGAAACAAAGGTATGGTATGGTCAGGAAAAAAATTTATGTGAGGGTTCACTGACTTAAAAATTTGATATTGTGGAAAACATTTTATATTCCCAAAAAGTAACATGCCAAGAGATTCTAAGTCTTTAAGATAGTGGATCCCAATATCTAGATCCTTTGTGCTTCATCCTATACCCTAGAAAACAATATAGACGTGCTCTGGTTTCAAGTTTGCTGTCCTCATGAGTTTGTAATAGAACAAAGCACGTACTTCCAAGAACTTTAAAAGAATGATAATCAGGAGCATGATTGAATAAACGCTCATAGGGAGAGATATTACCAATGATAAGAGAGGGAATGAGATTGATAGTATATAGAACAGTAAAGGTTGCTTCTACCCAAAGGGTTTTAGGACAAGAAGATGATATAAGAAGGGCTCAAATAGTGTCAATAATATGTATATGTTTACGTTTGGCTTGATCATTTTATTGAGATGTGCTTGATAAGTTCACTGAATGATGGTCCCTTGTTGATTAAGAAAATTGATGAATTTTTTATCTTTGTATTTCGTTACATTATTAGTCTAAAATACTTTAATCTTGTAAAAGAAGTAAGTGCGAATCATATTACCAAAAAGAGAGTAAATGGTGAATATTTTAGATCTATGTAGTATTAGATAAATCCATGAATAAAGAGCAAAATTATCGACAAATATCATATAATATTTCATGCTACCCATAGTTTAACAAGGTACAAAATCATAAATATCAGAATGAGTTAGATCAAAAGGTGTTAAAGAGATAGAAATTGAGAGAAAATGGTAAAGCATGACTTTTATATAGTTGATGAGGGACATAATCAAAATGTTTAGTCTTAACATGACCTATTGCTAGAGATTAAAGAGCCTAATCTAAAGGCAGAAAGATGATCCAAATGAGAGTGTCATATATGATAGTTGACAACACCAACAATAAGCTTTAAAGAAAGCTTTAGTAAAGCAAGCTTAAATAATTGTCTAACCTTACACCCTTTTCTAAAGATCTTGTCTATCTATGGATCTTGCACAATGCAACCATAACTCAAAAAGATAAGTTAACAATAAGGTCACACAATTATCTAACAAAAATGAGATCTAATAAGAGTTTGGAAAACATAAAGGTTTAAGGTAAATGTAATGTGGATGTGTGAACAATACCTATATGTTCTACATGCATAGTAAAATTATCAGTAGTATGAACAACGTTTGAAATAGATGTTATTGTTAAAGATTCAAGAATAAAAGAATAAGAGGTCATACGATTACAATAGGCAGAATTGAGATACAAAAAGTTTGAGATACCTGATGTGACTTATAGGGCAAAGAAGGAGATTGTATCAGAATCTAGATGAAGTTATTGAAGAAAGACATAGAGATTCATTAAAGAAAAATTGGGAAAGGTGCTTTATGATGACCTCTCAGTGGTAGGAGTAGCAATGGAAGCATATTTAAGAGACTTTGAAGAATTACCTTGTCTAGAGTTCTATTCGAGTCGTTTTCTACATTCAGACATATGATGTCCAAGCTTTTTGTCGTGGCTGTCTTACCTGAAAGTATGAGTTGCAAGGATAATCTCAATAAATGGAATACATTTCTCCATTCAGAGCACATTGAGGTGACTTTCCTCTGAGATGGGCTCCTTAATGATAATGTTAAGATTGGGTAGAGTTCCTCTAGGAAGAAGAAAGCTGTAAATGAGTTCAAATTCATCCTTAAAAGTCATAAGTAAATGTCATATATGTTGAGAAACTTGAAGATTTGCATAGATCATAGTAGTATCAAGACTAGGCCAGACAGAATCACCAAATGCTAGTTAATCAAATCCTAAAGTTCTTGCAATTCAGACATATAATTGTGTATTGTCTGTCCAAGTTATTACAATCGATAAAGTCTCCTGTACAACTAAAATTGGTGGACATCAGCTCATACAAAATAACAATTTTTCAAAACATTTCATACCTCCTGAGTTATGTCAAAGTGTCAAAAGTCAAATTTGATGGTTCATTTCATGTATTCTGAAACTGTGTTAGGATTTGATGGTTCATTTCATCCTATGCCCCTAATCATTTAGTAAATACAACAATGTTTTCATCTTTCTTTTGAGTGGATTTAGGTATTTTTTTTCTAGTAACAATACACCAAAAGAGTCTTCCCTTAAGAAAGCTACACATTTCTTCTACCTAAAGATCATAGTTGGAGCTTTCAAAGACTATGTTAATAGGGTTGGGAATGTATTGAGGAAGTCTAGAGACATCTATAATGAAAGAAGACAATAAAATATGAGAAAACCTACTTATAGAGATGGAATTTGGTTATTCTGACCTCATAATTGGATTCAGAACATCAAAAAATCTTAGGAACCAATATGGTTTATAAAGAACTTGAATTAAAATATATTGAACCAAATAGTTAAAGTATCGGTTAATTACTTTTCAAATTAAATCAAGATCTAAACTGAATTAAGGAGGAGAGGACAAATGGAAAAATAAGGTAAGATATGAGTATAGATGATGTGTAAGTATGTATGCTACGATGGCAATGAGCTGGCAACATGTGGCAAGTGACATGGTAATGACTAGAATTCTAAATTACAAGGCAAATGACATGGTGTTGATGTGCTTCCCAACTCCTGTTAATAAATAGTGTCGTTTAGCTTTCAAGCAAAATGACGAAATTTAGACCTTCTTCTTCATCCAAACACTTGCAACTAGAATTTTGGAATCTAATGGCTTCAGGTGGCGCGTGATGATGCATGGGGCGGCTTTTGGTGATTTTTTTGCATCGTTGTAATCTACTTAAAATGAGTAACAATTTAAAATATGGAAAATTGTTTTCAAAGCAGGTTTAGAAATTTAGAATATGAAAGCATAATGCTTTGAGAAAGAATGAAGAAGATTCAAAATTTTGACTTTTTTTCTCACAAATGGGACTTTGATACCGTGTAGAAATAAAGAACTAAAAGGAAATATAGAAATGTTCTCTATATTTCTGTGTGTCTATAATGTGATGTACTTCCGTCTATTTATACACTCTAAATGACTCTAATTAAAGAAACAAATTAATTAAATATTACATAGCATTAATGTACCCGATTTTTGGAGGAAATTTTAGCTAATTAGATGCTGAAAGTTGACCGCCAGTTTACGTTAATAGATATATTATGACTTGGTAATGAAATGAAATGATTTGTATGATTATTTACATGTTATGGCTCTTTAACCAAGCGAAACGCTATGGGCCCTATCGTCTTTTACGCCTTTTGTCACGGCTTTCGCAACTAATTACTCACTTGAAAATGAGTTAGCTTGTAAGCCCGTCAGTTTCAGCAGTTTCAGAATTGGACTCAAGCTCTTTCCGGGTGCGCACCAGTTAAATCACTTGAGACTTTAGGATGATTCCCCTTTGCTCCCGTTTGTCCTTAACCAAACTCTTCAGCTTCAACGCTCGTTGCTCGTCCCATGAAGTTTTACCAACAAACGGAGCACCCTTGACTTGTGTCAAGATGCAATTCAACACTTCAGAGAGTTCGGCCGAATCTGGGACAACAAAAATGATGCCTTTGCGTGCCAATGGACTTTGCCCATGTGGTAGAAGGCATTTTTTTGCCGCAGCCACAGCTTTGCTTCCAATTTGTCCTCCTCATTCAAAGGCTTCTCCTGATTCAACGTGTGATTATACGGTATCATGACGAATACTAATAGTTAATGATTAACTGGTATATGGAGAAATATTTGGTTTGATTTAATCCAAGTGACATGGTTGCAGACTATATTGAATAGATTTCATCCTCCAAGACCCGATTGGTATGAGGAATTTTATGCATCAGTTCTGAATTCTTCCATGAAGTCTTATGAGGCAGAGGTCAGTTGTATTTCCAAGTAAAGATTAGTTCGTGCAAATTTTGATCTCCAACGTCCCTTTCTGTTTTTTGTTTCTCTTCTAAAGTTGTACTATCTTATTGGTGAAGATTGGAGGGTACAAGTCACAGCTCTTTGCAAATTTGAGAGGGAAGGCACAGAAAGTCTTGGAGGTTGGTGTTGGTACCGGTTCTAATCTCCGGTATTATACCAATGGCGCAGATGTCCAGGTTTTGGGTATGGATCCTAACAGAAAAATGGAAAAATATGCTAAGGCAGCGGCATTATCTGCTGGTGTATCGCCTATGAATTTCAAGTTTATCCAAGCAGTATGTGTACTTTTCCCACGGTCACCATATATAAAAGAAATTATGTTCTTATCACATAAGACACAGATAATCACGCATGCCCAGGACGCTGTTTCCTTTGCATGGAAAAGTTGTCCTTTTAATCACTTGACAAGTTTGATAATCCCATTTTGTTTAGGTGGATATGTCAGTTGTACTAATTTTCTTTTCAGTGGCATTAACTCAATGATTATGTGCAGGTTGGGGAGGCTATACCATTAACCGATTCTTCTGTAGATGCAGTTGTTGGAACTCTTGTACTCTGCTCAGTTAAAGATGTTGATCAAACACTGCAAGGTAAGTAAATTTTCTGGGACTTGCAATTTTTCTAGAACAACTGTTTGACTTACTCTTCATTCACAAGTAGTGTCTTTAACATCCTTATATTAGAATATACCAACTTGAACGCAGCAAACGTACACAAATTGAGAGTGCTTGCCTTAGAAAACTGGAGCTACTTCTAAGCAACTGACGAGATGCTTGAACTTCTTGTTTTGTCTAGAGGTGAAGAGAGTACTTAAACCTGGAGGTGTGTATGTATTTGTGGAGCATGTGGCTGCAAACGGTAATATAACATGTGCTTTAATTCTAGAAACAAAAGTGATAGGGCACTTTGAGGTTGTTCATCACCTAATATGGTGTTTAAAATTCTATTGAGGTTGCAGAGGGAACAATTCTTCGGTTCATTCAATGTGTTCTTGATCCACTGCAACAGGCTGTTTCTGATGGTTGCCACCTGACCAGGGAAACAGGGAAAAATATTTATAAAGCTGGTTTCTCCAATGTTGATTTGAACACGGCTTTCTTGTCTAGTGCCTCTATTATAAATCCTCAAGTCTATGGAATAGCAAGAAAGTAGAAACTGAGAGTGAGATCATGCTGCCAAAGATATACATGGCCAAGAGCATAAGTGAACCATGTACCCCGCAAATTCCATATGAAAGATCTCCTCATACCTAAATAAGGTCTAAAGTTCTAAAAGACCTGGACGAACAAAGTAAATTAGAATTACCTCACAAGAAAAGCATGAGATATTTCTTCCCTTTTTTTTGGTTGTTGTGAAGGGTTTATAACACTAGATAAATTCAGAATTCTTTTAGTTTTGCGTCTAGTTGGTATCTCTGTCGCAAACTGCAAGCTTTATATCTCCTTTCCAAAACATTTGTATTGTATAACCCGTCCGAGAACAAACTTTGGGTTACATTGTTTGGATTTTTCTAACGTTTGAATATGAACCGAGTTGTTCTTCCTCGCCTAGCGGGCAACCAATCATTAATGTCTAATAAGTAACAAAACTTGATTAACTTATAAGCGGAAATGGTCTGGATTCAAGTTGTTCATGGCTAGAACAAGGACATATTCATTGCTAATGAACAAGAACATGTACGGAACAAAATCCAATTACAGACATGTTCCGTGGAAGTCTTTTCAAATTTGAATTAACGTTGTTTTTGGATAGATTACTCCTTAACCTATTTCAATTTAGTAGCAATCTTACATCAGAAGGATATAAAAGTGGAGAGTGAGAATATATAAAAAAGAACTTATAATTCAATACCTTAACATAAAGTGTCATTATGTGTTCTATTAGAGGTAAATATTGATAAATATTCGTTCTCTTTTATATTCAGGAAGCAACCAAAGTTCAACAGTCCAATTGAACTCTATCTATATCGTTTTGGTATCGTAGTGTGATTAAAAGGCAATAATAAGGTCACATGATCCATGATTCCATGTAAGCCTTACTGGCCAACAAAACTGACCCATCAGGATAGTATTAGACTCTAGTCTGAAGTACTTCCATATGATTCGCATGTCGGTAACATGGTATATGGTTCTACAACGTCATCAAACAGTTAAGTTAATGAATTGATGAGCGGCAACCGTCTTTTCTTAATTGTCAGTATACTGCTTTTGATAGAGTTGGATCGTTTTTGATGGTCCGCCATGGAGCAATACAGGAACTCAATGTTGATAATCCCTACTGCTTCTGATGGAGTTGGATTGTTTTCGATGGTCCGCCATGGAGCAATACAGGAACTCAACGTTGATAATCACGAGCCATCAACTAGAAAAGGTAATGAAATGTGATTGGTTTAAATTGGACTACCCACTCGATCATGTAACCTAGTATCATCGATTCAGCAATTGCATCCATCTTACAATGGGCGGCTGTGGTGGGGAAATTGTAGAGATTGCTATCCAAAATATTGTAATGTAATTTCCTTAATCGTTTGAAAGCCTTGCTTGAACAAGAATTATGCATTCTTCTCCTTGCTAGGTCAACTTCTTGGACAGTTTCCCCTGCACCAATGAGCTATTCATGTGATTTTCGTTGTACTTCATCGGCATACTCCTAGAATCAATCTTCCTATTCTAACAATCTTGAGACTGGTGATTTCACTTCATCCATTCCAGATGGTATTGGCACTAAACTGATATTCAAATCATTTCTGTCATCTCATCGAAACTTTGCAAGTTGCAATCTTTTTCATCCAAACTCATTCATCTCTAATACTTTTCCAAGTCAAATTCCAGGAGAGACTTCCAACTCCTCAGAAGGAGTTTGATGCCACTTCTCTCTGCTAGGTCAACTTCTTGGACAGTTTCCCCTACACCAATGAGCTATTTATGTGATTTTAGTTGTACTTCATCAGCATAATCCTAGAATCAATCTTCCTATTCTAACAATCTTGAGACTGGCGATTTCACTTCATCCATTTCAGATGGTAGTGACACTGAACCGATGTTCAAATCATGTCTGTCATCTCATCGAAACTTTGCAAGTTGCAATCTTTTTCATCCGAACTCATTCATCGCTAATACTTTTCCAATTCAAATTCCAGGAGAGACTTCCAACTCCTCAGGAGGAGTTTGATGCCACTTCTTTGCAACGGGATACTAATCTTGGAGTATTGCTAGCAGTGGCACTGATTTTGCTGTCTGCCCTTGGTGCATCTGAAATTTTTAATTATCAATCATGTATCGGACTTGATGTATTCAGATGTGGCTTGTGTAAGAATTTTGTCTGAAAGATCCTCCAGAAGTTCTGATCGGACTATGAAAAGTGGAGGCATGCTTGTTGCTGGGGTGCTTTCACGTGGTCATGTTTTCCGTGTATAATGTCTCGAGAAGAATACATCAAAGGCAAGTAAAATGGTCCTTCTTGCCCTCTATGCTCCAAGTTCTGGGAAGGAAAACCCCCAAATCTGCGGCATTTTCCCAGGTTTAGAGATGGCGTCCCTAGGCTTAGAACATCAAGGTTCTGGGGCTTTCTCTTGCAGATGGAAGATTTTGTTCAATGGTCGTCAAGTTCACCCCCACGCGAGACCACTTAGCCAGAACTACATTAAAAGGAAACAACTCTGGCAAGGAGTTTCCAGGGAAAGCTGACAAGGAGAAATTCTGTTGATCTGGGAGCAATGAGGTGCTTGAAGGCAGTAAGCATTACGAGTATGCAGAGATTATTTTCCGTTGTGCTGATGAGGGATGCTTTACTACTTCACAGATAGCCATTGGTTCCAAACGCTTGTTAAAAATTGTTAGAGATCACCTTCTCTAATGACTGACGATTTGTATTAGCAGAAACTAACACAAGCAGTGAACGCAATAAAACAGTAGAATAGGAAGAAAATATGTAAAAGAGATGAAAGAATGGCGATGTTGATATTCCTCAGGTAGACTTTGAGAGCTAGCTAATCTCCATAATTCCACCTTCTAGTATATAATAACCGAATGAATATTCTCTCTCTCTCTCCCCCCCCCCCCCATACCAACATTTTATTCCCCGTTCTAACTAACACTCACCTGACTCACCTCTCCTCTAAGACTTCCGAATTTACCCTTACATATTGCCCATATTGCTAGGATTGCTATACTTCGTATTTTTCCTCTTACTATATTGTTGCTGGAATCGGGTCTCAACAAAAATTTAAGGAGAAAAATATAAAATTATGTTACTTTATATAATAGTTTCATCTTAACTACTGATTAAAATCAAGGTTGTAAAAATGTAAAGAAGTTGATAATTCATATTTTGATTCCAGAACATTGTTACTTCACGTGGTGTCTATGTAAGATCTATTTTAGATTATTGATCATTCCTTTCATCCAATTCTACTAACTAATTCAAATGTCAGGCGTTTATAAATAAGTACTTTATATCAAATCATGGAATTAGTAAATTCTGGTGGATTCAACCCAACGTGTGATTGTATATTATGAGCATTCATAAAGTTAAGCCCAATTAAAGTGATTTATTAAGATTAAAAGCTTTGAGCTATATGATATCTAATAAAGAATAGACTTTAATCTAGAGACCCATAAGTCTTGATTTCTATTTTATGATGGACTAAAATAGAAATAAGACAAATTATTTAAAGAGTTAGGATTATGGTCCCCAACTGATATGAACAGTTGTCTTTTCTGATATTCTATCAGTCAAAGAAGAGATGGCTCTTGAAAGAAAACAGACGTACATATGGACTTGGAAGACAGATAACCACAAGACTCAAAAATCACATTGTTCTCGTGGATTCAGAGATGCTTCCACAACAGATCTAAGTTCTCTTGATGATTTGACATAATTGTTTTTGTGATTGGTGATAGTTTTCACCATAAGGAATTAAATTCTATTAAGTGGTATCAGAGCCTCTTTCGTATTAGATCATTAAGAATTTTTT
>JAOSBN010000003.1:14362045-14372408 GCA_027563595.1 Erythroxylum suave | reverse complement strand
TCATACCAAACACATAACACTTTTTCAAAGCATTCAAAGAGTTATAAAGCATGTTCATGAAGTAGTTGAAATTGTTTGTTTCCATCATTTGAAAGAACACATTAATGGCTTATTACTTAATCATAAAACTAGAACCCACCTTGAAATCCTTGCTTGTTACTTGCTCAAATGTGCCCTTCCTCTTGCTCCTCTTGCCTCACTTGATTTCCTTAAACAATAACCAAAATTCCATTCAATTCGGTTCAAAAATTAGAAAGTTACTACCTAAACAATTTCGTACTATCCTTATGCATGAAACAAAATTATATGCTCGACTTCCATCCAAACATTGAGATTCTTAGAGACTAAATTTAGACTTGATTCCTCACACAATTTGTATCCCTATGTCTCTAGTTTACACAAAATCAAAAATCATCTTGTTTGGACATCTACAAAAAAAGTTATTCCTAAAATACCCAAACATGTCTCTGCGGGAAAAATGGATTTCGCCGCGGAGAAGTCAAAAGTTCGCCGCGGCGAACTTCTCCAGAAACTCACTCCGAAGACTTTTTTTGCTACAGTTTCCATCTTTTCATTTCCCCCCCTTCATATATAACCCTTATTAACACTAAACCACCTCTTCTACTTCATTTTCAAGCTCATTTCGACCCAATATCATTGACAAATACGTCAAAATCTATCTTCGATCTTTAACCCTAAAGGAGAATACTTGCCTATAGCATTCACTAACAACTTCCCACACATGCTAAGCTATATTTGAGTTTCATCTAACCAAACAAAATGGAATAATGCTCATACTTACTTGTTGATGCTTCAAATTCTTCAAAATCTTCAAGAATCTCCAAACCCTAGCTTTCCTCTTCTTCTTCTCCTTTCTTCTCCCTCACTCACGATTCTTTCTTCAATTTCAATGCAACACAACATCTTCTTTCACTTATTCCTTAAATAAATGAGCCATGACCACTATGCCCTTCCATGTAATTCCTTAGCCTTCTGCCTTAAGTGATCTTCCAATTTTGCCCTTATACATTCTTACTTCTTCAATTTAATTTACACCATACTATACTCTAACTTAATCTTAATTTCTCCATTTAATACTTCCAATTATATCAATCTAAGCAATAAATCCTCCAATCATTTACTTGCAAATTAAACTCCAAACAAAATAATTTATATTCCAAGACCACAAAATTTAATCAATTCATGCTTAATAAAATAAATAAAAAAAATTTGGGGCCAACAAATATAATCAATTTATTTATATTCATAAATTATTTCATTTATAAACTTAATTGAGTTTTATTTCATTTATTATTTAAACCACTTTTAAATGTAATGAGTTTTATTTTTTAAAAAGCTAGGTCTTTATAAAACTTGATTTCGTTTTGTATAATCAAACTTAACTCAAACATGAAATTTGTTAAAGAAATTGAATTCAAACCCCCTAATTACAAACATAGAACTGTTGCGTATTAAAATTTTGCATTATATTTATAATAAAAAAATCCAAGTTAAACTTAATGAAATTTAGTTTGATTAAACCTTTTTTATAGTTCTAATTATAATCAATTAGTGAAATAAAATTATTAAAAGCTTCTTTATTAGGTAGATATGGCAACAAATTGGTCGAGTCAAACTTGATGCTACTTACACTTGGCCTAAAGGTCCTTATAGGCAATCCAAATCTAATTCAGAACTTGATCGAAGATAGCACATAGTACTCAAGTCCAAGGCTAGAAGTTGCCTAAATCAAATTGCCAACACCCATCGATGTCTAACCAGCTTGACCGGTTCATTGACCTTGCTATCTTCTACGTCTCTCTAACAAAGAGATCATCAAAGATCCAAAAATATCCAAGATATATCATTCTCACACCAACGATCCAACTCATAATAGTAAAACTATCTAACTCATGCAATGGGTCACAATAAAACAATAACATTTAACCTATGTTTTGATTTTTAAGTCTCATGTCATCTAACTCATACCTATGTTCAAGACATGCCTCCCTTTATGAAATGAAAGAAGCTGAAAATGCAAAAGGAGACATTAAAATGTGATGGTTGCTTAATACCTTGTTTAAGAGAAAGAGGCAAAAGAATTTCGTAAAATAAAAATTAAGATGAAGGAGAATTTAGAAAGCTAAAGGAGAAGTAGAGAAGATTAAGAAGAAGCAACAAAAGAGCAAGTTGTTTGATGCACTACGTAAGAAAAAAGTGAACATAACAAAAAAAAAGGTGAACTTAATAAAAGAACGTCAAAAGATAAAGGAGAAGTAGAGATTCGTCAAGATTCAGCTTTTAAGTTAAGTCAGGTTATAGAATCCAAACTCAAACTTAGTTCAAAATTAAAAAATACTAAATCTGAAATTCTAGTAATTTAAATTAAATTCTTAGATTTTGAACTAAATGGAGCCAAATTTGAACTTAATTGTCATTTTTATTATTAGGACATGATAATATTTGTCTTTACTTTTGAAGATAACAATATGTTTGCCTAGTGTAGAGCACCTGGTTGACGTGATTTGCAGGATATTGCATTAATCTGGAGGTTTATCCAATACACATTCAAAGGATAGCGGCTACAGGTTCCTCCATTCCAAAAATATATTTTTTTTAGTTATTTCTATATACTATTTATTAGGATTATATAAACTTTTATGAAAAATGAGGTATTTCTATATTTCTTTTATTCAATAAATCTTTGTGAATTATATTTCTAATGTTTGTGTAAGTTGATATATTTCAATGAATATCATTAAATTTGAACATTATTTTTAATATTAGATTGTTTGAAATTTACTAAAACATCCTATGATCTCCTTGTAACATCTATAATAAAAATGTTAAAACGTATACAATCGATTGTAACAAAATTTAAAATATTATGTAGATAATATTAAATTTAGTTATAATATTTCAAAATTTATAATTAAGTTATAAAATTTACAACTAAGTTATAATATTTCAAATATGACAATTTAGCTAAATCAAAGGAAATAAAGATCAGTGAGGTTGTATTCATCAATCGAACACACTAAGGATTTATTACATGGAAAATAAAAGGGAGAAATCCACTTCATTTTGAAAGTGAATGATAACAAAACTATGATATTATTTAGTAGTCGTACCCACTTTGTAGATGTTGAAAAGAAGTGACCAAGAATATCACAAGTACTGGTGGTGTTTGGTTTCACTTCCTGTGGCTGTGATTTCATATATCCGTTGAATAATTTATTCAAACTAATTTGGTATGCATTCAAAAATAATGACTACAAATTTTTAATTATATATAACAAGTACAATTTTGAAATTTAAACGGATGATGAAATGACAATAATTAAATGAAATGACGGACAGGTAAAATGCATAACCTGAAAATAAAAATTTACATAATAAACTTCAAAAACATTCTATTAAAAATTGTTGTTAATATGTATTCCTAACCCTCAAATTCTGATCGACTAACAAACCCGGACTAAAAAACCGATGTACGAATTGATTTCAATACCACCTTATCATTTGTAGAAGAAAAAACAATATCAGAATTTCTAAGAATTATGTTCTTTACCGTAAAGTGAGGTTAATATATGAGTAGGCATTGAGGTGTGGCCTCATCCTCCTGAACTCACAACCTCTATGTTCAACCTGAGCTCCGTCACCTATATGAAAAGGGTTTCATTTTTTACGTGATGTTGGAATCAAATTACCTTGTTATGGTCCCTTATAATAAGCCTCCCTAGTGCTTTGGCTAGAAGTACCTAACTGATAGCCATGGGTTGCTCAAAGTGAAAGCAATATAAGGGAATAAACAATATTAATTCTTTAATTTGGTTTATGCACTTCATAGCCTAAATACAGGGTGTATTTGGGGTTAGTTAAGTTCGTATCTAACATCTTCAGATTCTTTGTTGATCACAAACATCATTTGTTCCGTCCATTCGCATCTCAAGGCCTAGCTCCATTCCCATCTGTGTTTCATTCAGGCAGAAAATGTTGTTCCTAGTTTTAAAAATTAAGAGAAACATGTTTTCCTTTCCTAAAAAGAATTCAAACGTGTGACTTTTTATTTTGGTTGAATTTCAATAGGACAATAATAAAAATAGAAAATTTTCGATTAATTTCTTCTCATTAGAAGAAACATGTATTTCAAATATTGATGATAAAGTGAAATATAGGAAGAATTGAGGTCCACACTCTTTATTTGACAAAATGACATCGCTTTACACCTTCCTTTCGGGCCAAGTTTGTTATCCTTATTTTGAAAACGACAGCTTTCAAGGAAAAGGAAGATAATGAAACAACCCTTAATCCTATGATTGTTTTATTAACGAGGTTTTTATGTTACATCATTATGATTGTTTTATTAACGAGGTTTTTATGTTATACCATTTTTTTATAGTGAGATTTTAATTATTTTAATTTCTTCAATAACATTTTATAATTTAGTAATTATTCGAATAAGTATTTCTAAAACATTTTGTTTGTCATCTGTCGACTTAATTTTTCAATTAAGGTAGAATTACTTATAGACTATTTTGAGTTATAACATTTTGCTTATAGTTTTGTAAAATACCAAAACCACGAAATTATTTCGATTGAAGGAATTGAAACCATATGAATGTTTTTCTTTAAATATAACATCGATCACTCTCAATAATTAAAAGTAATAATAGTCAACCGCTAATTGGGAAAGAAAATGGATTATTGGTGTTTTAAGGTCATAGAAGATCTTAATTAAATGCATGATAACACTTTATAACAACACCTCACATGGGAGGAGTGAGTAACAAGAAAAGCATGAATACAGCTGACACCATATTGCTAATTACTATTAACAAGATCTCAACAGCATCTTCCCACTTGAACTTTTTGAGATGGAGAGTATCAAAATCTAAGCTAGGTAGTTGGACAGACTAGAGAGACCAAATCCTTAGCAGTAGTGAAAACGAAACCTAGGATAAAACACAGGGAGAGAAGAAGAAAAATCTAATGCCGAATCAACCTTGACAACATGGTCGGTCCAGCTAAGATCCTTAATTTTCTAGGTATATACAGCCAAATGCCTATATGGACTGCTACTAATTGGACGTATCCAAACCCAGAGGTTGGTCTTAGGCTGTTAAAATTTAGCCTCAAAATCACCATTTTGCTCCCACAAACTGTCATTTCTTTCAAGTAACAGTTTTTTAAGTTGACTCGAGTGCTACAGCTACTTTTCAAATCAATAGTGCCCAAAATTTGATAGTTTTAAGCCTTTAGCAAAGCTTGAGTTTTTGTTAGATATATGTTGAATATATCTATTTTATTTTTATTTTGGCATATGTTTAAATTGGCATCTCTTTATGACCCTTTAATTCAAATATCAGTTGAATAATTTTATACATATAATAGAATTATATCTTATATAGGAGTTGATTTGGTGAAGGATTGTTTAAGGGTATTGCAGTATTTTTATCTGCTTATACGAAGGGATTTCTGCCTTTCACTACAAGTTATTGCTATTCAAGGAGAGATTTAACACATTAGACTTACGGCAGATATATTCGTGGTTGTTTTTTGGTGAATAAAACACATAAGACTTCCAATCTAATTGGTGAGTGGATGCGCAGGTGTACGTAGGCAGTGAGTGCAGTGGGTGTGTTTTTCAGCTGGTTATATACATATGTGTCACTTGAGTAATATATGAGATTTACAGCAAAAAGTGTAGTGGTGTGCAGTGAGTGAAGTTTGCATGTTTTTCACCTGATAGCATACATGGATGTTGCTTGAAAATTTCATGGGAGTCTCAGCAAAAGGTGTAGGTGTGTGTATGAATGGCTTATGAGAAGTGATTTGTAAGTGAATAAAAATCTAGAGCTGATTGGTGTGTGTTGCGTATTGGGGCTGCCTATCCATACGTTCTACACTGTTCTTTACTAATCAGATGTTAGTTGATCAAGTTGGAAATCATCCTTATGGAGTGGCTCACATGCAGGAACAACTGTCAGATTTTTCTTAAACGACCTTCGGTTATAGGGAAGTTGTTCTTTTTGAATTTCAAGTGTGTTAAGTTTTTGTTATTAATTCTTTAAACACTCGGATTTTTTATTTATTGTCTTTCATTAATTAATAGTTGTTTAGGAAAATCCTTTGACAAGGTTAACACGAGTCAGTCATGTTTTTGGGTTTGAAAAGTCTTTCATGGGAAATGAGGTTGAGAGATAGTTTAAAGGAGTGAGTGGTGTCGGCTCTGTAAGGCCTTGGGAAAATCTATTGTACTTAAGTGAAAGATTTAATCTGGGTGAGGGCCCCACAGATATAGGTAAGGAGTGTCGAACTGTATTACCAAATTTATGGTGTCGTCTGTTTATTTTTCTTTGATTGATTTTACTTTTATTTGTGCAAGAGATGATTGTGTAAAATCGGACAGTTTGCGAAATCATTAACCTATATGATTTTTCAATTGGTATCAAAGTTGGTTCCCGACTCGTTGTGTCAGCAAGGACGCTGGGCTTAAAGTGGGATGACCAGCAAGGACATTGGGCCCCAAGAGGTGGATTGTGAGAATCTCACATCGGTGGGAAAGAAGAACAAAGTATGCCTTATAAGGAAATGGATACCTCTCCCCCAAATACGTGTTTTCCCAACTAGGCTGGGAAGAGCAAAAACGTGAGGGTTTAGGCTGGACTCAAAGCCCAAAACGAACAATATCTATGGGCAGGTTATCTGGGTTGTCTAGACAATACCCACGAAGTTGAAATTGATTTTGCTTTTCACCTAGGACTCGGTACATCTATATTTGTCTTTATGTTTTCTTCCTGTCAAGATTGGCTACATTATTTGTATTGTGTTAATTTGGTTGGGCTTCACAAATACTGTGTTGTGTTAAATTGTTGAGATTGGTTGGGTTGTTTGTTGTTTTCATAAAGCATGAGAAAAGATAAAGGAAAAATGGTTTCTTCAGTGTTGGAAAAGAAATCAGCCGCTCTAACCTGTCGCTCAAGTAGATTAATGTTCAGTTCAGCATCTGGAAAGAAAATCAACAGGGAAGGGTCATCATCTACAGCTCCAATTAACATTCCCGATATCATCTCTGTTCGGGATTCGGACTACGATCTCCATCAAGTGATTATGTCCATGATTGAAGAATCCAGTTCAGATTCAGATGATATTCCTACAGCACCTGCTCCATCATCTGCGCCTCCTATGGCCTCTTCGAGATGCACAAAGAAGCAAGATCAAAAATCCACCGACCACCACGACGTCATTCCTCTGCCCATTTGACTGCAGATAATGCTATCTCCTTCAAGTTCTATTCATCCAAGGATGAACAGAAATGGGCCACTCTTCATAATGTTGGCTTGGTTCTTAATCGTCGAATCAACCTAAAAGAGTTTCAACAATAGAGTCTGGTCATCTTGTTATCGGAGAGGTGCTTATTACAAGCATCCGTGCTTCCGCAGCATTATGACTCTCACCTGGTAAAAGAATTTTACTGTAATTTGTGTTCTAATATTTTAAATGAGGTTGCTCTGAGTTATAGGGTAGTATATGTGCGGGTTAGGATAATCCGATTTAATGCTGCGAGGTTAAATGTATTCATAGGTTTTGACAATTTGATTGGTGATCTTCTATATGACAATGATTTGTCTGTGTCAAATGATTTGATTGCTGCAGTATTGACTAATGGTAAATTGACTACTTGGCCATCTAGTTCCGTTTTTTGCTCTTCAATGCTTACCCAAAAGTACTTCGTACTTTTTAAATTAGTGGTGACAAATTTGATGCCAAGTACGCATGTAGTTTCCATCTACTTGGCACAAGCTAAGTACTTTATGCTATCGAGACTGGAATGAGGTTCAACCTTGAAAAGTTCATCATTGAAGTAATGTTGGCGACTAAAAGTAAGCCGTACTCTCTACTCTACTTTCCATGTTTAGTAACATAATTTTTATATGCAAATCAAGTGCCTAGGGTAGAGTCAAGTGTTTTTGAGTTAACAGCCTTAATGAATGTAAATCAACAGATTTTCCATCAATCCCAAGTGGTGAATTTGCCATATGTCACACCTGGTCCTTCGGATGCTTCAAGGTCGATGGTTAATCCTCTGCGGCTTTTTTTGCAAAAATTGAGAGGATCGAAGGCATCCTTCAGGTAGCCACTAAGTCTCTCTGGAATTTGAAGTAATGCATTTTCAGGAGCCGCCTTTCAGTTTCCCCGGCGGCTCCTGAAAATAGCTTTTTGGCACATATTGTCTCAAAGGGGGAGAGATATTCTGATTTGTATTGTTTTCGTGCTACTATATGTGTTGACTGAATTTTTATTGTATTAACTGCTTTGATGGTGTTGACTACTTTGTTGACTGCTGATATGACACTAAGGGAGAGTTCTTGGATTGAATTCAATTTTTATATGCCAAATTATGTGACTTAGGGGAGCTTTAGAGTTGTGACAATATGCCAAAAAGGGAAAGATTGATAGATATATGTTAAATATATCTATTTTATTTTTATTTTGGCATATTTTTAAATTGGCATCGTTTTATCACACTTGAATTCAAATACCAGTTGGATAATTTTGTAGATAGAATAGAATTCTATCTTGTATAGGAGTTGATTTGGTGAAGGATTGTTTAAGGGTATTGTGGTTTTTTTATCTACTTATACGAAGGGTTTTCTCCCTTACACTACACATTGTTGCTGCTCAAGGAGAGATTCAACACATTAGACTTGTGACAGATATATTCGTGGTTATTTTTTCGGTGAATAAAACACATAAGACTTGCAGTATAATTGGTGAGTGGATGTGCAGGTGTGCGTAGGCAATGAGTGTAGTGGATATGCTTTTCAGCTGATTATATACGTATCTGTCACTTGAGTAATATATGAGATTTATAGCAGAAAGTGTAGTAGGTGTACAGTGAGTGAAGTCTGCGTGTTTTTCACCTGATAGCATACATGGGTGTTGCTTGAAAATTCCATGGGAGTCTCGGCAAAAGGTGTAGGTGTGTGTATAAATGGCTTGTGAGAAGTGATTTGTGAGTGAATAAAAATATGGAGCTAATTAGTGTGAATTGCGTATTGGGGCTGCCTATCCATATGTTCTTCACTGTTCTTTACTAATCAAGTGGTAGTTGATCAAGCTATAAATTATCCTTGTGGAGTGGCTCACATGCAGGAACAACTGTCAGATCTTTCTTGGAGGACCTTCAGTCATAGGGAAGTTATTCTTTTTTAATTTCAAGTGTGTTAAATTTCTGTTATTAATTCTTTAAACTCTTGGCGTTTTTATTTATTGTCTTTTTATTTAGGAAAATCCTCTGACGAGGTTAACACGAGTCAGTCGTATTATTGAGTGTGAAAAGTCTTTCACAGGAAGTGAGGTTGAGAGATAGTTTGAAGGGAAGAGTGGAGTTAGCTCTATAAGGCCTTGGAAAAATCTATTGTACTTAAGTGAAAGAATTAATCTGGGTGAGGGCCCCGTAGATGTAAGCAAGGAGTGTCGAACTGCGTTACCAAATTTTTGATGTCGTCTATTTATTTTTCTTTTGATTGACTTTACTTTTATTTGTTTCAGAGAGGATTGTGTAAAATCAGATAGTTTGCAAAATCATTAACTATACGGTTTTTCAGTTTTAATTAAATTTTTTTGTAAGGTTATATTGTTCATTAGCTTTTGTACAATTTGTAAGTAATTTGTTTTGAATTTATTACGTCAAAGGTACATTTGAGAGATCTACATTTTGAATAAATAATAAAATTTAAAAAAATACAAATTTTTAATCATAAGAGATAGCTTGAACTAGATCTTGACTGCTGTATAATTTATACTTGTAATAAAATTCAACCTTGTTTTACTAGAAATTTTCATAGCCGCTCTACAATTAAATTGCATAAACATATATACGATTGAATTGTAAACAAGAGAAATTATGGGATAAGCCAGAGGTGTCGTGTTAACTTGATAGCATATGGTATGTCAAATATCATACTATAATTTAAATCAAATCAAATAATTTAAATAAAAGGATATAACTTATTTTCTTGTTCATTATTATATGACTTTATTATTGGAATTATGTTTATGACCCATTCGTTATATAATAGATTGAGCACCTTTGTTTTTGGTTGTTAACTTTGTTTAAAAACATAAAAATGATTATATTATCATATTATATTTATTGCTTTTATCGTAATATGATAAGTCCTTAATTAAATTTATACACTTGCTATCATAATAGAGATTATGATAATGAGAGTCAAGTCTTTATAGTCTAATTTAAAAGTGTTCTTGATCATATGATAATCAAATAAGGACTTTAATGATCCAATTAGATCAATATGTATGTAATAGTATCTATTGGATGGATATTAGTAGATCT
>JAOSBN010000003.1:14317272-14341337 GCA_027563595.1 Erythroxylum suave | reverse complement strand
ATGAAATAACAAATGAAATAACAAATTAACAAATTCTGGTATAACAAAATTATGCTGTTTCTGGAAGATTCTTATCATGCCCCCGCAAGATGAACTGTCTAGGAGAGACATTCATCTTGGTTCGAAAGTCTTCAAGTTTGTTGCGCGCCAGAGGTTTAGTGAGGGCGTCAGCGATCTGGTCATGAGTTGAAATATGAGAGACCTGAAGATGACGAAGCTGAACCTGTTCCCTGACAAAGTGATAATCCAATGATAGATGCTTCATCCGAGAATGATAGACCGGGTTGGAACAGACATAGGTAGCCCCGATATTGTCACAAAGGATCGTAGGAGGACCCGAAGAAGGGATGTGAAGTTCCTCGAGTAGATGACGTAGCCATAGGAGCTCAGCGGTGGTGTTTGCAACGGCCCGATATTCAGCCTCTGTTGACGATCTAGCAACTGTCCGTTGGCGTTTCGAGGACCATGAGATCGGATTTCCACCCAGATAAATCACATAGGCAGAGGTGGAAGTCTTGGAATCGAAGTTGCCACCCCAATCGGCGTCGCTATAAGCTGTCAGTTGGAGATGGCGAGGCCGACGAAGGTGTAGTCCAAAGTCATGTGTGTGTTTTAAATACCGGAGTGTGCGCTTGAGTTGAGTGAAATGGATGTCAGATGGTCGGTGCATGAATTGAGAGAGCTTGTTGACGGCATAGCTCAAGTCAGGACGGGTGATAGTAACATATTGGAGAGCTCCCAGTATGCTGCGGTATAAGGTGCTATTGACCGTAGCTGAGCCATCATCAAGGCGGAGAACAGTGGAGGTGCTCAACGGAGTTGCACACGGTTTTGCAGCATGCATGTTGAACCGGTGTAAAAGATCATGAATGTAGCGCTGTTGAGACAAAAACAGGCCGTTGATGGTAGGGGTTATTTCAATGCCCAGAAAATAGTGAGGAGCACCAAGGTTCTTGAGAGAGAACCGGGAGGAGATGGCGGCAATGAAAGTATCAAGATGAGATTTGGAGCTGCCTGTAAGTAGTAAATCATCGACATAAACAAGGAAATACATGGTGACATTGTGTAAGTTAAAAATGAAAAGGGACGAGTCACTGGCGCTAGTTTTAAACCCATATTGAAGAAGAAACAACCGAAGTTCATGATACCAGGCTCGCGGGGCCTGCTTAAGACCATAGATGGGTTTGCGAAGTTTGCAGACATGTCGAGGCAGATCCGGATGAATGAAGCCGGGAGGTTGCTTCATAAAGACAGTTTCGTGAAGATGGCCCTGGAGAAAGGCATTATTCACGTCCATGTGATGTAAGGGCCAAGCATAGGTGAGAGCAACAGTAAGGAGAACCTTGATAGTCGGGTGTTTAGCAACAGCGGAAAATGTTTCTCCAAAGTCAATACCCGGACATTGGCTGTAACCTTTGGCAACAAGACGAGATTTGTACCGATCGACGGAGCCGTCGGGTTTTCGTTTGGTCCGAAAAATCCACATACAACCCACCACATTGGACGCCTCCGAGGCTGGAACTAGATCCCAGGTACCATTGCGAACTAAGGCATCATACTCCTCAGACGCAGAAGCACGCCAGTGGGGGTATTGAAACGCTTCAGTGATAGTGCGGGGGTCCTCTGTAGTAGGCAATGGGTATTTAGTAACCTGGTAGCTTTTTGGTTTAAAAATGTTATTCTGGGATCTTGTGACCATGGGGTGAGTCCGTGTATCGGAAATGGGAACTGCATCTGGAGAAGAGGTATCGGATGATGAAGTTGAATCTGATGTTGAGGCCGGAGATGATGATGGTAGTGGTGCAGGATCCGTGGACAGAGGCAGTGTACTCACAGGGGAGGACGAGGTCAGGGGACCAAGAGGAATCACGTGATGTGTGGGAAAAAGGGGGGGTGGGTTGGTAGGTGGAGTCGAAGACAGTTGTGGCGGCGAGAGAGAAGGAAAGGGAAACTCAGAGTCATAGAACTTGACATGGCGAGAAGTGTATATCTTGTTGGATTTGGGATCAAAACAGAGGTAGGCAAGTTGGTGAAGAGAATAACCCAGAAAGACACAGGGAATGGAGCGGGGCTGTAATTTATGATCAGTGTAAGGGCGTAACCAGGGAAAGCAGAGACATCCGAACGCATGAAGATGATTGTACAAGGGTGGGGTACAGTGAAGGATTTCATAGGGGGAACGCATAGCGAGAATAGGAGTGCGCAAACGGTTTATAAGGTAAACAGCTGTGGACACAGCCTGGGTCCAAAATTTGAGTGGTAAGTGGCTGTAGTGAAGGAGGGCTCGGGTGGTTTCAATGATGTGCCGATGACGGCGTTCGGACGCTCCGTTGAGTTCTGGGGTGTGGGGAGGAGTAGTGAAATGGGAAATGCCATGTTTGGAAAAGAAGGGACGAAGCTTGATGAATTCACCACCATTGTCAGTGTATAAAGATTTGATTTTGAAATTATAGAAGTTTTCGACAAAGAGTTTAAAAGAAATGAAGACATCAAGAACATCAGATTTATTTCGTAGAGGGTAAAGCCAGACATATTTTGAAAAGTGATCAATAAAAATTACATAGTAACGAAAGCCAAGGAGTGACGCTTCAGGAGCCGGACCCCAAACATCCGAAAAGAGGAGTTCCAGTGGTCGGGAGCTGTGTAGATGTTGAGTGGAGAAGGGAAGTTTGTGACTTTTGGCGCATGCACAAGAGACGCACAGGGGTGGTGACTGGGAATCACAACGGAAGTGGTGCCGAGCCTGAAGATGGGACAGGACCTTATTGGAGGGATGACCTAAGATATGGTGAAGCAGAGTAGGACTGGACACAGTGGCAAGAAGAGCAGAAGGGATGGAGGGGGTAGTCGGAGATGATAGAGATCACCTTGACACTTCCCCGTGAGTAGCACTGCCTTGGTCCGCAAGTCCTTCACCTGAAAATGAGAAGGAAACAGTTCAACAGAAACATTATTCGAGTTGCAAAATCTTTTAATAGATACAAGGTTTCGTCTGACATAGGGCACATGGAGAACATCATCAAATAACAGGGATTTGGAAGGAGAGGGGCAGAGAAAACTACCAGTGTGAGTAATGGGAAGGTTATACCCATCACCCATTTGAAGCTGATCAGTACCCGTGTATGGAGCATGTAGCTGAAGGTGGTCTAGATTATTGGTAACATGATGAGAGGCACCCGAGTCTAGAATCCAGGAGGAGGGGGAAGCTAAGGGAGGCTGGGAAAGACCAGTGGAGTCAGGTGAGTCGGAAGGCAAATTGGTTGGGCCAGACGGCCAGTAGGTGAGAGGGTCGGAACCTCGTGCAGGTTGGGAGCTACCAGGAGAAGAGGGCCATGGACCTGCAATGCCTGCAAAGTGGGCTGCAGAAGGAGGGACAAAAGCAGGACCACTGGAGGGAGGACCAGGACGCCGGCGAAGTAGCTTGCGGCAGACCTTAGCGGTGTGACCAGGTTTCTCACAAAATTGGCAAACAACATTGCGGTAGAAGTTGTTGGAAGTAGGGGGAGGGGCCGGTCGGGAATAAGTGGGATGAGAGGGAGACTGGAATCTCGCAGGTGGACGGGAGGAGTTCCAAACACGATGAGCAGCATTAGCAGTAATGAGAGGAGTAGAGTCAGCCACCTGAGATTGACGTAAGAGAAATGATTCATGATCAGTAAGTTTATCAAACAGATCGTCAAAGGAAATGGGTTGTTCCCTAGCACGGATAGCAGCACTAAGATCACGATAGTCGGCCGGTAGTCCATTGAGGGTGTGAATGACAAGATCCGTATCATCAACAGGGCCCCCAATGATGGCCAGTTCATCGGCAATTCCTTTAATACGTTGAAGATAGTCAGTAATGGAAGAGTCGCCCTTGGTGAGATTGATGAGGCGCTCTTTGAGAGACAGCAGACGGGAGAGCGATTTATTCGCAAACATCCGAGCAAGAAGAGTCCAAGCCTGCTGAGAGGAAGTAATAGAGCCCAGCATGTTAATGATGGTGGCATCGACGGAGGCGGTAAGGGCATGGAGAATGAGTTTATCCTGTCGCACCCATTGTTTGTAGGAGGCATCATCTTCATCGGGACATGGTTGGCTGCCATCAACATAACCCAAAAGGTCATACCCGATGAGAAGAGAGGAGATTTGTACACGCCACGCCGGATAGTTTGAGCCAGACAACTTGAAAATTGACTGCATATTGAGGAAGATGAGACCGGAGTTACCATCGGCCAAGAGAGAAGTCTCGGGAGCCATCAGCAAGGTGTGAAGATAAGAGAAAAAAAAAGGACGAAGGAGAGTGCGGTTACGCTTTAGGAAGCTCTGATACCATAAAGAGGTTTGAATACGAAAGAAAGTTTTGTATTGAATGTTGTGTATAGTACAGGAAAGATTAAGATATATATACACGAGCTTTGTACAGATAACTCTAACAGAGAGAGAGAAGATTCTAACGGAATGAAATAACAAATGAAATAACAAATTAACAAATTCTGGTATAACAAAATTATGCTGTTTCTGGAAGATTCTTATCATCAGGCTCTTGTCAATCCTAAATTTTATAGTAGTTTTAACTCCTACACTGCCGCTGAAAGCGAAATGTCTGCAATTGATTCGAATAAGGAGCATGCTCAGGGAGCTAGTGGATCATCAATAGAAAAATTTTCCCTCTCTTATCATTTTTAGACTCGAACTCAAGACCTCCTACAAAAGAGAGTCTTAAGTGAAGAGTTTAAACTAATTAGGTCACTCCTACTTATTAAGGGAACTAATTGTAATTTTTCATTGTATTGAAGAAACTTATGTTAAATTTACTAACTATTGGGACATCAAATGAAAATTTTAACATAAGAATACTCGTAAACGTCCCCTTTCATGTTTATTTTCTTCTTAAGAAAGAGAATGAAATTAACGGCTAAACCGTTATACATTGCAAAATCAGGGTTCCTTAATAGACGACATTACTTAAAGCCGAATAACAAGCTAAGGCTTGATTCAAGAGAACTGAAATGATAAGTACTTATTTTCAATAAGTATTTATGTGTTTGAGTTTATTATTTTGGTAACTGCTGAAATATGAAAATAAGTGTCTGACAAATGCGCTAGCGGTTATTGAAAAGAGATAAAATAACTAAAAAATCAATTGATTTAATAAACTATTAATTATTGTAAAAATAATTAAAAAATATATTATTAGTCATATAAATTTAATATTATAAATAATAAAATATTAAATTAAAATCAAAATATAAATTTAGTAAATAAAATATTTCATAAAGAAAATATTTCATAAATAAATTTAATAAATAAAATATTTTATAAAAAATATATTATTAGTCATATAAATAAGAAGAAGACGATACGTTAGACTGATTTTCTATTAGTTGAAGGTATAATAGAAAATAATAATTGTCAGAAGGTTATTAATGAAACGTATAACTTTTACCGTAAAAACACTTTCCTATCTTAACCCTTTTTCTACTTATTTATTTTTACAGTGACACCACATTTTTCTCCAATTTTATTCACTTGCATATTCAAACACGTCATACCACCTGTTGGACACGCGTAGGTAAACAAGTGGTTGCCGTCGGTGAAATCTTGAAAATGATTATACGCTACGTCACAGCGGGATTCTCCCTGTCACGTGCTTCGTAACGCTTCCACTTCTTGCTTTTCTTAACAAGATACGTGATGTTATTAGTTATTTAATACCCAATCAGTCTAAATGATTACTTTTATTAACAAACAATTGTTCCTAAGAAGCTTCACATAAAAAAACGAAATATATCTTAATTTTGATGTACAAAGAGTAAAATATCCAACTAATCACATCAACAAGCAACTCTAGAAAATAACATTTTGACTAAATTATACAAATATTGAAGAATTAGTTACTAAATTAAATTTTTTAAAAATTTAGGGACCGAATTTAAAGTTTAGTAAATTTAACGAAAGAAATTTATGTTAGATTTACTAATTCAGCTTTGTAAAGTTTGTTTTAAATATATCTTCATATATGTTCAAATATTCTAACTGAAAATAAAAATACCTCTGCATTTATATAGTTGTAAAGTCATAAGGTTCATGCCTTAAGATTTTTGACAGCCTATTTACTTATATTATATTTGGTGCATGTTTTCTCTTGTCAATTAATTTATGTTGTAGAGTGCTTCTTATAACTATAAATAAATATTTGAGATGTGGACAAGTGTGCAAATTGTTAGAAACCTCTAATTATTATTTATAAATAAGAAAAATATTTTTTATCATGTAAATGAGTTTAAAAAATATAAATTAGAGAATGATTTTAGTATCAAAAAGTCTACATTAAAATTAATGATATTGTTTAATTTTTAGTTATTGACTAATTTATTTAAAAGATGTAATTATTGAGACGGTTCCATATAAATGTCATCCACATATTTTGATAAATCATAATTATGTAAAAGAGGTAGAAGTTGTGCTTTCCAAATAGATAAAGTTGAAGTACACAAGAGTTCCAAAAAGCTCTGAGATAAATATATAGAGTTAACAAAAATGTAGGATAATTCTGTATATTATCTAGACATGATACATAATACAGAACAAACCAAATAATAATGGTTACAACAAATACTCTAGTTATCATATCATAATACACATCAGTTGTCATTTTGATACTTTGGTGAAACATATACGGGTAATCAACAGAAAACTTTCGATGGGGGTTGGTGTATACAGCATTGATAACCATGTATGGTTTAATGGGGCTGATCTTTCTTTCTAGAAGATAAAGCGAAAGTTGAGTTCGCAATGTTTTAGGCTTTATCAAATGGAATTCTTGCTCCTTGCTGTTTAATGAAATGTTAAACTGCTTTACCATATTGCTAGACTTGCTTTTAAGGAACAGTTAACTATTGCTTGTATTGGTTTATGCCCTGTAGCCAGTCAGTTTGGTCATAATATTATATCCAAAAGGTTGGATATAAACTTACAAATCTATTGGACAAATAGTTTGTTTCAATATATGGTTATAGGAGAATGATTCTCAAGATAAGTAATAGGAATAAGATAAAATTTGCCTTTATTGATACATTTGATGTATAGTTTAAAGGTACGAAATGTTGAAATATTTACTTTTATGATAAATTCAAAGAGTTTGTTTTAAAGATGATTTTGAATTTATCATGTCTGCAAAAAGGTCAATAGGAGTATAATTGTCCTCTTCGGTGAGAGTATGTGGAGACATATTGCTCACAGAGAACAACAATTGTAGCTTTCAATTGTTGAAAACATAATTGTCCAAGAATAACTCTTGTTAGATTTGAAAAGGTAATAACTTCATTATAGGAATTAGATCTATAGAAATAGATTGGACACCGTTAACTTATTCTAAGTCCAGGTACATAGATAATGTACTAAAGATGTTTAGTATTTGGGATATCATATACTTTGATATATTAAAGATATCAATTACTCTATGTGTAAGTTGATGTTTGAGTTTAAGATAATAAGGATATACCTTTAGGAGTAAATTCTAACTAAAGTTTATTTACTTAGAATAATATCATTTAGGATTAAAAAGATTCCAATTTAGCAATTGGTTACTGATTAAGCCATAATACATTTTTTATTTAGTGAAAATGGTTAATCAGATCAATAAGTTCTTTAGTGAACATAAGATAGTTCGTTACATTGTTTAAGACAGTAATGTATTGTAGAACATTAGAGCCATTGGACATGCATAAAAAGCTAATGTCTCATCAAAGATCCAAGAATGTGTTTAGGCAAATTTTCTTAATTATAATGATAATTAGATGAGAGTTGTAAGATTTAAGCAAGTGCTTTACTGCTAGAATAGTGGTTTAATGACAGAATTCTACAAGATTCTCTATAGTGATATGATATGAGATACTTAAACGATTGATTTAGTGTAAGTGGAAGATTATTGGTTTATGCCCTACAACCAATCGCTTTTGTCGTAGTTTAATGACAATTATTTAAAAACATTCTTTATTTCATATATGTTTAGATGTATATAATAAAGTCCATGAGATAATTGTACGTTGTAAATGAAATTATAATTATGAGATTCATATTGCATTTATATATTATCCCTAAATTGTTCCTAGTCATTCTTTTATTAAGACTAGACATTAATATAACCTAAAAAGATTAGCACACATTATGTTTTTCCTTATGAAAGAAGTAGTCAATCTTATAAGCTAAAGTATATAAAATATTTAAACAAACATGTGGGTGCTTGTTAAAGAACAAGTTCGCTGAATTGGCCAGATATGAAAAATCCATTTATAACATTACTTGTATGTCTATGGAATTCTCATTGTGATGATTGTATAAGTGATCATTTGACTTGAGATCCCCAAAATTACCTTGTACGATAATTGCTATGTTTTAATACTGTTTATGATCTATTTAATCATAGGTCGTTTAATCGGTAGTCATTGGATGTAACATAAACTATATAGAAGTAGTCGAGTGATCAAAATAACATTCATCACCCTAAAGGAATTAGGGAGAATGTTTCGTTGTTCTTGATTAGTATTGATTTAAGAAATCCTTGGCCAAAGTAAAATAACGTTTTGTTAATAGTTTATAAATGTTATTAATTGAATCGATAACTAATAACAAAGAACTAATATGATTGAATTCAAAATAGAGTAGATATTAATTTCATGCTCTATCTCTAATTGGAACATTGTATGATGAAATAATTGAATTATACAGAAAAATCATTCATGAAAAGGTTAGTCAAAACTACAATGATATTCCTAAATATTTGGGTGGTCATGACGCATTACTAGACGTCAATCTTATATCTATGATTATAAATTGTTTAATCGGAGAATTAAAGATGAATTAAAAGGAGTTTTAATTTAATTCTAATTATGAATTATAATTATAATTTATAATCATTGCCAATATATTTGGGAACATAATGGGTCTCAGATATAGAATGAGTTGAAGAGAGCAAAGCTAATTTAATCAAGTTGGACTTGATTCGAAGTTTAAAAAACTTTATAATTAAATTGGAGATATTTAATAAATAAGAATCAATATAAGATATTGAATCTTATTTGGGTATAATTGGTATTTAATTATAATTATTTGTAATTTTAATTAAACTTTAGTTGAAATTAGAATTTAATTTCAATTAAATTACTAAAACGTTCATAGCTTATTATAAATAAACTTAAGTTCTATAAAGCGACCACTTCTTGCTTAACCATCTCTGTAAGAGTTACAGAGTTTTTTCAACTCATTCTGTGGATACCGTTAGAGGCCAAACATTTGTGCGGCTATGGTATTTGAAACGGATAGGTTTTGGGAAGGTACGAGGGATACGACAAGACAAAAATTAAGCTTCAGAATAAGATATAAATTAAGTTTCTACTTTAATATGATTTATGTTAATCATTTTATAAAATTAAAGAGATTTTGATTTCCAAGAAATCAAAGATTACGAAAAAATTTAGTAATTATTCTACTGCGGCCAGGTTGAGATCCCGACCGATTTCCACCTTTAGAATTGCATTCATCCAGCATTTCATCAAATAATTAAGAACAAAAGACATACAATGATTTGGTAAAAACTCCCGTGTAAATGGTCTGCAGGTACCGGTGTGCACATACTAGTTCTCTTTCTTAAGTTGTGTTGATAAAGGCTTTCAAGACTTCTCGGTCACCTGATTTTGTGTCGAATAATTTACTATTCAAAGTTGTTTCGAACTATGCGTCGGAATAAGATGAGTTATCAGATGAATGTAACTAACTTTTTTCTCTCTTTTTCGCTTGGATGGTTCCTTCTCGACCTTTTATTGACTATACCATATGGTGATGGGACAACTTACCTCGAACCGTACTCATGTACTATTTCAATTTTGTACCTTCTCCTGAAGGATACTTCTACACTGTCATTTGCCATGACCATGAGTTTAGAAATACAACTGTGAATAGTGATCTACATTTCATATCACGGGACAACCCTCCGAAGCAGCATCCGCACTTTCTCAGCCTTGCTGACATGCAAAATATGATTGACAGCAATGCTCCTTTTGCTCTGAAGTTTCACTGAAACGATCCAATTCATGACAAAATTGATTCTGAGCTCTTATCTCGCGGTCCTGACACGCTTCCATGTTATGCAATTGATGATATCAGTGTCCTTAGACCTGGTCCTGGAGCAAAATCGCTGGATACCTTGATCAGTTCTCTCCTGTCCAAAGAAAACTTCAGACCTAAGCAGTGCAAGTGATGCAATTAAGAAGTGTGTCGTGCGGCAATCATTTTTTCAGTTAATTGCAGAAGAGAGATGACTGGTAAATCCATAGTGCTTATATGCAAGCACATAAGAAAAGAAGAACGGACATAGATATGGACACGGGACACAACACAGATACAAACACGGATTTAGGACACACCAATTTCTAAAATTTGGTAGATACAGACACGGCATATATATATATATAAAATAAAATTTAGAACTAAGAAAAAATTCAAAATTCATAATATAATATATATTGATTGATGTATCTCAAGATTTCCAACATTTTGTTAGTTCATACATATTTGGTACTTTATAAGCCCCTCTAAAAAATATGGGACATATATTCTATTAAGCAATTTGTCTACAATTTCTTATCCAAAAATAGATAAAGAAATAAATAGTTAAAGGTTAGGATTAAAAGTAATTTGTTCGGATGGTAAACGGTCAAGATTTTGAATCCAGCCGTGTTCAAGCCGTGTTTAGATGTGTCTGAGCCGACATAAATTATTTTTTAATTCCAACACGTAAAGATACGGAAGGACATGTGTCCACCGTACGTCAGGTGGTGTCCAACAAACGAACAAGGCTTCATTTTGCCGTGCCTGGGCTACATAGGATGATAGGAAAGTATTCAAGAGCAGTCTGTTTATAGAGGGACATGGATGGACAAATTTCATGTGGGGAGGATATGAATCGCACGGCATTTTTTATGATATCTAAGAAGACTGAAGTCACCGCGAATAGGCAGCCATGAAAATGCTAGACTAAACTAGTGTATAAGTTCAAAGTTGTCTCTCATCTACCTATTGAATGCATAATTTCTGACTTGAAAAGCCCAAAGTTCTAATATCCTACAACAAAGAAGTGGGCTTTGCTTCAAGATAAGCTAGTGTTGAATTCATATTGACGTACCAGTCTCAGCTTAGGAATGGCAATTTGGATTGGACCAACATGGCCCGATTGAAACTCAACGCTTGAAGCTTGAGTTGAGCATGCTTCCAAGTTTGGTTCAAGTTTGAATTTGGACCAAGCCTGGCTCGTTCAAATGATATCTTGTTAAAACTTAACAAAACAATATCTAATAAATTACTAGACGTAATTCCTAAACCATATCAACCACAATTGTAGCAACTAAATTCCTAGTTCGAAATTTAAAACCTTAACGAAGCTATATTTTCGACAAACCAATTGGAATAAAAATGAAATAATAGCAAACAATCCAACCTGATTGAGATTTTGTAACAAAAGAACACGAAGAGAGGTTGAAGAGGAGGTCCGTCGCAGGAAGATGGCATCTATTGCTACAGTCACAGAGGAAGCACCAGACACCATCTTTCCTGGGACTGGAGCCCCACTTTCTCCTCTTTCTCTTACGAAGCTTAGTACATCTATCTATCACTCTATCAATCTATATATATATAGGAGAAAGCTGCGAAGTTCTGCCGAAGTTTAAGAAATTTTAGAATTTTTTTAATTTTTAATTTTTTTTGTTTAAGCTTCGATTACATGAAAATGAAACTTAAATCTTAAGTTTAAACCGAACTAATTAAATATGATTAAGTTCTAATTTATTATAATTATCTTAAATTTTAATTTAATTACTTCAAGTCGTGTATGAGAGCTGAGGTAGATTATCTTGGTAATGACATTTCATTAGTCAACATAGGCAATTAAAAAACAGAGATAGTCTTTTTAAAAAATTTAAAAATTATATAATTTTTCTAAAATTTCTTAAACCGTGGTGCGGCTCATAAACTTAATTGTAGCTCTTTAGATAACAAGTACACAGAAATTCCCTAATCCCGATATGTATAAATGTTCTTTCGGGAGGCTTAATTTGTCACCAACTGATTAATTAGTTAAATGCTTAATAATAATACAAAGAGTTCGATCATTCCAATTATATGAAAGTTGTCAGTAACTACGTTATTTGTTTTTTCCTACGTTTAATTCTTCTCCAAAAGTTAAAAACCCGAAGCAGCTTAGAAACTTGCATGAAAATTCGTAGCAATTCATGGGAGCTTGTTGTCTATCGATAACGACCATTTTCTTCACTTTTTTCTCTTTAAATTCTTAGTCAATTGAAGTTAATTAGTGATTTGTAAGTTTGTTGGACTGTTTCTCAAATTTGTAAAGTGTCGTATTAAAATTCAATCTACTACTAAATTTAATATGGTATTCACAACTTTGATTCCAACACTTAAGTCAGTAGAAATAAATAGTGTCAAAAAGAGTATTCTCAAATAAAAATTATAATATTAATAATCTTAAATACCCTTTTTATACAATTCTTTAAAAAATTTATTTGGATTCTAATAATTTTTTTGTAAAGTTCAGATTCAATTAAATTATGAATAGATTTGACAATGGACTGATTTAGATTAGGAGCACAATCTGATCATAACTCAAAGTTCTACAGCTCGCCTTAGATCACCCTAAAAAACAACATCATATTGATTTTATTTACAAAATAACAGTATATATTTGATCTCAACTTTATTAAATTTAAAGAAAAAAAACTCATTTTTGTAAATTAAATTAAAATGATATCATTTTGATTTGAGCGTTTGAGCTAACTTAACCTAAAATCTAATTAAATCTGTCTATTTGGGCAACAATCAATTTCGCCATTACTAACTAGGAATCTCCATTAGTATTTAAATAAGAATTTATTTCTATATGTACATGATTTTATATTAATTGGTCTTATCCTTTATCTCACAATCAATAAATCAAGCTCATCTCATACTTTAATTATAGGTTATCAATTTAACAAACCAAATTAGGATTGGCTCTTACCAGTTACCACAATATTTATTATTAGAGACTCTCTCTCTTTTGTTATTATTCTTAATTTAAAAGAGATCAAAACTAAGTTATCTATATATCATCATAAATCCTTTATCCTCAAATGAATTTACACCTTTAAATTTTATATTTACGCATTCACCAGAGTCAGCTTGGTTTTTCACTAATTTAAAATTTTTTTCTCACGTTATTGAATCCACTGGATGGGATGATAAATATTTTTTTTACCTCTTTACTAATAAATCCAAATTCTCATTTAAGTTTTAAATAATAGAAATTCACACTCTTTTTATTGAAAAATTTTGAACAAAAGAATTTATTTTAACTTGATCATTATTTAATAAAGAAAAAATATTTCTTTAATAATATTTTCTTTTCATCTCTTTTTTTCTCTTTAAAAATTGAAAAATAATTTAATATCTTGTACTATTCGTTTTTCTGCTTTTCTTTGTATATTTTGGCATCTCAAAAGCACTTTTCTCATATTATTCTCTTATGTCATTTATTTTCATTAAAATTATGAGTATACTCCTATACATTGACTAAGCTGGAGATCTAATGCATCAACGCTTTATTACTAACTATTACTTCTTTATATAGATTCATTTACAAATACCTCTAATATAATAGTTTTAAACACAACAAAATACAAAAATACAATGCATTTTTCTTGCTCAAAACTCCCATCTCTTTCCACAAATAAATTGTGGAATACGACACCGTAATATTTGTTTGTGCTCAGCGAATTATGCAACCTGCAATCCCCTTCTTCTTTGCCTCAAACCTGATAGAACCTAATCAATCTACTATGGCTTTGGATTCAGAATTCAGATTAACCTACCTCCATTTCGTCTTCAACAAAAACAGAATTTCTAGTTCCATTCTAGGAGAGTTGTTCTGAAAATCAGCTGATACAATAATGTCAAGAAGAAACCGAGTGCCACGATTTTCCAAGATAAACAATGATCTGATAAGGACCAAGATTTTTGTTTGTTGAAAGCTAAGCAGTGGACAGTAATTTTTCTTAAATAAATACTAAAACTAGGAACGCAAGTACAACAACTTTTCATTGTTAGGGTTTCCCAAGATGTTTCACTCGGGTTGCGACGGGTGTTATAAGAAATTTGACCGCAATTACGACAGACTACAACAGATATGATTACGATTATATTCCGACGAGGGTTTTAGCATGAACTCAAGAACGAGAAAGATCAAGTAGATGAAACAAAAGAAGTTTACACTGTGTGAAAAAAAAAGGGAAAGAGAGATGGTCCAGATGGAACAACATGGAGCAATTTCTGCATTGAATTATTCTACTTCTGATGATAAACACCATTAGAGAAAATGTATTCCTCTGAAACGAAACACAAATATATAGTTTCTGTGAACGAACAACTTTAGGTGTTGAAGAAGCTGGAAAAGAATTACTGTCGAGGAGAAAGGGAAGCCGTTGCTTTGTACATGTATCCTATACAGTACTAGCAGGTTGCCATTTCTCCTGCGACAGTAATTCTACTCAACCTCTTTCTCTTTCAACCCATTTTTCTCTTTGCTTTCCTTCCTCCATTTAATCTTCATCATTTCTCAGAAGATGATGGACTTATATAGAGGTTTTGGAGTGAAATGAGACGCAGTTTACTGGTATTTGAACATAAATCTTTTAGTAGAGGTTTGATTGATGAATAGTTTCTGAGAATGAAAAACGTTATGTGTCGAAGAAGCTGGGAAAGAATTCCTGTCGAGGAGAAATGGCAGCCGTCGCTTTGTATATGTAATATATACAGTACTAGCAGGTTGCCATGGACTTATATAGAGGTTTTGGACTGAAATGAGAACCTGTTTGCTGGTATCTGAAGATAAATGTTGTAGAGGAGGTTTGATTGATGAATTGGCAATCATCAATCAAATTTATTTTTAAACTAAGTTTGAAAAGTCGAACTTTAAACTAAGGTGAAAAGTCGAATTTTTTTGTAACAAATTTATTTTTAAGAATTCTTAATCTTGAAAATTCTAAAAAAAAACTTCTTTTATTTTTCAGTCTTTCAGAAAAATCTCTTCTCTGTCTTCAATAAAAAATGAAAATAATTTAAGAAAAATAAAATAAATTATTATTTTGATACAAATTTAATTAGTTTGGTCAAATTTAAGAGTTGTGTTAAATGGTTATATAAATAACATTTGGTTAATCTAAAACTATAATTTATTTAAATTGAATGTCGAACTAATAAATCAAAATAGTTATAAGTTACATTGACTTCGACTATAGTTTTTTAATTTTTATATAACTTAAAATAGACTTTTAAATTTCTTAAAATTAAGTTTAAGTTCAAATTCAATTCCTAAAATAATTCCTAAAATCCAATTTTTAAAAATTTTAAACTTGATTTTTTAACGTAAAATGATTACTATACTTGATTTCCCTAAATTTCCGTATCTTTGTAGCTTAAAATGTAGGAATTCGTTAATTTTTTACTACAAAATTTATTGCATTTTGTAGCTAATATCAATACGATCAGCTTGAGTTTAATAATAATAATAATACTATCTAAATCAATTTGATTTATAAACTAGGAATTTGAAAGACAAACTTGTTCACATTGTAATCGGCTACATTTCTTGGAAAAACTGGCACTTAGGAGGCCAAGTCAATGGAGATAACGTACGAGATGGTTGATTAGTCAGTAAAACGACAGTGTTACTTTTCGAGTCTTCTTCTTTCCTACAAGTCGATGTTTATTAATTTTTCATTATAAACAAGGGTTTAAAACTTGATTCCACATGAAATAAAAGTCCTAATTTAATTTTCTAAGACAATTCATTCACCATTGTTAGGTTACAGGAACCGCATGCTTTCAGCCGCCAGACCTTACTGGAGAAAAATTGACTAAGTCTATTTCTATCTCAATTCATTGTTGTTTCTAATTCGATTAGCAATCTGAATCCGACCTAAAACTAGCATGATAAGGCTAGATTAATCTGTCTTTGGGTCAAGTGAAAGCCGAGTAGGTCCTCTTACACTTAACAAGACATTGAAAGTCGGACGTTTCATTGAAATTTAGAGCAAACTTTTGAAGATCTGTCGCACAATGATTGTTCAATTAATATAGTTTGTTTATTTAATCAGGAAAACATGAAACATTCTTCCTTTACTCCTACCAGGCACCTTCGATTTGTACCTTCCTTCAATTTCTACGTCAATTTGATTTAATCAAGAAAAAGCAAACCTTACCTAAACCCAACATCAAGAAATGTTGATTTTGACCCGAAATAGGCCTAGGAGCTAATTGTACTTTTTCATTGAATTGAACAAACTTATGTTAAATGCACTGACTATTGAACAGACTTATGATAAGTGCAGTAGAAAAATGCAGAGTTTATTTGATTTTTCACAAGAGACAAACCATGCAAGTGCAAAGAAGCTTGCCATGCGTGTTTGACTAATAAAAATGGGTTCCAACTACACGTTTTATGTGAGAAACCAACCACTGGAAGAAGCGAGGAAGCTACCATTATGAAAAAGGTCAAATATAATAATGAATGTAAAATTTAAGGAAACATCGCAGTTTAATCAAACCATAAGGATGAAATATAATAATGAACGTGGAAATTTAAGGAAACATCGCAATATAATCAAAACCTAAATATGAAATATAATAATGAATGTAAACTTTAGACTATATTTAGTTGGTAATTTATTAATGGAATGTAATAAAATAATGTAATATTATTTCATCGTTTGAGATAAGAGTTTATAATGGAATGAGATAGAAGAGAAGAGTTTTATATTATATCTCATCTATCTCAAACAGTAAAAATGAAAAACTTCTGATTTGGGGGGTTGAAGATGAAATGTAAAATGATAAACAACTTTTTACTATATTACACTACAAAATCTTTCTTCCAAACAACATTTCACTATATGACATTACAATCCCTTCCATTCTTTCCAAACAACAATTTTCTAATATTACATCAATTTACATTCTATTCCATTATAAATCATTGCATTAAAAACCTTACGTTCAACTAAACATAGCCTTAAGGAAATACTGCAGTACATTCCTTGTTGATTTTTCTTGCAATTAAAGTTGATATAATTAAGGTTTTTAGTCATTCTATTGGTAATTACTTTACAATCATTTTGAATGTTATGTTATCAATTTGATTAGTTTCAGGATCGAATATCTGGGTCAAAATGAATTCAATCTAATCAGTCATTACAAATTTAATAAGTTCGGGTTGGATCAAATTCTTAAATTACATAAATTTGCATATTAAAATATCTTCGATTTAGATCGAGGGTTAGATAGTATGAATTGTTGAATCGATTGTTTATTTAAATCTAGTTTAAAATCCAACCAACTTAAAATTATCTCATTAACTTTAAATTGGACTGACTGGAGCTTAGGGGTGACAATTAGCCGACCCATGAGCCCATATTTAGGTATTTTCAATGTTCGGGTCATGGGCCCAGGCTCAGATTGGCTTGAGATAGGGATGACAATGGGTTGGCTTATGAGCCTAAATTTAAGTATTTTCAATGGGCTACATCAAGCCTAGACCGGTTTGAGACCTAACTACATCAAATTCCTTCAAAAGCTGTAACAATTCTCTCCCAATAGACCTCGAAAATTGGTAATAAATGAATTAGCCTTGACTTCAGTTAAAGGTATTGTTATTCCCCAAATTCAGAAAATTGTTCAAGAAGGGTGCGAATTGCAGCCATCTTTTCCTTCTTCTATACTGGTTGTCTCTCTTTTGTTTGCTTCCATAAATGTAATCCTAATTGCCACTTTAAAGTAGCAAAATTGAATACAAAATCCTACTAATATGACTGTAAATTAAATCAATTAGTTCCTAGTTGCGTACCCTAAAGGTCAACTAATTCAATTACAGAAGCAATACGAATGACACTTAATATTCATCAATGAAATAAACTTTATTCAGAAAATCTCACACATATAAGATGATAACGTTGGTTCCCTTCAACCAAGAAAAAAATTTAGCTACTCATAACAGAGGTAAAACTCAACAGAAAAGTAGCAGGACATATTGTCTCTATCTTTATAATTTTTCCAGAAAAATCAAAAACTCCTCAAAAGCCAAAAGTGGAAGAAAAACGTGAAAAGATGATCTATCTTGAAGGGCCTTTGTCTTCCCTCTTATCGTTATTTTATCAGATACACTTCTCCTCTAAATCAGGTAATAGATCTCCACCTAAAAACAACAACTTGGTTCACCAAATAATTAAAATCCTAAATGTATCGAATTTGTTTTCAAATCAAATTCTGCATATAAATTTTTCTTTTGCATGTACCCACGTTATTTTCTAATTGGTAATTTGAACTGCCTTTATTTTTTTTGCATCTTTTTGATTTAAATTCATCTTTCATATGTTGAAATTATTTAAAAACAATTAAGAAATAAGTTCATTGATTTTAAATAAAAATTTCAACACATTGAAAAATTTATATCTAAAGTTAGCAACTTATCATCATGTACAAATACCTTTGATACAATATTTTAAAACACACCAAAATGCAAAATACAAAGCATTTTTCTCGGTCAAAACTCCATTTCTTTCTACAAATAAATTGTGGAATACGACACCGTAATATTAGTTTATGCTTTCCAAATTATGCAACCTGCAATTACCTTCTTGTTTCCCTCGAACCTGATAGATATACCTAATCACTCACCTACAGCTTTGGATTCAGCTTTCAGAATTCAGATTAACCGAATTCCATTTCGTCTTCAACAAACGGAATTGTTAGTTCCGTTCTAGGAGAGATCTTTCGAAAATCAGCTAATACAATAATGTCAAGAAGAACCGGGTGCCATGAATTTAATCTGATAAAAACCTAGTTTTTTGTGTGTTGAAAGTTAAACAATGGAGACTCATTTTTCTTAAATAAATACTAAAAGTAGGAATGAAAGCGCAAAAACTGTTAATGGTTAGGGTTTCCCAAGATGTTTCACTCGAGTTGCAACGAGTGTTATAAGGAATGTGACCGCAATTACCACAGATTACAACAGATATGATTACGATTACATTCCGACGAGGGTTTTAGCATGAACTCAAGCACGAGAAAGATCCAGTAGATTAAACAAAAAAGAAAGAAGAAGTTTAGACAGTGTAAAAAGGAAAGGGAAAGAGAGATGGAACCACAAGGAGCAATTTCTGTATTGAATTATTCCACTTCTGGTGATGAACACCATTAGAGAAATGAATTCCTCTGAAACAAAACACAAATATATAGTTTATGTGAATGAGCAACGTTAAGTGTCGAAGAAGCTGGAAAAGAATTCCTGTCGAGGAGAAATGGCAGCCGTTGCTTTGTACATGTAATATATACAATACTAGCAGGCTGCCACTTCTCCTGCGACAGTAATTCTTCTCAACCTCTTTCTCTTTCTCTTTCAACCCATTATTCTCTTTGATTTCCTTCCTCCATTTCATCTTCATCATTTCACAAAAGATGATGGACTTATTATATAGAGGTTTTGGAGTGAAATGAGACGCAGTTTGCTGGTATTTGAAAATCTTGTAGAAGAGGTTTGATTGATGAATAGGTAGTTTTCACATGAGACTAAGTTTGAACATAGGGGCGTATTGGCGAGACTTTTTTTTTTCCCTAATATATTATCAGTAAAGGTTGGGGCTTAAACTATTTAGCGAGTCAATAGTTCGAATGAAGCCGACATGTTTCTTCTATTATAGAGATCATACTGCTGTTGGAATTGTTTTATAGAATAAAACATTGCGCACTTTCTTTTATAAACACACAGTCACTTGTTGGACTTTGTATGTTTCCAACCTATGAAGCTATAAGTTCTATCCTATAATCTTGTAGACATGTTCTTTGACGTGGAATAAGATGCATAGGTATGTTTTACAAATAACATATTTTATGTGAAAAGACTTAAATCTCTTTTTAACTTAAAATTATTTCTTAAAAATTCTAATTTTTTAAATTCTCGAAGAAACTTCCTTTAGTTTTAAATATTTTAGAAAAATCCCTTATCTTTAACTTTGATTAGAAATTAGTGATGAAAAATAAAAAATGGACTAATTAAATGTCACTAATATGGTAATCTCACTTAGCTCTTAAATCTGACCTAAACCAATTAAGTTTGATTTAAATTAATAATTTAAAATAATTACAATAAATTAATAGTTTAAGTCGAATTTAATTAGTTTAGCTCAAAGTTAATATTATCCTAATTTTTGACTTAATTCTTCTTTTATTTGATCGACTTGACCTTTGATCAAAAAGATGTACTTTGGTTTTATATTAAATAATTATATAAATAACATTTGATTAGTCTACATCGAATATTCATACTATATATGTTTTGTCATTATATTTTTATAAAGGTCTAAGAGAAAATTTTTTCTAGCAAATTGAAAACCAGAAGGTTTTTTTTTTTTAATATAAATATCAGAAGATGTTTCTAAAATATCTTAAATTATAAGGGAGGTTTATGTCATTTTCTCCTATATTTTAATTAAACTATTTAACAAATTAATAATTTAAAATGTATGTCAATATGGTCCAAATTTTTAAATGATTGATCCATGAGAAGAATAGCAATTAGTTTCTCATCATTTTTACTGAAGTGAATTGCTTTTCTTAACAAATTATACCTCCTATGTTTCGTGCTTAAATTTCTCTAAATATGCACTTTTGTGACGACTTGGTCTAAGAAATTTTGAGTGACACAAGAAAAAAAAAAGTGTTTGCAAGCATAAGTTGCCATGGTTAGACATGTACATGATTCAGTGTGGCACGAGCTTAACTAAAGTTTAGTTTAATTTGCTTTCACGCTTGACTTTGCTTATAAAATGAGTAAAGTGAGAGTAAATTTTAAATTCAAACTCAATTTATTATAAAAATTTTAAATCTAAACTCAGTCCAATGTAAAATTTTTAAAAATATAAATATAAGAAGTGATCTTGAAATAAAAATATAATTTATATAAGTTAAATATTGAACTAGCAAAATTAAAATAGTTTAAGTCACATTGAATCAAAGTAGAATTTTTAATCTTTTATATAACTTAAAATTGACTTTTAAATTTCTTAAAATTAATTTCAAGTTCAAATTCAATTATTAAAATAATTCTTAAAATCCAAGTTTTTAAAATATTAAACTTAATTTTTTATATAATTTAAAAGGTTCTGTATACTTGATTTCACTAAATTTCCATATCTTATCTAGCTTAAAATGTAAGAATTCATTAATTTTTTTTACTACTATAAGGTACAAAATTTATTGCATTTTGTAGCTAATATCAATATGATCGGTTTAATAATAATAATAATAATAGTAATAATAATAATAATAATAATATCTAAGACAAACTTGTTCACATTGTCGTCGGCTACATTTGTTGGAAAAGCTGGCACTTGGATGGCTAAGTCAATGGAGAAAATGTACGAACTGGTGGATTGATTAGTAAAACGATTATGTTACTTTTCGAGTCTTCTTCGTTCGTACAAGTCGATGTTTATTAATTTTGATTAAAAAAAAGGTTTAATGCTTTTAGAAGTCTTCATTTTATTGAATTTAAATTTTCTAAGTCTACTCATCATCAAATTTTAAGTCTTGCTTTTGATCTCATCTTTTTCTTCGTCTCTATCGACCTTTTGTAACCTTTTGGTTTGTCTCATCAAGTTGATTTAATCAAGAAAAAAGTTAATCTTACCTAAACCTAACATCAATGACTCAGGTAATTTTACTTACGAGTCTTTCTATAAGATTTTGCCGGAAGGTGATAGGAATGTTCCTTTCATAGCCCTATAATTTAAAAAATCATAGTCCTATAATTTAAATAAAATAGTTTTGAAGGAACTCAAATTATAAACAACTCAAATTTAACTTATTTATCACCAACCCTAAATACAAAAATTAGGGTTTTAAATTCCGAAACACACCTGCTTTTCGTAGTTATGCCTACATCGTCCTCAGTTGCAACAAACTGTGATCTTAACTCGTTTTGAAATCTGAAATTTAAAACTATAGTTTTGATGAATCCATCAAAATGAAAATGAAATTACAGGAAACAACCTACCCGATTGAGATTTTGTAACAAAAGAACATGTAAAGAGGTTGAAGAGGAGGTCCGTCGCAGGAAAGACGGCACCTAGCTACAGTCATGGTGGAAGCACCAGACACCATCTGTTATATTTATGTATCTAAGTTTCTTGGGTGAAGGAGGAAATAGGGAAGGTGTCGTCACAAATAGAGATGTCAATTCTGGCCCGACCCAGCCCAACCCATAGAAAGGCAGGTTGGGGACAGGCCATTGCCCAACTCGGGCCTGTAGAACTGGTGGATGGGCTGGACCGTTGGTCGGTCAGATCGATCCGGTCTTTGGCTCGCGGCGCGCCCACCACTTTATTAATTTATAATAATTTTTGTATATTAATTTAATAATTAATAATTAACTTAAGTAAATTAAAATTTTGCAATTAATGTAATTCATAATTTTAACTATAACTATTAATTTTTCATATAAATTTCTAATTAATTGAATTAAAAGTCCTAATTAATTATACCATTACATATATCTCAATAACTTTATTATATCATAATTAACTATTTATATGTTGCTAAAATTAATTATGAATTCTATCTTGTAATAATTAATAAATAACTTAAGTAACTTAAAAATTTGTAATTAATGTAATTCATAATTTTAACTATAACTATTAACTTATTAACTTTTCATATAAATTTCTAATTAATTGAATTAAATGGCCTAATTAATCTTACTATTACATACATCTTAATAACTTTATCATATCATAATTAATTAATTATATGTTGCTATAATTTAAAGTTGGCACATAATATATATATTAAAAAGAAAAAAGGTGAAATTTTTATTAATTTTTATTAAATATGAATATATGATATGCTTATAACACTCTAACGATGAGAAATATTTAAAGTAATACTTATATCTTATATCAAAGTTTCCATTAAGGATCTAAGGAATTACTCTTAACAAACTTTAAATTAGAGTGACTTATGTAGATAAGAGTTTTCTAACATTAGAATTTAGATAGGAGAAAAAGATTATGAAGGTAATTTATATAAATTTAGATTAATCAGAATATAATGATTTTAGAAACAAAGTAAAAGAACTATTTTTGACTCAATTAAGTAAATAATTTATAAAAACAAATCAAAAGAATTTATAAATGTATTCTAGGTTTAATAAAATAGTAGTTATTTTCAATGTAATATACTGTACTTATTTGTTTTCATAACTGATTTACTTATATATTATTTTGTAATTGAATAATTGATACATTGAGATTAATAAAGTGATTAATTCATTTTAAAATTAATATAAATACATATATGCATAATGAATATATTATGTAAATATGAAAAATAAAATAAAAAGCTTAAATTCACTTGTTTATAGATGAAGAAAATAATTACGACAATATTATCATTCATTGCTATATGTTTTTAACAAATATAAATTGGATTGTATTTTATATCTTTTATTTTATATAAATATTTTTGTATAATTTATGGGTAATTTTATCTTACATTTTACTATAAATGATTATGATATAATTTATAATTTATGAATTTTAAAAAATACAATTATGATTTTTTAAAATTGTCTTAAAATTTTTTTAAAAAATATTAAATGCCCGGGCAGACTCAAGCCTCACAGGCTGGGCGGGCCAGATCCCAGGTCGGTCGGTCTCAGCCCGTCCAAGAGCCACAGACCATGGGTCACGGGCCAAGTCACGAAAATTTTTCAACGGGTCGTGAGCTAGACTCACCCGCGAAAATTTTTCAACGAGTCGAACCGGGCCTAATCCAGCCATTGACATGACTGATATATATTATGAAAGTCCTCTTTCATTTAAAAATTTTAGGGAAAAGAACTCCTAAACTTTAAAATTCTTGAAAATTTTTATTTTAATTTAAAAATCTTCAATGCATACCGTTTTTGGGACTTAGATTATAAAATA
>JAOSBN010000003.1:14269373-14285090 GCA_027563595.1 Erythroxylum suave | reverse complement strand
CATGAACATATGTTCCTAATTCACCCATAAACGCTTAACGTAAGAAGCCATAACTATGGGAACGTAAAATGATTGGACAAAATGTTAGATAACCAATTGTGATCATAAAACTAATTAACAAAATAAATTGTGTCAAAAAAATAAAAACCCAATTTATCTCATTCTAAAGTCATCTACACCATTTCCAATGCTCAAATGAGTTTTCATGAGATGAAATCTTACTCAAAGGAGTCTAAGAAATAAAGACTTGCCAAGTATCTTTTTAGGTTTTAGATTGATGATGCTTCCACAATAATGTATATAACAAAAACATAAAAAAATTTAATTGAAATAGAATTAGAATATTAAAGAAAATAAATTAAAATAGAAGATGAAAATATTTTAAAATTGAAGAAAATAAAGTGTAATTGAAGAAGGAAGTTTAAAAGACTCTCTAAATTCAAAAAACACTTTTTAACAACTTAAAAAACATTATTTATGGTTTAGAAAACTAATTGTTGTTAATTAACTCACTGATTGTTTTTATATACTAAATATTAAAGTAAACTGAGCTTGAAAATTGATTGGTTCATGATAATTGTAGTTGAACAAAATAATCCATTTTTCTTTTTAAAATACTAAAGAAGATCCTTAATCCTAACCACTACAAGAAAAATTAGATTTAGCAATTGAAATTACCAACAGAAAATACTAATTTTTCATAGGCAAACAAATTTGGCGACGAAAATTACCACCAAAAAAGGTTATAGGAGAAATGGCCGTAGGTAAAATTTCCCGGCATAATTGTAATTCCGTTACTAAATTTTCTGATGGTAACACAATTTCCAAAAGTAAATTTATCGACGGAATTACAATTTTCGTCGCTAAATTTAGCTAAATTTAGTCGATAATTTACCTACAAAATACAACATTTTGTCAGTAATTTATTTACGTAATATTGTACTTCTGTCAAGAAATTTTTATCAGTCGCTATATTTAAGTAGAGAATTTTTCATTCCATCGGTAATTTACCTACGAAATATGGCATTTCGTCGGTAATTTACCTACGAAATATGGCATTTCGTCGGTAATTTACTTATGTAATATTGTAATTCTGTCAAGAAATCTACCTATAGTAATTTTAGCTACCATTTCTCACTTCCCACTCGAATTTTCTGTTGATAATCTGTTGATTTTTTCTACATTTAATTTCTCTAACTAATTTAAACATAATGGATAATATAATGTAAAATTACCATGATAGTATAAAAATTATAATGTACAACAATAAGTATCTTTAAAATAAATGTAAATTAAGAATTCATTAAAAAAACATAAGAGTAGTAAAATTTCAAATAAAATACATTTAAGTACCAAAATATTACAAATCTAAACTATGTAGTTGGTGAAGGTGGCTGATTTAACTACTGCGATAAGGTGTTGCCTCTCCCCTCAATTCATCTATCTCATTTCGAAGCTAGGATATGTACTCTATTGATTATCGAAACTGAGTTGTCAGCATCTCCACTATACTCTCAAGTTGAACGACTCTTTCATTAGGTGTGGACTGCCTACTATATCTAGTTGTATTAGATATGGAAGATTGCGAATAACATGTGTTTGCAAAAGAACCTAAGCCGAAAATCCTTCCACGGCGGTCTCTACCATTAACTGCATCAAGATATGTTTGACTCTTATCATCAGTTTCAAAGTTCTAAGAATGTCGTTCATTGCTTTTTTTGTATTTGGTCCTATCATTATAATTGTTTATATTAATAAGTGATAATTTTTAACTAATATTATTTATCAAATTAATATTAAAGTATAAATTTTTCATAAATTAAGTTGTTTGCATTGGGTGTTGATGAAGGTCACACCATTATGCTTCTTAATTAGGTGTGAAAAAAGAGTTGATGTAGTGTAGTGTAGGCTCCCTACCAATAGACTTTTCTTGCATCAGAATAAAGTGTTATAAGTGAAATACAATTTACAAAAATTTCACCAGAGTTTTATTTATTTTTATGATATTTACTCCCTTTTAGACAAAAAAATTTCTCAACAACACATCCATTTATAACAACAGACATTTATAAAATTATCATTATCTATAAACACATATATTTTTATTCTAAATTTTATGCATCAATTTACATTGAAATCAAATTTCATACATTAAAGCACAAAAATCAAAATATAAGTGTAAAGTTTAGATGCTTACAAGTTTCTCTGCATGCTCCAGGTAGGCCATATATCATCTAGTATGTATAGGTTGACTCTCTCCCTCTGGTCCCCCCGTCCGTTTGCAGAATTGTGCTATAAAATGAAGATTGACTTAGGTGTTGCCTAGTACTGTTGCCAATGACTCCATATTTCTTCAGATATATAAGGAGGTCGTATACTGTTCTTATGTATCGAACCAAGAAAGTCTCTATGAAGGGCTCACACCTCCTATATATCATAAATGACAACATTGAATTTTGAATCCTAAAAAAAATTGTATATGAAAAAAAGAAAAACATAGTATAAGTACTTATAAACTACAATATTTATCTAATTAAATGTATAAAATTAGATAAAATAAAAAAGATTAAAGAATTTTTTTGTGTACCTCAAACACTTAATAATAAAAATCCTTCATCCCTTAAGAGATATTCTTCCATATATATCTCTCAAGTTCTATCTTCTCCTTAAACTTGGATGACATATGTCTGGAGCATGTTCCAAACAGAACCAACCTAATATATAAGCTATTTTAGATCATTTTCAAATTAAAACCTGTGGTGATATCATGTATTATAAATTTTAGAATTTCACTCATAAATTGTTGACAATTGTAATTTAAATTCTTCCATCAACTCCCTTAGGTCCAAGATGGAGCCTGCCTCCTTCATCTACAACGTTTACCCCTGATATCCCTGTTGATATAGATTCAGATTCTAGTGTGAGAGTAAGGGTGCTGGATGGTGTAGTAGGAGTGTTGGATGGTGTAGTAGTAGGTAGGCAATGTGACTCTATAAGGATTGTAGGTGGGGAAGGTGATGCCTCATATAGATGTGCAGCACCAGATTCTATAGCATTTGCAAAATGTGATGCTTCACCTGGATATGAACTGGCTTCTCTAAATGGTGGTAACTTGACCATTGGCCACAACATATCCATTTTTCTCTTTTGTGGCATATTTTTAACCTGAAATTCACATTTTATTGATTATTCCACTAATAGAACAATATAAATGAAATATATAATAATATATTGTTGATTCAATAATAAATTTATTCATATAATATTCTATTACTTACTTAAATTAATCACTATCATCACTTAATTGTAAATCAAAATCATCATCATCATCTTTTTCTGAAGAATTAAAATCAAAATCAGGCTCCTCTCTCTCGCCCTCTATAGATTCTTCATCCTCTCCATATGAAATTTCAACATATTCATTATTTGGATCATTCAAAGTTTCATTCTCATCATATATTTCACATGCATTTATTTCATGAACATCTTTTTAAAACGATTCTCTTTCAATTCTCCTTTTCTAATGCAATTAAAAAACACATATAGGTTTTACTTTGCCAACGGCCAACCAATGTGACTTATCTCGTCTTAAGCTAGGAAAAGGGATATAATACACTTGGGTTGCTTACATCGTCAAGATGAAAAGTTTAAATTATCTAAATCTTCTTCGTTTGTTATTTTCAACTAGATTGTATCGGCTATGCACTTTTATTCCAACATTAGGAGTTAGATCAAACCATTCACACTTAAATATCACTCTTTGTTTTATTGGCAATGTAGGGTACTCAATTTCAAGATTCTTAATAATTTACCAGAGTAATCCATCAATTCTCACTATATGCAAATCCCACTATTTACCGTCATCATGCTATGACTATGATATTCTGAATGAAATTTGTATCCATTAATGAAATACACTGGATACGATTTAACAGTTCATAAAGTTCCTTTTGCAAGATTATATATGAACTTGTTCTCTATTGGATTTTCTGTGGCTTACATAAAAAAATCATATTGAATAGTATAACGTCATTTAAACACTTTGATCTGATAATTCAACCATTCAATTATTGTAAGTCAAAACTTGCATGTTTCTCTAACCATCGAGAAAAGTGGCTTTTAATTTCTTTATTGATATCTTCCTGTGTTTTTTAGGGCATTAGCTTGCCTAACCATTCTTGGTATATATTAGAAGAATTATTATGTATTTTAGTTGTGAATACCACTCACCTCAAAAACCTAAATAATCAATTTCAAAATTAACTTAAACTTACTGCACGAAAGGTTGAACCTCTTGGTAATTCAATAAAATATAACCATAGGCAGCCTCTATTTCTTCTTTTGTTAACATTCTTCTTGTTAAGCACCCATATGTTCGTCTAGGATATGTGAAAATGGATAGGTTACCATTAACATCACCAATTTCACCCTCATTGTCATTATGAGGAACTTTTCTTTCTCTTGTGTGCACATGTGACTCAAAATAATGTGAACAAAATATACTTGTTTCCTCTACTAAATAAGCATTACATATTGAACCTTCAACTCTAGCTTTGTTTTTAACATTTTTCTTCAAGTGATGCAAATACCTACATTAAAAATATGGTTATTATAATTACTAATTAAAACATGTTATAAGTTTTATTTAAATATTAACTATAATTATCTCTCAAACGGATACATCTATAGATATTGATCTGGACTAGTAAGTTTAGCCTCGTGTGCTAAATGTATAAGTAGATGCTCCATATAGTTAAAGAAGCTTGGAGGGAAAATCCCTTCTAATTTGCACAAGATAACTAGAATTTTCCTTTATAGTTTTTCCATTTCAACCAACTTTATTTAAGATGATATTAAGTTTTTCAAAAACAAACTTAATTTTGTTATAGCTTTCCAAACCTTATTCAATAGTAACTCTCGAAGTGTAATTGGAATTAGCCTTTGCATAAACACATGACAATAATGACTTTTCATCACAAATAATTTTTACTTCCTCATGTCCACACATTTTGCCAATTTTGAAATATAACCATCGGGAAACTTTCAACCATTCACACAAATTTTCCTTTTGTTTTATTTGTCCAAAGTGTAATATGCTTTTGGATATTTACCCTTGCGAAGATCTTTATCTTACTCATTCCTTCTACAAAAAAGTTTCAATTCAACTCATGATTTTGCATTGTCCTTTGTCCTCCCTTTAATGTTCATTATAATGTTGAACAAATTATTAAAACATTTTTTTCAATATGCATCACATCTAGATTATGAAATATCAAATTAATTTTCCAATATGGAAAATCTCAAAAGATACTTCGTTTTCTCCAACCAAAGTTTTTACTAATGTTTCTATTGACTTCTTCAACTTCAATTTCTATAACTTTCAGCAACCCTAATTCATCAATCTCCTGCAATGTCTCTTCGCTAACTTTATGAGGGGGAGGAGTTGTTTGTACCATCATATTCTTAATGAACTTTTGTTTATTGCATCTAAATGGATGATTAGGAGGAAGAAATTTTCTGTAGTTGTCAAACCAAGATGTTTTGCCCTTGCTAGGAAGATAAACCGCATCAGAATCATTGCCACAGTAAGGGCAAACCAATTTCCTTGCTATGCTCCATCCAGACAACATAACATACGCAAGTAAATTATTAATATTCCACATCAAAGCTGCTCTCAACAAAAAAATTTGTTTAACAGACACATCATATGTCTCCACACCAAATTCTCAAAGATGATGCAATTCAGATACCAACGATTGTAAGAATACATCAATTTTATGTTTTAGATTTGTAGGCCCTTACACAATCACCATCAAGAATGTCTCATTCATACATATCCATAAAGGAAAATTATAAGAAGTAATTATGATTAGCCATGATAAATATTGTCGGTCGAATTGACGAAAAGGTCGGAATCCATCTGTTGACAATCCCAATGTAACATTTTAACTTTTGGCTGCAAATTCAGAATGGGTATTATTGAAATGTTTTTATGCGAGTGCATCTGATGGATGGCTCATTATCCATCTTCTTATTCGTGTTCATTATGCCATCTCATGTAAGATGTAGTAACATCAGAGGCTTATAGTCTTTGAAATCTTGAAGTTAGCAAGAAATAATACATCTGCTTCCAAGGTACTAATTTTTGGTCCATAGTATGCTTTCTTGGTTTTAACCTAGATTGACTACAAAATTTACACTCTTGTAATTCCACATCGTCTCTCCAAAACAACATACATCCCAAATTATAACAATCAATTTTTCCTAACTGGCAACTAAGACCCTTAATAATTTTTTTCATATTGTAAAAATTATTAACCATTTTATGATCAAAAGGTAATGATTCATTACACCAAGAAAATTTTTTTTCCAAAATTTGATCAGAAATATGTCCTTCAGACTTGATGTTCAATATTTGAGTAATTGAAGATAATTGAGTCATAGTCTCACAGTTTGGATATAATTCTTAGTCAACTGATTTTAGTAAGTAAAACAAACATGTTTGCATTTGGTTTTGGTTCTTGTTCAAGATTTTTTGAAAGATATAATTGATTGCATCATAAACCATTTAGATGTAAGGATTATTAGTTGCACCTATATCATTCGTTATAAATCCAGTCCCCCTTCAAACTCATCTACATTTATTGATGAGTTTGAAGGGGGACTGGATTTATAACGAATGATATAGGTTTATTGATGAGTTTACTTCATTACCCCTTGAGGTGTTACAAATTAATGGCTCCTTATGTCCTGTCCACTCAAAATAATTTAGAACAAACCCTTTTCTTAAAAAATGGAGATACACTTCATCAATAGGAAGAAAATGAATATGTTTGCACTTTTTACATAGATATCTGATTTTTGGACAATCCCTATATGCAAGTTGAGAACATACATAGTCAATAAAAGCTTGAAGTCACTTAACAAACTTAAGATTAATGAAGCCATCGAGTGTTAATCGTTTACATATCATAGATCTATCATTATTACTCATTTCTGCAAAACTTTTATTTAAAAAAGTGATTTTATAGTTTGTAGCACCCCACCCTCTCGAGACATGTACCTAACATCCTGAGTGATGTCTGAGTGTGGATTCTGCAAGGGTGGCCTGCTAGAACAGTCAGACTCGAGAAAACTCAATACATATTTTTTCTTTTTTTTATACACATACATAGAAGTCAGTAATCAAATTCGGACCCATTTTACACATAAACATCTTCAAACACAAAGTTACAACTAGTACACAACTCATCAGAATTTCACTAGTCACTTAGGCCCAAATTCATATACAAAACATTTTAGCCATAATGTCTATACATTACAACATCATTCGTATACACATTGTACCGTATTTATAAGTACATAATTTGATACTAAATTTGTGAAATATACAATTCAGTACGAAAACAAAGAAATACAATGCAGACGTGAACTGATCCTGACCTCTATCACTTATTTGAATGTAGTAGGTATACTTCTGTTTGTCTAACGGCGTACTCTTCCGAGCCTAAAAAATATTTGCAAATTTTGGGTGAGTTTTGCGAACTCAGTGAGTGACCATCCTCGATGGCTCACCTAATCACATTACACATAATTCACATCATTTATTTAATAATCACATTGGATCATATACACTTAATAAATCATTTCACTTTTTACATTCAAACACATTATAATCATTCATATCATGCATATGCAGTGCACACGAGACCCACTTTTTATTTATTACTTTGTTGTGACCGAGTGCCTATAACTATCCCGCATCCATTGTGAATACAAGGCTCATTGATAATTGTCTCATATCGGCCTCATTGATAACTGTCCTGTATCTATTGGGGATACCGGGCTCATTTTACATAATGAACCTTTGGCTCTTATACACTTTCTGAGCTCTAAGCTCTTTTTCACGTTTTGATCTTTAAGTTCTTTTTGGTGCCTTCTTCGGTCACAACTGCCTTTATCTTTCATGCATTCATGTAGTGAAATGCATTAATCACATTCATACATTTTCAATCAGTCACTTTCACATTCATCATTGGACCTTGGTCCGGAATTCAACATGTATGTTGAGAAACACTTTGTGATCATGCATTCACGTCATGAAGCATTTAGTTCGTCACATTCACATACAATTAGCACTTCAATCTCACATTTAAGCATTAGAAACCTCGAACCTTCACTGTTCGGAATCACACAATCAATTCCCATTTCATTCATAATCACTCAAGTCATAACATAAACAAAACAAAAAACAATGTAAGACCATCTAGGTCTACTCACAGTATGATCCAAATTTGATTTAGCTTCCATGATCTGGAAACATCTGAATGCCAACATTTATCCTGCACATCAAAATTATGCAATACACACATTGTACCCACACATTAATAACTTTGAACAATTATAAGCATTTATTTATGCACAAATGTATATGAGGACCACGTACAATGCAGGTTCTTGATAATCTTGGGTATATTTTCAAATTTCATATCTTATCCACATTCTCATTTTATAACTCAATTACTCGACATTTCATTTTTAGCATTATTTGCTCTGAAAAAAATCAAATTCTCATTCACTTTAACTTTAACTTGGTACTCATTACTCATTTCCTTTGAATCACAACCACAATCATATGAACCACCTTCATCTCCATTATACACATGTCCTTGGAAATTTAATACCAACAATTCATTAACTATTGTTATTCTAACATTATATGATCATACAATATCCAAACTCTTATTCTTTCTTATAAATTCTCCTAAATTCTAGATCTTTGGGTCTATTTTCCATGATCAATTAGAAAATGTAGATGAGGTAATTTGGAAAAACTTTATTCTAATAACCTGTTCCCTATTGTCTTAAGTTTCTAATAACATTAAGATCACTCAATTCAGTTCAATATTCCAAAAGTTATACTCCAAATAATTCATACCATTCCTTAGCTGTAACAGTTTTCTATATCCAACTTCAAGTCAGATTATGGAACTATGGAGACAGAAATGGAATTTTATTTCTCCATAAAAATTGTATCCCTATGTATCTAGTTTAATATAAATTAAGAATCATTCCATTTGGATAACTACATAACAAGTTATGCCTAAAAAACTGAAGCATGTTTAGTGAAAATACTCCAGTTATCATTTTCTAGAACTCCTCATCAATTCTGTCCCGAATTCATCAATAAATCTCTCCAAAATGATTTCATATGGTTATAATTTTTGGTAAAGATAAAGAAAAATGTGTTACAAATCCAATGGTTCAAGTCTCATGTCATTTGGAGGTCGGGAGAAGAAGTTATGACCAAAAGAGTGAAGGATGTTCACATCAGTTCACTTCAGTAAGCATTCAATGTCACGATCGTGCTTGGTTTAGAAAAGTCACGATCGTGCATGATCGTGCTTTTCCATACTTTTCCAAAATGTCACTATTGTACTTTTGCATGATCGTGCAATCCCTCTTCTCTTCTCCAAATTCATGCAGTGCAGTCTCTCTCTTCTTCTCAAAACAGAACTTAGGGTCCATCTTTCATGGTCATTTTGATAAGGAATATGAAGGATTTAGGCAAAACACTCTTCTAAACAATTGTTACTTTATGTCTTAAGCTTCTAATAAAACTAATTTGATGCAATTTGGTTTGATATTCTGCAATTTATGCTAAAAATACTACAGACTATCCCAAACCATGATAGAATCCACAAACTCAGCTTCGAGCTAAAATTTGAAACTATTAGAGACAATTAAATTTTGATTCCTCCATGAAAAATATAGCCATACGTCTTTAGTTTAATATGAACTTAATATCATCCCATTTGGATGTCCATAAGCCAAAATATGGCAAAAATATAGATGCATGTTCAGTGGAAACACTGCATTTGTAAATGCCCAGCACACTTCAACAAGGTTCATCTCTAACTCTAATTCATCTCTACATCTTAAAACTTCTCTTTTACTTACTCTATCACTTCTAGCTTATTTCCTCTTCATTCTCAGCTCATTATCATTCAAAAATCAATCAAAACCCATTATTACTCATAAACATCAAAAACAGAACATTCATATACGAATGTTAATCCTAGCTTCTGCACTTCTTCATTTTTCTGTATTTTCCATTTTCTACACATTCTCCATTTTCATTTCACCATTTCAACTCCCATTTAGCTCCAAACATTCAAAAACAAATCAAAATCCATGATTAACACCAAATATCAAAAACATCATATTTTCACGCATTTTCACTTTTCTGCACTTTCTTCACTTTCATCATTTTTTTCCTACTTTTTCATTCACTACACATTCTTCATTTTCTTCCCAACTTTTAGTTTAATCATTCATTACTCATATCCAGACATCATCTGACACCTATTTCTTATCTCTAAATTCATTAGAGTTCATTTCTAAAAATATCTAAAATATTCACATATAACAATGAAGACATCAACAGAAACAGAGCATACATCAACTTTTCTCCAGAAATTTTCTGTACTAATTTATGCATTGTTTCACTAATCTTTCAACTCCAAAAGTCATTTTTATACTATCTTATGATATAACAATCATTAAATATGCAAAATAACACATACTGCATAACCAAAATCCATACTCACATTTTAGCAAAATACTCATCCTCATTGTATAAACACTTACTGTTAACTAATGTGATGTATGATTTATTTTACATATCATGAAAACCCATATGGTACTTACTTGTTTAAACTCCAATCCTTCAAAATCACTTGAACCCAAACTTTCCAACATCACATGATCATCCACAGTCTATGGTGGTAGGTTTAGATATTTTGGTGACAGTGAAGAAGAAAGCAAAATGAGATAGCAAGTGAGAAGTGAGAGTAAGACTTGTGTTATGAGGGTGAGAGAATTTTGAAAGTAATGAAGCTTCCAAAAGATGAAGAAAGTCATAGAGAAGATATTTTAAGACAAGAATAGTGTCTTAGTCTCTCAAATTAAAAAAAAAAGGTGGCTTAAGACTTGGACACTTGTCCAATTTCTGAAGCTTTAACTAGTGTCTCACTTAACTAGTTCAATCTTCTCCTAATTTTATTCCAGTTGTCCCTAAATTTTCAATATCATTTTCTCACAAATTCTAAAGTCGTCCCTAAAATTCTTCAATATTATTTGACTGTTATTTGCACTACCATCCATCACTTAACTCGCCACATGGCATTTTTCCTAGTTCAATAATACCCATAATTTCAGAGAATTCTCAAAATTCACCAAAATTCCACATTAATAAATACACTCTCAAAATCAAAATTTCAGTATATATATAAACCGCAATTCTCAATAATAACACAATTATAATCCAATTATACCCGGACAATGTCAATGAGTACATGTACAATCATTGTAATATGTGCGAAAATTCAAATTCACATATATGTATGCTAACAATATGCATAATCACGAAATTGTAGTTTTCTTAATCTCTCATTGATCTCACATGTACCGTATTTTTGGGTTCTAACCCTTAATATGGGAACGGGATATTATATTTCTCCCCCTTGATAAATTTCATCCTCGAAATTCTTATCTGATTGATCAAAAGGCAAGGGTATGTTTCCTTACATGTTTCTCCGTTTCCCATTTAACTTCATCACTCGAATAATTTCTTCCAAATGACCGTAGTCAATAGACTCACTAGGTCTTTCAATCACTTACTTAGATATCACCTTATCTTAACTATTTCCTCCATATATTTCAGATTACTCAAAATTTTCACTTTGTGTGTTGACAATACATCTTTGTCAGATCATATCAATATTTCTTAGTGTATTCACATATCACTCAATATAATTCTAAAACATCTTTATTGATAATACAACTCATAAGTTATTGGTCCTATGCTCTCAGTAACTTCATGTGGACCCATACAATTCGAGCATATTTTATCCTCTTTCCTAAACTGAGCACACTTTTCTCAATCTAGGCACACCTTGACAAGGTGATACTCTTAAAGACATTCCATCTTTCGCTTAATACTTCTCATCTCTTTAGTGTCAATACACTCGACTCTGATGTCTATTTCATTATGCTCTATAACCTTGATGTTGATCCACCAATTTCATTTATCTTACTTGAATCACTTAGCTCCTATTATAGATTCATTTCACTTGTCAACAGTATCTCTTATCAATTCTGGCCTTTAACCATTTTTAGGCCCTCTTCACTTCACTCCTATGAACTTCAAACATATAAGCTTTAAGCATATATCCAACAGTTAGGACTGTTGGTAATTCAAACATTCAGTCACTTGTTTCTACATCCTTAACAGCTAAATACCATTTCAGCGTATTCCTACTAGGATGTCTAGCTTAGATGGTTACTTGTTTTTTCTAGTAGTCTCTTTGCTCGATCATTTTTATTAGGTACACATCTTTATTATTTCAATCACATAGTAACATTTTTCCTATTCATACTCAAATTTCCTATTCATTTTCAATTCCTCAATAAAATTTACAAATTCTGGATCGCCAATTTAGGCTTTGCTAAAATTTTCATATGAATCTGATCTTAAATTCTACGTGACTAATAACGCTTCATTTTACCCCACTTCACCTTAACATTCTATGCTCTGTATTGCACTAGATTTGATAATCTCAATATTTAAATTTGTGTTATTTCGTTGTTGATTTATTTTACGTAATATATTGGATTGCAATACTAGCTTTACTGGGAAATATTCATTTGCAAAATCCTTTTAAACTCAATAATTACCTCAATCTTTACTGATTTGTATATTCATATATATCCAAAATGTTTATGTACATATAATGTCTCCAAGTTTTCAAAGCAATTACAATTGCAGCAAGATATAAATCATATCCTGAATAATTCAATTCTTGAAACTTTAACTATCTCCATGCATATGAAATCACTTTATTATGCTGCATTGGATTTCATCCTAATCTCTGATGTGAAACCTCATTATGTACTACATAATCTCCAATTCCAAATGATATTATTATCATTGGTGTTATCTTTCCTCAAAATTCTTTTCACATTCATCACTTATATGGTTAACACATTTTTCCTCAAACATTTTTGTCAAGGGACAAGATCAGTAAAAACCCCTTAACAGTCTCTGGCAGTATCTAACATACAACTAGTTTTAAAGAACTCCGAATTTCTCATATATTACTTGTAGTTTTTCACTTTATCATCACCTCTAATTTCTTTGGGTCTCCCAATATGCCATGTTCAGATATTAACACCCACATTTTATTTGATCAAGCAAAAATTCACTCTCATTATACTTGGCATTTTTTTTTACTACCTTCATAATATGTAAGATTTCCTCAAGTATTCAAAATGTTCTCTTTACTTTTCGAATGCACTCAAAATATCATCTATGATCATAGTCGCTAATTGATACAATTTTTCTTGGATCACTTAATCTTCAATACTATAATACTGTTGGAGGCGTTGATAACTTCCACAGATATAACTCAAATTTCCTTGTGCCTATGATTTGTTCTCTTAATTCTTTAAGTATCTAATTCCTCAATTATGTACTATTGTCTCATGTTATTTTCGATTTTCCCAATTGACTTCTTCTTCTCGAATGATTTTCTCAATTCATTCTATTTCCTTTTATTTCACATTGACTTGTTCTAATGTTTGTTCATTCTTACTAGTTTCTCCACACATTTCAATATATTTGCAATCTTAACTTCCTGTGTTTGTAACACATTCATCATATCAAATTTGTATCTCCCGAACATATTTACATAGAATATAACGTGGACCTATATTCTCCTCATATTAGCAATTAATGTCTCCTCAAATTCAATAATCCAATCATATAGCTAGATACTTTACGTCAAACAAAATGCATACATTCTTAGTAGCATATTCTACCTCTTATGCTTGAGTCTCTGCTAGGGATATGACTCCAATATTCACTTTTGATTCATTACATATTCATTTCTGATTTGTTTCTTTATTGATCATTCTTAAATTGAATCATCTGATCAATTTAATTTAATTTAGAAAAAATTCTTTTTTAAAAGAAGATTCCTTGTTACCATCATCGATACTGTTTATATAATCCTTATCAAATAACTGTCTTTATCATCACTTATCGATCATTCTTAGTACTTTAACTATCATTTCGTACAAGGTCATAATGTTTTATTCATCAAAACTCAATGATCCTACATAATATTTCTCTTTATCCTTACCATAATCGGGGTTTCCTCGCATTAACATACGTTAACATCAACTTTACCTCAATTTTTCCCGAATTTACGACTTCTAATGTTACATCATGTTATAATCATTCAACTACTATATAGGATACATTAACTCTTCTCCTTTGATTCATCATCTTTTCCTTTATCTTTGCTTCTATCTCATCTTCCTATTGACATTTATTTCATCTCCCAGATGTATATCCTTAATCAATTCAAAATTATAGATGTATAATCATCAATAAATTCTGATATCAATTCTCACTAATATATGCTTATAGTGGATCATAACTCTTGTCATATTCATCGAACAACCACTTCGGTTCCTAATTCATCTTCTTAAGGTCATAACAATTTCTGTTTTCATTTCATTCTACTTGTACACTTTAACTCATCATTTCTACTTATATCCTTATTTTTCCTCAAACAATCCATGATAATACATTCTCATCTATATAACATTCGGGGATATATCACCATAGTACAATATTGATGTCACATTCAATGATAAAACCACATATACAAATATAGTGAACCTTTATCTATCATACAAAACTAGATAATATTTCTCATTTCTAAATGCCCATAAACCTTCATTTGCTCACATTCTGACAGATCATCACTCTTCTCAATGCTTCCAACAGCTCAAACTCTTAAGGAATGCTCATGCATGTGACTTATATAAATGTGACTCAAACTGAGAGACAAGGGTGGCATGCTAGAACGGTCAGACTCTTAAAAACTCAGTATAGATTTTTTTCTTTTTTTTCATACACATACGTAGAAGTCAGTAATCAAATTTGGACCCATTTTAACATCTTCAAACATAAAGTTACAACCAGTACACAACTCATCAGAATTTCACTAGTCACTTCGGCCTAAATTCACATACAAAACATTTTAGTCATAATGTCTATACATTACAACATCATTCATATACACATTGTACCGAATTTATGAGTACATAATTTGATACAAAATTTGTGAAATATATAATTCAGTATGAAAATAAAGAAATACAGATGCGAACTGATCCCGACCTCTATCCCTTATTTGACTGCAGTAGGTATACTTCCGTTTGTCTAATGGGTACTCTTTTGAGCTTGAAAAATATTTGCAAATTTTGGGTGAGTTTTGCGAACTCAATGAGTGACCATCCTTGATGGCTCACCCAATCACATAACACATAATTCACATCATTTATTTAATAATCAAATTGGATCATATAACACATAATTCACATCATTTATTTAATAATCACATTGGATCACTGACGCAGCGTAAAAGTGTTCAATGGAAAATAAACCCTAATTAGGATTAGAGAAAGTCTGTAAATTGATTCAAAATATGTCCCTTAACAAAATAACATCGTTTGCCTTATACAGGCGAAAAGAAAATAACAAAATATGGAAAATAACAAAACAGTTCTCAAAGAAAATAACAAAATACGGAAAATAACAAAACAGTCCTCAAAGTCTTCGTACGCAAAAGTTATGATATTTTG
>JAOSBN010000003.1:14247892-14269273 GCA_027563595.1 Erythroxylum suave | reverse complement strand
GTTCTCTGTCGTCGGAAATGTTGTTATTATAGCGACGGAAAACGAAATTCCGTCGCTAGTTTCCGACGGTCTTACTGTCGTCGAAAATATTCCGTCGCTATTTGACGATTTTCTTGTAGTGTATATATATATATATAAAGATAGAACAAAAGAGGAAGGAAGATAAGATGAAGAAAAGTTGAAAGTGTCCATCCAGTGTAGGTAGGCTACCCACGGTGAATCATCATGCGTGGAAGATGATTCTTTATTATGTCAATATGTCAAATTTTCTAATCTGTTTACTTGAAAAGTATACATACAAAGGTTTTAAGAGTCACAAATATTAGCCATAAAATGCATACAAATTTTCGCTGCACATACATTAACCAAAAGCAATTATGCGGAACAATTTGATGTTATATTTGTGATAAGTTATAGGTCTTAAGTGTAAAGTAACTTGTAAGGATCGATATTCCTTTGTAATCATGAGATTATAAGTTCGAGTCACGAAAACAGTCTTTTTGTAAAATGCAAAAGGAAGGGTTTATATAATTAATGTAATTCTCGCGATTCTCATAAAATTAAAAGTCTTGTATATTGGATTGTTGTTGTTAATAGGTCTTAGCTAATTATTGAAACCGAAGGAATTATAAGAATAATTTTAACAATTACATATCTAATTTGATATATTAACAAATATCCAAACATTAAGATTTATACTTGTCTGGCTAATAGTAACGAGATGTATAGTTCCTTCACACATATTTAATGGTTAAGCTTTGCGCATTTTTAACATGATTCATTTTTATTTAAATTTAGTAATATAAAATTATTAGTCTTCAAATGGCAAATAAGAGATAATAAATTGTGTATGTTCATTTTTTACCCTATTTAAATATTAGTGAATGAATTGTCTAATTTAATAAATGATTATAGCAATCATATATATATATGACAATTAAAGAGAGAGGAATGAGAGACAAAATCTATTTATAGCGGTTCAATTAAATAACTCCTGGCTTACCTTTACTCCCTAAACTTCATTTGAAAAGTCAATAACTTGTTTCTTCAATAGATGAATAACGACCTTTCATGTAACATTTTTCTTTGTTATAGGTGAGAAGTAAACATTTATAACTCTTGTTTTAAGGTTAAAGAAAACTCTCACTTTGTGCATCTCAAATAATCTCACCAATTGTAGCAATTACACAATCATAAAGATCAAAACATCTCTCTCTTCCCCACTTTGCCATTTCATTAAACTTAATTTTCCATATATTAATTTATTAATATCATTAAGAATATAAATATTAATAGTAGCTTATGTTGTTATCATTAAAATTATGGATTAGAACCTCACTTGATTCAACAATCTCTCTTTTTTTTTATGATGACAAAAAGAAAATTTTTCATCACTAGTTACATAAGCAACACTTTCCCCCCTAAATATATATGTTAAGTCAATGTGCTCAAATATATCAATATGAAAGTAAGTGTATACCTCTTTTTTATGTACCACCAATAGTTATGTCTTTTGCTTTCTTATTCAATTCAACAAGTGGTCTTTTGGTATCAACCTCCTTTCTTCGTTCATGTGACGGATCTTGGTTATTTTTTTTTGAATCGGTTGTTAGAGATACCATTGTTATTTCTTATTTGATATCAATATATGTGATATCAATCATTGGTACTCATTTGATGTTTAACCAATATAATTTTGGATTCACTTAAGAAGCATTGTTTCAAAGAATAAATTATATTTATGCCCATAATCACCATAAAAGTAAATTCTCAAATAATAGGAATTGGAAGTGTGAGTGTCATGTAAAGACTTTCTTTATGTGACAATAAGGCATAATAAATGATTTAATATATGACATGCTCTTTCTATGCAAATACGACCTATGATGATTTTGAGCAAAAGTCATATTTTTTATTCTTATGAAGCCTCTATTAAATGGGAGCAAATGTCACGTCTTTATTCTTATAATGAAACTTATGATAATTGTAAGTTCGTTTCATGTCCTTTTGATGATAAAGAGGCCTACATAAATGAGAAGGATGTTGCATATTATTTTGAAGATTAATGGATAAATTGTCTACTATAAGGAATAGTTATAGCAAGCTTATATATGATAATAATAAAGGAATCACAATAATAATTTAAAAAAGTAGGAAAAGAAAGATAAAACTAATTGATATTGATTCAATCACCTTTTAATTTGGCTAAGCAAAACATTGGCTAAGTTACTTGGATTAATTTCAAACCTAAACAATATATTAACCAATAGTTTTTAGCAAAAGGATTAATTGAAGCTTGATGTACATATATTTGAAATAATTTTGATTCCTAACGTTCTTTAAAATTTACATAATTTACTCACTTTTGGAAAACATTTAAAGATATATAAATAATTGATTTAAATAGTGTGAAAATCTATAAATAGTAATTTGGAAAATTATAAATCTATTACAATAATAAATTGAGTTTTTTAAAGTACCATAATTAATCAAAATATTGTATAGATTCGCTTAAAAAAGTATTATTATAAGTTTATTTTGATTTTGCTCTAATTTTATACATTTCACATTTTTCATAATTAATTATATTTTAACATACCAATTTCTATATCTAAATAAACATTAGTCTATTAAATATATAGGATTATTTAAACTTTTAAAAATATTAAGAACTTAATCCCAATATCTATATATTTTTAAAATTTTATTTGATCTATTCTTTTAAATATTTTGATCTACCTTTTGGTTGTAAATGGAAAATTTAACACCAATAATAGTGATTAATAGGATGAGACATTAGTGACCATATAGAGTGGATGCGGCAAAGATTGCATGGACCCAGTGGTGTGGCCATGCTTATTAATTTTGTGCCGCCCCCTAGATTATTAAACCTAAAAATTCTACCATGTTGCAAGGCCATCATGTGATTGATAGGTCTAGAACTTGACCACGGCCGCCTAAAGCTACATTATTATATTGTGGTTGCGACAAATACAGTGGTCATGATCATGCTAATTCATAATCATGACTAATAATAGGGAGGTGCAATTGTGGCATAAACACTTTGAAGGTCTTGTTGTAGCACTGGACTTTGTATCAATTTTGATATTAATTCGGTGTACTATTAATATTTGTTAATATGCAACATTGATTTAGATTATTTTTAAATATTATATAATAATTTTTAATTACATTTATAATTAAAACTTAATTCTTTAATATAAATTAAAATTAAAGATATTTAAAATTTTGGGTCAATAATTTCATTTATTAAAATTACATGAAAATATTTTATTTTTAAAAATAAGAATTATTTTAAAATATTTTTTAGTTAAAATATAAAGATATCTAATATAATTTTCAATTTAACCATTTGAATTTTTATATTATAAAATTGATTCAATATTTTATAGTATTTCAATTTACTAATTAGTTCAATTAATACAAGTTAAAATTTTAGGTTACACCATGATACAATATAAGGTAAATTTTATACCACTTGTTTACTATTTTTGTGAACAAATATGAAGGTAAGTACATGTGGATTAGTATTTAATATTACGTTGATTAGATAGTATTTAAGCTTTAGTTCTTTGTTATTAGAATTAAACTATAATTTGTAGGGATGACTGACTCGATTAAAACGACTGATTCAAGTTGGCTTTTCTATCTTTTTGTAAAAAATTGAAACCTACCACGCAATGAATACAATTTGAAGATATGATGAATGCGGTCCTTTCTCACACATTATTACGTTATTGACCATATCATCGTTTCACATCTATCTTATTTGATCTAGCTCTCATCATTTTTTTTTTTGGTGTTTCATTAAGCACCGTACTTAGTGGTGGAACATGCGTGAACAGTGTGATAATACACACACATAAGCATATATTTAAATAGAAGTAGTTTAGGTTTATAGATTAAATAAAGAATCTCTGTCGCGAACTGAAAAGTGAGTGAGGCTGTGTTAAAATCGTCTATATTTATTATTGCTAAACTTGATAGTATCCGAAACATGTGGAGGACATGGACTTGATTGAGTTCACTCTTTCCGGGGAAGAAATGAATGGCTGAAAGGAAACCTGCCGACCAAAAGTGCACACATTCGACAGACTTAAAATCTCACAAAGATATTAATGTCCAGAAGGGGTTCTGCAAATTCCAGTTGTTTCCATCATTTTGGCCCTTCTTCTTCGATAATTAAAACAATACACGTGAAAAAGGAAAGTGACTTTGGTGCCATGGTATTGTGTGTTGGGTGGCCCAAAATAAAACGAGAAAGGGAGCAATTTTAATTTCAGGTTGGCCGTTGGGGTTGGGGGGTAATTTTCACGTGAAGATTCTATTCCACTCGTGACTTTTATACGTTTTTTGATGTGACCATTACTTTTTATTCTTTTCCATTTTCCACCAAATTTTCATTCATGTCCATATCTTCAACCTTTTTCTTTTCCCTTTCAAGAACCTCACCACCGTTTGCTGTGCTTTACACTTCCTTCATATGGAATTCCCTCCTTCTTCTCAACAGTTTCGTTTTATCAATGTATGCGTGTTGGTGTACTTAATATGTAGTATATATGCAAGTTTTGGGGATCTCCTTTTCAACGTAGTATATTTTGGTTGTTATTAGCTTTTCAAGGTTCTACTTACACCTTAATAAAATTGTACTTGGTCTCCAGGTTTAATTAAAATCGTAATTAATATAATATATTTTTGGACAGATATTCATTTTTCTTCTGCATTCACAAAAAATAGTTTTAATTATTAAATAATAAGAGATGGATTCAATTCCTTTACGATTAACCATAACATAATAGCTTATGTTAAGCTTTATTTGAATCTTTTGCATGTTTTAAATTACATTAAATTAAGTTAAGTTAAGTTTAAAAATAAAAAAGTAGTAGTGGTAGTAGTAGTAACAACAACAACAACAATAAGTGAAAGATTAATAATAATAATAATGTTATTTTTTCGTTTACTTTATAAAATTTACTAAAATATAAAATTTTGTGAGAATCCCATATTTTGTCAAAAAATAGAATTTTTTATAGGTAAAATATATTAATATTTTATTTTATAAAAATTACGAAAATATTTAATAATTCAAAAGTTTTGTGAGAGTCCCATATTTTGTCAAATATGACTTCCTTTAGATTTGTGTCTGTTTCTACAAAAATCTCCCAACTATTCACTTCCTTGTTTTCATTCAATTAATGTTTTGTTCCATAAAACAACAAATTATCACTTTCTATAAACCAATCCTTTCCTTCTTGTTCATACTCCCTCCCAATCCCATTGCCTACTGTTGGGTATCCTGAGAACAAAGAGGTGAAAATGAGTTTAGGAAAAACAGGTTTGGGGTTAAAAGAAAAAGAAGCAGAGGTGTGTGAGTTAAATATCTTCACTGATTATTTTTTTTATAAAATAAAATAAAATATATTATATTGATATTATGCCCACGATTACAAAACCATCTGTTCAAGTGTAGAAAATATCAAATTTTTTAATTTGATTTATTTTAATAATTATTATTTTAAAAAACTGATTAATTTTTTAATTAATCGGTTAATTTTTGTAAATTAATAAAATTTTATAAACTAAAATTAATCAATTAATTTTTATTTAACAAAATTTTTAATTAAATTTCAAATTCTTCTAACGAAGGTCAAATTTAATATCAGTTAAATTTTTTAAATCTTAAATTTTTTGTGTTATTAATTTAACTTCTAATCTAGTTTTTAAAATATTGTATGATATTGTCATGTGTCTAATATTTATTACATTAACGATATTTAACACTGAAAAACATACAAGAGTCCTAAATTCTTTTATAAAATACAGAAAGCTCTCAGCAAATTTTAAAATTACAAAAACATCAATAAAAATTTATGAAATCACACAAAAATTTAACACATGTTATTCTTTAAATTCTAACCACTCATTTAGAATGAATTGTCTATAGATTATTTTAGCCGTGTGCGAAGATGAGTGGGGATAATCTGGGAGGCATATGTGTTTATCATCAATGTATAGTAGGTCAATCTTCGAGGGATCTGGTGTAGATTTTCTTGTAAGACAATTAGTTGCGTGGTGAGAATTGAATTTGGTAGTGAAAGCAATCGAAGGGAAGAGCACGTCGGCATAAAAACAAAAGGGCTACAATAATTGAGAAAAGATATGGTGGCTCCCCAGAGATCACAGTGTTACTATCTCAAGCTGGCATGTATTACTAAAAGCTTCGACGTTTAGATACAAGTGACACTGCACACATTACCTTTTTCTGTGCCCATTCAAACACTCAATAGAGGGTTTAATCGTACGTGCAATATTTGCAAGCAACCTTTGCTTGGACTCATTCTCTGTCTCGGTTTTATGCATATCCCAGTCTTTGGACGACTTGGCGTGAAAGGATAAGTCATCTGCCATCAAAACGATTCGTCAGTGTCTAGGGTTCTGGTCCAAAGTCTCAAGTGGCAGACGAAGGAGATCTCTGGAGATTAAAAAAACTGTTTCAGTTGCAGCTTTTCAATTCTGTACCACAATTTGTCCGTCATTTACACTTGGTGATATTTACAGGCGTTTTATGAGTGCATATTTAAGCCTTTAGGCGAATATCAGATTCTGTTAATTATTAGTTGATTTTATTAATAATTAATTAATAGGTAATTTTAGTAAATAATATTCGCTATTTATTAAAAACATTTGATAAAATTAACTATTTAATATTAATTGTTGACGTATAAAATAATTTATAAGGACATAATTTAAAAAATATAAAGAAGTGAATATTCTATTTCTTACCATCTCGTTGAATATTCTTATAAAAATTTAGATTTAGATATTTAAACTTACAAAAATTAAGTTTATAATAATAATAATAATCTAATGTTAATTTCTTTATTAATATAAATGATACAGTGAGCTATATTTTGTCCTTAAGATTGTGAATTTTATCTATAGCTTTGATGTTTCCTAATATGCAATATAATCGAGGTCTAGGAAAGTCTTGTAATATGCAGATTAATTAGGGATTCTATTTCCGAACTTATCTTGATGAACTTGATGTTTGAAAATTTCATGTGTCATGTTCAGGTTGTTGCTACATATACTTATTTATGTATCTAATTATTTTATCACATTTTTATTTTTTATTTATTTTCTAAAATTTTCTTGACACATTTGCATAGCTTTTTATGTTTTTAATCTTTTAATCCTATTTATTTATGTATTTATTGAAAATTTAGTTACATATTTTTTTTCTCTGTAACCTGCATCATTCATATATTGTCTCATTCGCATGTGGGTTCACCGAAAACAGCCTCTCTACTCTGTAGGGGTAAGGTTGCGTACTATCAGACCTCCTCAGACCCTGCTTCAACGTGAGATTTCGGACTGGGTAATGATGATGATGATACAATGGGCTATATTATATTAATATATTTCATATAATATGTATGTATTTTATTATTTAATAAATTAAAAATATCTATAATTATAATATGACATAAATACAATATATAGTAGTTATATATTAAAAATATTAATTTGATGTGACTCTTTATGTTCAAAAATTTAATATTATAATATTTTCAAATATAAACTAATATTATAAAATTAAATAAAAATTAAAAATTTTAATTAATCCCTTTATTATATTCTTCCAAACTTTAGTACGATAAAAAAATTAACTTTAAAAACACACAAAGCAAAAATAGAGAGTAAAGTAGAGGATAATAATGTCATTAAGTAAACAACTAACTTCAAAAGCCTCTCTTATGTAACTTTTAAAAATCCATTTACTGGGGATTAAATAAGTTAACTAATAAATCATTTATCAAATACATCAATAATTTTTTAAAATAGTCAATAAATTGACTTTTAGCCAGTAAATTAAGAAACAGCTGACCTTAATATATTGGCAAGGTCTAAAGGGATTATTGATTATTTACATGACTAAATTCAGCTCCGAAAAATATAAACATATACCAATTCTCTGTTTGAATTTATAAGATCTCAAAAGTATTTGTATTAAAAAAACATAATTTAAGAGTATAAAATGATTTATTGATCTTTTTTAATTCCCTTTCTTTTCTAGAAACAAACTAAACAATTCATAATAAGAAGTATATGTGATTGCACCATCTCGACATGTACATATGTATACCACGTGATATTAGACTTGCCGACAAATATATAGTCATCCTCAGTGCACGACAGTTAAACTTCTGTTGCCGATTAGTCCTCCTTAGTGCAAGACAGTCAACTTCTGTTGCCTATTAGTGTTCTATTTCAATCTCCAATATCTTGAGATGTGTGACAATATCATTTAAGAATGCACAAAACGAATATAACTGACAGAAGCTCCCTCAAATTCTCTTTTTCAGTAATCTGGTTTAAGTCTGACCTAATTTATCTTAACCGTCTGTTTATAAGAAGATTAAGTCCCGACAGAAGCCCTTATTAAGCATCATTAAATCACGTACGTTTGTACTTTGTAAACAAAGAGACCACCGCCACCCTAGTTCTTAAGTTGTCATTCATTTAATATTTTTTGGATTTTCGTAACAAAAAAAAAAAGAAAAAGAAAATTCTTAAACACCAAAATTTACAAACAGAAGAAAAGGACAAAAAGAATGAATGAATGAATGAGGCACACCAAGTAATTGGTAGGCACATGTGCATAGGATCGCGGCCAATCAGTTGTCGCTGTCGAACTCGAAGCACGTCCATTAAGTATAAGGTTGGGACCACCATGAGTTGTTACCATGACACGTGTCGGTATATGCAGATTGACAACTCACCAATATGTTAGTCCTTTCTCTTATTCCCATTTAACCCCACCATGACCAAACCATCCCTCCAAGTTGGTCTTGGTGCATGTTATTTAGCATTTACTTTCTTCTCTGCCGCTCCACATTGGATTGCCCATTACCTGGTCACGTGACTAGACACGTTGCTCATTTCGGGGCGAGACTCTTGTATTATGTATTTTCTCTTGGACCAATGCCTCAGCATAAGTTACCGCATGAAAACTTAATTTTGGTGACGAAAATTACTGATTTTTTGTAAGTAAATAAATTTTACGAGGACAATTATCCGATCGTAGAAGAAACGATCGTAGGTAAATTTTTTTGATAAAATTGTGATTCTGTCATTAAATTTCTTGACGATATCATAACTTTTGTTAGTAAATTTATCGATAGAATTACATTTTTCATTACTAAAATTACAAACATAAATAATATTTCTGACACCAAAATTGTCAACAATTACTATCGCTAAATTTTCTAACGGAATATATCTTTCTGTCGGTAATTTACCTACAGAATATTGTAATTCCTTCAAAAAATTTACCTATACTAATTTTAGTTACCATTTCTCACTTATCGCCCGAATTGATTGTTGATAATTTATTAATTTTTTTACATTTAATTTCTCTAAATAATATAATCTTTAATTGATAATATAATATAAATATTATCCTGATTAATAATATAATGTAAAAATTACAATATACAACAACAACAATCTTGAAAACAACTTTAAATTAAGAATTCATAAAAAATGTAAGAGTAGCAGAACATCAAATAAAATTCATATAAGCATCGAAATATTATAAATCTAAGCTATGTAGTTGGTAAAGGTGGATAATCTAACTGCTATGATGAGGTATTGCGCCTCTCCTTCAACTAATCCATCTTATTACGGAGCTGGGCTATGTACTCCCTCAATTGTTGCAATTGAGTTGCCATCATCCCCATTATGCTCTTAAGATGAACGACTCTCTCATTAGATACATATCATCTACTAGATCAGGCTGCACTAGATATAGAGGACTGCAAATAACATATGTTTGCAAAAGAACCTAAACAGAAAATTCTTCTATGTTCTCTACCACCAACTGCATCAAGATATGTTTGACTCTTATCAATAGTTTTCAAAGTTCTGAGAGTGTAATTCACTGCTTTCTTATATTTGATCCTATCATTATAATTGTTTATGTTAATAAGTGATAAATTTTAACTAATATTGTTTACCAAATTAATATTAAAGTATAAATTTTACATACATTAAGTTGTCTACATTAGGTGTTGACGAATGTCACACCATCATGCTTCTTAGTATTGGCATAAAAAATAGCTGATTTAGTGTAGGCTTCATGCCCATAAACTTTTCCTATATCAGAATAAAGTGTTATAAGTGAACTATAATTTACAAAAATTTTGGTAAAGTTTTCACTATTTGTATGATGTTTATTCCTTATTAAACGAAAAAGATTTCTTAACAACACTACCATTCGTAACAATAGACATTTATAAAATTATCACTCTCCATAATACCTATATATTTTCGTTATAAATTTCATACATTAAATTACATTGGAATCATAAATTTCATACATTAAATTACATTGAAATCAAATTTCATGCATCAAAGTACAAAGCTTAGAATATAAGTGTAAAGTTTAGATACTTACAAGTTTCTCTGTATGCACCTGGTGGGTCAATCCTCCAGTGTATACGGGTAGGGTCCCTCCCTTCGGTCCTCCCCGTTTGTTTGTAGAATTGTGCTCTGAAATAGAGATTGCCTCAAGTGTTGCCCAGTGCTGCTCCTAATGATTCTATATTTCTTCAAATATATAAAGTCTTACACCATTTTCTTGGTGGCAACGATTCTATATTTCTTCAAATATATAAGGTCGTACACCATTCTTGTGTATTGAACCAAGAGAGTCTTTATAAAGTGCATGAGCTTGCCTCTCTTATACATTATAAATGATAACAACAAATTTTGAATCCCAAAAAAATTCGTTATGAAAAAAGAAAAACATACTATAAGTGCTTATAAACTACAATATTTATCTAATTAATGTATAAAATTAGTTAAAATAAAAATATTAAGGGATTTATTTTTTTGTACCTCAAACTCTTGATCAATATCCTTCATCCTCTTAGAGATATTCTTCTATATATAAGCCCTGAAATTCTATCTTCTCCTTGAACTTGGATGAGATATGTCTAGAGCATGTTACAAACGAAATCAACCTAATATATAAGCTATTTTAGATCATTTTCAAATTAAAACCTATAACTTCAGTATAAACCTATGATGTTATCATGTCTTACAAAATTTTTAGAATGTCACTCACAAATTGTTCACAATTGTAATGTAAATTCTTCCATCAACTCTCTTAGCTCCAAAATGGAGTTTGCTTCCTTTATCTGCAACGTTCACCTCTGATATCTCTGTCGGTATAGATTTAGATTTTAACGTGGGAGTAGGGGTGCTGGATGGTTTATCAGTAGGTAGGCAATGTGACTTTATAGGGATTATAGGTGGGAAAGGAGATGCCTCATCTGGATGTGCACTAGTTAGACGTGCAGCACTTAATTATGTAGTATCTATAGAATGTGATGTTTCACTTGGACATGTACTAGCTCCTCCAAATGGTGGTAACTTGACCTTTGATTGCAACATATCCCTTTTTCTCTTATACATTTTTAACCTGAAATCTACATTTTATTAATTATTCCACTAATAGAACAATATAAATGAAATATATAACAATATATTTTTGATGCAATAATAAATTTATTCATATAATATTCTATTACTTACACAAATTAATCGTTATCATCAATTAATTTTAAATCAAAGTCGTTGTCATCTTCTTTTTCTAAAGAATTAGAATCAATGTCAGGTCCATCTTCAGATTTCTCTCCGTGTATGGATTCCTCATCATCTCCAAATGAAATTTCAACATGTTCATTCTTTGGATCGCTCAAAGGTTCATTCTCGACATATATTACACATGTATTTATTTCATGAATAGATTCCAGAAACGCTTCACTTTCAATTTTCTTATTTTCTCTTTAGCCAGGCAATTCAAAAACACCTCTAGGTTTTACTTTGCAAATGACTAACCAATTTGACTTATCTCATTTTAAGCTAGAAAAAGGGATATAATACACCTGGGTCGTTTGCATCACCAACACAAAAGGTTCAAATTGTCTAAATCTTCTTTGCTTGTTGATTTAAATGTGATTGTATCGACTATGTACTTTTGTTCCAATATTAGGATTTTGATCAAAACATTCACACTTAAATATCACACTCCATTTTATTTGCAATGTGAGGTACTTAATTTCAAGTGTCTAAATAATTTTGACATAATAATCCATCAATTCTCCTTATATGCCAGCTCCACTATTTACTCTTGTCATATTATAACCATGATATTCTGTATGAAATTTGTATCCATTAACAAAATAAACCGAATATGATTTAGAAGTTCGCAAAGGTCCTTTCGTAAGATTACATATGAACTTGTTCTCTATTGGATTTTTTAAGTCCCATATAAAAAATTATTATATTAAATAGTATAATGTCATTTAAACACTTTGATACGATAATTCAATCATTTCAATTATTGCAATTCAAAACTTATATATTTCTCGAACCATCGAGAAAAGTGACTTTCAACTTCTTTATTGAAATCATCCTGTGTGTTTTCGAGCATTAGCTCACATAACCATTCATTGTATAATCTAAAAGCATTATTATGTACTTTAGTTTCTTCTTGAGCGTCCATATGTTCGTCCAAGATATTTGAAAATAGATAAGTTACCATCAATATCATTCGTTTCACCCCTATCATCATTATAAGGAACTTTTCTTTCTCTTGTGTGCACATGCGACTCAAAATAATATAAACAAAATGTACTTGCTTCCTCTACTAAATAAGCATTACATGTCGAACCTTCAACTCTGGCCTTATTTTAAACATTTTTCTTTCAGCAATGTAAATACCTATATTAAAAATAGGGTTATTACAATTACTGATCAAACATGCTTTAAGTTTTATTTAAAAATTAACTACAGTTACTTCTCAAATGGATATATCCATCGATATTGGATTGGACCGGCAAGTTTAGCCTTGTGTGTTAAATGTATGGGTAGATGCTCTATATAGTCAAAGAAACTCATAGGGAAATTCCCTTTTAATTTGCTTAAGATAACTAGAATTTTTCTTTCTAGTTTTTCCATTTTAGCTAACTTTATTTTAGATGATGTTAAGCTTTTGAAAAACAAACTTAATTATATTATAGCTTCCCAAACCTTATTCGGTGGCAACTCCTAAAATACAATTGGAATTAGCCTTTGTATAAACACATGACAATTATTACTTTTCATCATAAATGATTTGTACTTCCTCATGTCCACATGCCTTGCCAAGTTCGAAATATAACTATCAGAAAACTTTAGACTTTTCAACCATTCATACAAATTTTTCTTTTGTTTTTTGTGCAAAGTGTAACATGTTTTTGGATATTTACCCATGCGAAGATCTTTATTTAACTCATTTCTTATATAAAAAAGTTTCAAATCAGCTCATGATTTTGCATTGTTCTTTTTCCTCCCTTCAATGTTCATTATGGTATAAAACAAATTGTCAAAAACATTTTTTCAATATGCATTACATCTAGATTATAATGTATCAAATTATTTTTTTATTATGGAAAATCCTAAAAGATACTTTTTTTTTCTCCAACTGAACTTTTTACTAATGCTTCTATCAACTTCTTCAGCTTCATGTTCTGTAACTTTCAGCAACCGTAATTCATCAATCTCTTATAATATCTCTTCACCAACTTTGTGGGGGGGACGAGTTGTTTGTACCATCATATTCTTTATGAAATTTTGTTTATTGCATCTAGATGGATGATCTGGAGGAATAAATTTTCTGTGGTTGTCAAACTAAGATGTTTTGCCTCTGTTAGAAAGAAAAAACTCATCAGAATCATCGTCGTAGCACGGGCAAACCAATTTTCCTACTATGCTCCATCTAGACAACAAAGCATATGCAGGGAAATCATTAATAATCTAACTCAAAGCTGCTCATAACAAAAAATTTTATTTAAGAGACACATCATATGTCTTCACACCAAATTCTCAAAGATGATGCACTTTAGATACCAATGGTTGTAAGAATACATCAATTTTATGCTTTGGATTTGAAGGCCTTGGTACATCCACCATTAAGAACGTATATAACTCATTCAGACACATCCACCAAGGCAAATTATAAGAAGTTATTATGATTAGTTGTGATGAATATTACTGGTTGGATTGATCAAAAGGTTGGAATCTATTTGTCGACAATCCCAACCTAAACATTTCAACCTTCAGTTGTCAACTTAGAATAGGTGTTATTGAAATGTTTCCATATGAGTGCATCCAATAGATGACTCATTATCCCATCTTCCTGTTCATGTTTATTATGCCATCCCATGCGAGATACAGTAAATTTAGAGGCATATAGTCTTTGAAGTCTCAGAGTTGCAGGAAATAAGACTTCTGCTTCCAAGGTACTAATTTCTACTCCATAGTATGCTTTCTTGATTTGAACCTACATTGACCACAAAATTTACACTTTTGTAATTTCACATCATCTCCCCAAAACAAAATACATCCTAAATTACAATAATCAATTTTCTCAATTAGCAAACCATCACCCTAACAACTTTCTTCATATTATAAAAATTATTGTCCATTTTATGATCAGGAGGCGATGATTCATTATACCAAAACTTCGATCAGAAATATGCCTTTCAAACTTTATGTTCAATATTCGAGCAATTAAAGATAATTTAGCCATGGTCTCACAATGTAGCCATAATTCTTGGTCAACTAATTTTAGTAAGTCAAAAAGCTTTTTTGACATTTGAGTTTGGTTCTTCTTCAAGATTTTATGTATTTTTTTAAAGGTATAACTGGCTGTGTCATAAACCATTTGGGTGTAAGGATTTTTAGTTACACTCACATTATTTGTTATAATTCTAGTCCCCCTTTCAAACACTTCTACCTTTATTGACGAGTTTACTTCTTTACCTCTTGAGGTGCTACATATTAATAGCTCCCCATGTCATATCCACTCAAAATAGTTTGGAGCAAACCCTTTTCTTAATAAATGGAGATTCACTTTATCAATAGGAAGAAAACGAATATATTTTCACTTTTAACATGGGCATCTAATTTTTAGTCCATCTATATATGCAGGTTGAGAACATGTATAGTCAATAAAAGCTTGACTCCATCAACAAACTCAAGATTAATGAAAGCATTGGGTGTTAATCATTTATACATCCAAGATCTATCAATATTACTCATTTCTGCAAAACTGTTATTTAAAAAAAGTGATTTCATAGTTAGATATAATCGTTATGGCAGTATCCATATTAATATTAAAGAACATTTAATCTTTAGTTTACACATTAACAATAACATAAGCAGAAAACATTGTATTATAGCATATGCATAAATTTTTGTAATGTCAAATGACATGGAAATATCTTAGGTTGCATGTAATGTCAACTAATTTTAATTATCTGTCATTCATATCAACTAACTAATGACAATATTGGAGAGGACTTAATAGAATTATACTGTTTCTTCATCTAAGCAGTTATCTAAATATTATATTATTGAGATCTTTACTTGTAGATAAATAAATCATGTTTTAGAAACATTAAACGAAAATTCTTTTTAATGATTAACATGAACAAACACATACATTAAAAAATTGAAAAAAAAAAGACAACAAAGTTAGTACCTTTATACTCTAGAAATAGAGAAATGAACATTCGGTAGAGAGAGAGACCCAGTCAAACAGTCCTTAAGATTTGGAATACTAAAATTCTAACACCTAGCTCACCAATTGAAATTGAAAGAAGAAGGAAAGTTTAGATTGGAACAGTCATAAGTGGGCTCTAAAAGATTATAATGGAATGAAATAATAAGCCTATTACTTAGACTAGGTAATTAACTAAAATTTTTGCAAAATTTTTAAGCTCAAATTTACGCTCTTTTTGGGTACCTTTCGAGGGCAATAAATGGTATTAGAATAAATATCTTGTCATTGCTTTTGTTTCATATGGAACTAGAGAAAGGATCATCATATCACATATACATGCATCTTTATCATCTTCTAGTAAAGAGGGAAAAATGTAAGTAGGGCATCATTCTTTGATGGTAATAAGTACTTACATTGAAAATATAGTAAGAAGTTTTTATTATGACCAAAGAGGTATACTTCTCAAACATTATAGCCAATGGACCTTATGTCCCAAAAAAGGAAGTTTAAGTACACATGGTGAAATCTACACTTCCTAATAGTAAAGAAGAGCGAGATGCCAATAACAGTAGGCTCATTTCACTGAATAGTAAAGACATTCATATTATAATTCATGCATTTGGTCGAAATGAATTTTATAGGTATCCATCTCTAAGTTGGTATATAAAACTTGGCATACTCTAAAAGTAACATATAAAGAAACTAACCAAGTTAAGGAGAGAAAAGTTACATGCTTACATATTAATATGTACTCATATAGATAAAACGTGATAAAAGAACCTTAAGCATGAGCTTTAAATTCAATGATATTATAAATTCTCTTAAAGGCTTAGCCAAATCTTATATTGATAATATGATAAGAAAATTACTTTGGTCTCTAAATAAAGCTTAGGAAACAAAGTTGAGATTATTTAAGAAGACAAGCATTTGAATGTCTTAAATTAAAAGAGTTTATTAAATCTCTCTTCATCTATAAAATGTTCCTAAATGAGACATAATAGGAGAAGTTGGCTACAAAGATGAAGAACTTGGAATTTAAAGCTCAAAAGGAATAATCAAGTGATGAAGAAGAGACTTTATCAAGTGATGGGAAGGATATTATCTTCATCACTTTATATATGCATAAATTTTAGACCTTTTTTAAAAACTTAATAAATGAATTGTCAATACTAATCTATACAAATATTTGCTAAAATCAAAAGGAGCCCAAACAATATGTTCTTAACTATTCTCCTTAATTGCTATATAAGTATAACCAAATATAACTCAAAATCTCCTTTTCACTATACTCTAAAAGTAAATGATCATGCAATGTATATGCTCTTAAGCATCGAAATAAGTAAATTAAGGGCCATTAATGCAAACCTAATGATTACCTAGAGTTTTGATCAAAGTAGTTTATTAAGGTTCCAATTAAAGTAGTAATAGTTTTTTAAAATTCCTAGTTAAAGTAGTAATAGTTGTTAGTTTTTCAACTTAGTATGAATCATATGTAATCATATATAATGGGATACAAACTTCATCAACAAGAAGTAGAGATTTATGATATTTATTTAGTTTAATCTAAATTAAGAGATCATTCTTATCCTTTACACATTACTAAACAAACCCAAAAGTTATAAGATTTTATGTTATAGAGTTCTAACCATTGTTGGTTCTTGGTTCTTTATATTCAAAATTTGGCATCAAATTTAGCCTATAAATCAATGTTTATCCATTTTGATTTCTTTTTTTTTAATTTTTAATATTTCTAGTTAAGGCATCTTATCCTAATATTCATTCTTAAGTCTTACCTTTTTTTTCTATTTTTTATTAGGTCTTCTTGTTTGTAGGATGTCATCAAAATTGTTTCATATATATATATATATATATATATATATATATATTCTTTTTTTCATTTTTAATATTTCTAGTTAGGGTATCTTATTCTAATTTTCATTCTTAAGTCTCTCTTTTCTTTCTATTCTTAGTTGCGTCTTCTTATTTCTAGGATGTCATCAAAATTGTTTCAATCATCTTATTATTTATTTTTCTTTATAACATATGTATGTATATACATATATATAAAGGAAACAGTAAAGTAAACTAAGTTAAAAAAATGTGTAAAAACTAGTGTTTCTTTAGGAAGCTTATAAGTATGCCTTCTAAAGATGGTTTAACACCTAAGGAAGAGAAGGAAAATGTGATCTTTCGTTCTTAGGCAATGAAATATTAATTTAAGAAGATCAAGGCAACGTATAATGATGTGAGAGAGTTTAAAAGTCATGAAAAGAAACAAGTGAGACCAAGAGTTTTAAAGGATAGGGTTCAAATAGAAAAAAGGGAGAAAAAGTTTCAAAAGAAGAGGAGTGAGTATCATAAGAACTAAAAACATGTAAGTGACCTTATATGCAAAGGGAAGAAATATTAAGGGTGCTTGCAATGCTTATGAATTTAAGTTTGATTTTTTGAAATTTATTTACTATATGAGAATGAAAAAATACTATCTAAAGGTTAATAAATAGAGTAGGTGTTTATTTTTTATACTTGTAGATTGATTTTCAGTACATATGAAAAAAAAAGAAAGGTCCTTAATTTAAAGGAGCTTTAAATGTGCCTAAAGGGGATGATCCATTTGAATTCATTAAATTAATCAATGAGAACACCCACAAGCTAGAACTTCTTTGTGATGATTTAAGTCTAACACCTTTTAAGGAGAGAGAAAATGATGCAATCATAATAAGTACTTAGATTGTTGATCACATTAGTAGGTTTTGAAGAATAAAGATGAGAAAATAGGTTGAAAATGAAAATTAAAAAAAAAGCATAGTATTTTGATTTATGAAACTACACCCTCTCCTCTTTCCTTTAGATTATTCTTACTTTTTAATGTCTATTCTCTTTTATTATTAAAAAAATTAAAGAAAGAGGAAAGTAACCAATTCTCAGTTTGGTCTTGGTAATAAATAATGAGGCGTCATTTTCTTGTTGAATATATATATATATATAAGATTTTCTTTTTTAAAATGGATCTTTTGATGCAATTCAAAATTCTTACTTTCAATCAAAAAAGGACAAGAAAAGGAAATGGAAAAGTAAGGATGAAAATGTACAACAGTAACAAAGTAAAGAGATGTAATCACAATATAAATCCCAAACCCCAACATAAATCATTTATCAACTAATCACAATATACCAAAATAACAAACAACGACTCATTAACAATTGAAATAAACCTTGACAACTCAATCCACAGTAACAAAACCAACAAACACAAAACCATTTAACAACAAAAATTGAAGCAGAAAAAATAAACCCAAGACCAGAGCATGGATGACTAACCTCGACAGACAATAACGTCAATGGAAACAGTTGGTGGAAGAATAACCTTGGAGATGACGAATGACAAACATTAAAGAAGACTAAATTAATAGAGAGGAAGAAGATGAAGACCAAAACAAAAGGGGAGGGAGGGCTTCGGTATTCTCAATTAAAATGGAAGGAAAACGACGACATTTCCTTCCAATTTAAACGATGTCATTTTCCTTCCAATTTAAATGACAATATTACCTTCATTTCAATTTACCTACAAAATGGTGTTTTCATAGGTAAATTACTGAAAGAAAAAGTTTATGTAGGGAAATTCTAGACAAAATTAAATTTCCATAGGTTTACTACGAGGGGATGTTTTTGTACCTACGGAATCTCCTTTCGGTAGATAATTTTCCTATGACAATTTTTTCAGTCGGTAAATTCATATGCAATTTTTACCAGGAACCATTGACACCTATTTTTACGACGACATTCACTATTCCGTTGATAAAGTTAAGCGGTAAATTCTCTCCACTTTTAACAAAGATTTTTTTTCTATAGTAGAATACATTTTCCCCAAAATTTTACCTATAGAAAATAATTTCCTTCCCTAATTTACTACGGATTTTTTTCCGTAGGGAATTTTCCATCGGTAATTTGCAATCTTCTTGTAGTGAGTGTTGACCACCATTTGATTTCCTCAGGGGAACATTTATACCGTTGATTAATTCATCCTTTCCAACCATAGCGCATGTGAAAAGCTATAATTGAGAGAATGAGAATAGTTATTTTTATCTTAGTAGAAGATGATTAAGTAAAGTAAAAGAAACCTAAGCCAATTTCTTATGAATTTATGGTTAGTGTATTCATATTCAATTCACATTAAAAAGATGGGAGGTTTTTTTTAATTTTTTTAATTTCTCAATTTCGTAACAAACTTTCTATTTTAAAGGAGCTTGAAGAAATAAGTTAATGAAATTACATATGAATTGGTTTAAAAGTCGGGGATTTGTGTTCATAAAATAAAAGGAATACATGTTACTAGGTTCTTAACTTTTAATGGTTTACATTATAGAAAGTGAAGCCTTAAGCCTTGTAGCCTCCTATTTGGAGTTGTGTGCCAAATATGTGAAATCAAAGGAAATCATATATGCAAATGAATGAGTGAATGGTAAGGAAAAGGAAAAGAGAAAGGGAGAATTTGTGCTTGTTGGCACGTGATATAGATATCTATATAAATCTTGGATGTTAGGTTATAAGTTGCCAAAAAAAGCTAAGATGTTCCAAAAATAACTCCAACAAAGATTAATGTATTTAAAATTTTGCATTTACTATCTATTTACATTGCATACGATAACAAAGTCAGAATAAAATCAAACACAAAATTTAGATCGTTAAAGAAAGCAAAAGTAAAGGTCTATGCTGTAATGCCCAAATGCCCCACAATGGACAAAAGCAGATCTAGCCCAACGGGAGGAGAAGTACTAAACGATGACAATTATCAACCAGGAAGGAATAAGCAATAGTCTTGGTGTATTTGGGTGCAATATTGCAACGCAATCGAAGCTTGTAGTTTGTTATATTCAAATTCTTTTGCAGCATATATGATCCATTTACAAGTTATATTACTCTCGTATTTTAAGCATACATGTTATATACATATTAATAAATGCTTATAGAGGGGCCAAATGGAGGTAAATAGGTGTATTTCCTGTATCATATTCGTAATTAGCACATTTATCAGCTTAGCATCGTGGTTGTGCTGAAATCTGATTAAATTTCTATCGTTTGTAATTTTAGGCTTGAGCTTATAGGCTTGACTCTGTGCTAACACTGAGGCTCCAAAAACATGACCAAATTACCAAAAAAATTATTTGAAGTGAGTTTTCAAGAATTAAGGGTTTGAATAAAGTTTTGATTAATTTTGAAATGTGATCCAAATTAAACTAGACAAAAAAAAACAAATAAATTACATGATACTTGAATTAAATTATAAAAGGTCAAGAAAACTATTAAAATCAGATAGCCACTTTAAATTACTATTTGCTTCATTAAAATTATTTTTCATGAACTTCATTGATATGCAAATGTTCTTTTATTGAGTCATTCAAACAAGATGAATAGATGGAAAAATGAAAAATTAAAAGGTAAGTAATAGAAATGATTATTAGGTTTGAAATGGTTTATCCTTCCGTAGAATAAGTCCTTGTTATACTATGCTCCTAATCTCCTTTGAGCTTTCTCCATTAGTGGAATGCATTCTTTAAAACTTAGCCTCCTTGAGACTAAGGGAAGACTGAGGTATAGTACCTGCAATTTATGAGCTTCACTGCCCGTTATGTAACATCCCATCACCGATGGGAAGGGTAAAATAGCAATTTTGAGTGGTCCATGGGCGTTTAGAAATGCCTTTACATGTACATGCATTCATGACATTGCCCGGTATAAGTGTT
>JAOSBN010000003.1:14227918-14247792 GCA_027563595.1 Erythroxylum suave | reverse complement strand
ACAATTCAACCCCCCTTCTTGTGCATCTTAAATATCGTTTTCTAAGTGTTGTATTAACGTGTGAATTACTTCACTTATGTATCGAACCAAGAAAGTCTCTATAAAGGGCTCACATCTCCTATATATCATAAATGACAACATTGAATTTTGAATCCTAAAAAACAATTCTATATGAAAAAAAAGAAAAACATAGTACTTGTAAACTACAATATTTATCTAATTAATGCATAAAATTAGATAAAATAAAAAAGATTAGAGTTTTTTTTTTGTACGTCAAACACTTAATAATAAAAATCCTTCATCCCCTAAGAGATATTCTTCCATATATATCCCTTAAGTTCTATCTTCTCCTTGAATTTGGATGAGATATGTCTAGAGCATGTTCCAGACAGAACCAACCTAATATATAAGCTATTTTAGATCATTTTCAAATTAAAACCCACAACTTTAATATAAACCTATGGTGTTATCATGTATTATAAAATTTTTAGAATTTTACTCATAAATTGTTGACAATTGTAATTTAAATTCTTCCAGCAACTCCCTCAGGTCCAAGCTGGAGCCTGCCTCCTTCATCTGCAACGTTTACCCTTGATATCCCTGTTGATATAGATTCAGATTCTAGTGTGGGAGTAAGGGTGCTGGATGGTGTAGTAGGAGTGTTGGATGGTGTAGCAGTAGGTAGGCAATGTGACTCTACAAGGATTGTAGGTGGGGAAGGTGATGCCTCATATAGATGTGTAGCACCTGATTCTATAGCATTTGCAAAATGTGATGCTTCTCCTGGACATGCACTGGCTTCTCCAAATGGTGGTAACTTGACCTTTGGCCACAACATATCCATTTTTCTCTTTTGTGGCATATTTTTAACCTGAAATTCACATTTTATTGATTATTCCACCAATAGAACAATATAAATGAAATATATAATAATATATTTTTGATTCAATAATAAATTTATTCATATAATATTCTATTACTTATTCAAATTAATCACTATCATCACTTAATTGTAAATCAAAATCATTATCTTCTTCTTTTTCTGAAGAATTAAAATCAAAATTAGGCTCCTCTTTAGATCTCTCGCCCTCTATAGATTCTTCATCCTCTCCATATGAAATTTCAACATATCCATTATTTGGATCATTCAAAGTTTCATTCTCTTCATTCATTTCACATGCATTTATTTCATGAACATCTTCTTAAAACGGTTCTCTTTCAATTCTCCTTTTCTAATGCAATTCAAAAACACATCTAGGTTTTACTTTGCCAACGGCCAACCAATGTGACTTATCTCGTCTTAAGCTAGGAAAAGGGATATAATACACTTGGGTTGCCTACATCGCCAAGATGAAAAGTTTAAATTATCTAAATCTTCTTCGCTTATTGATTTCAACTAGATTGTATCGGCAATGCACTTTTATTCCAACATTAGGAGTTAGGTCAAACCATTCACACTTAAATATCACATTTTGTTTTATTGGCAATGTAGGGTACTCAATTTCAAGTTTCTCAATAATTTACCATAGTAATCTATCAATTCTCACTATATGCAGATCCCACTATTTACCGTCATCATGCTATGACTATGATATTCTGTATGAAATTTGTATCCATTAACAAAATACATTGGATACGATTTAACAATTTGCAGAGTTCCTTTTGCAAGATTACATATGAACTTGTTCTCTATTGGATTTTCTGTAGCCTACATAAAAAAATCATATTAAATAGTATAATGTCATTTAAATACTTTGATATGATAATTCAACCATTCAATTATTGTAAGTCAAAACTTACATATCTCTCTAACCACCGAGAAAAGTGGCTTTTAATTTAAATTTCTTTATTGATATCTTCCTATGTTTTTTGGGGCATTAGCTTGCGTAACCATTCCTGGTATATATTAGAAGAATTATTATGTATTTTAGTTATGAATACCACTCACCTCAAAAACCCAAATAATCAATTTCAAAATCAACTTAAACTTACTACACGAAAGGTTGAACCTCTTGGTAATTCAATAAAATATAACCACAGGCAGCCTCTATTTCTTCTTCTGTTAACATTCTTCTTGTTAAGCGCCCATATGTTCGTCTAGGATATGTGAAAATGGATAGGCTACCATTAACATCACCCATTTCATCCTCATCATCATTACGAGGAACTTTTCTTTCTCTTGTGTACACATGTGACTTAAAATAACGTGAACAAAATATACTTGGCTTCCTCTACTAACTAAGCATTACATATTGAACCTTCAACTCTAGCCTTGTTTTTAACATTTTTCTTCAAGTGATGCAAATACCTACATTAAAAATATGGTTATTATAATTGTAATTAAAACATGTTATAAGTTTTATTTAAATATTAACTACAGTTATCTCTCAAATGGATACATCCATAGATATTGATCTGGACTAGTAAGTTTAGCCTTGTGTGCTAAATGTATAAGTAGATGCTCCATATAGTTAAAGAAGCTTGGAAGGAAAATCCCTTCTAATTTGTACAAGATAACTAGAATTTTCCTGTATAGTTTTTCAATTTCAACCAACTTTATTTTAGATGATATTAAGCTTTTCAAAAACAAACTTAATTTCGTTATAGCTTTCCAAACCTTATTCAATAGTAACTCTCGAAGTGTAATTGGAATTAGCCTTTGCATAAACATATAACAATCATGACTTTTTATCACAAATAATTTGTACTTCCTCATATCCACACACTTTGCCAATTTTGAAATATAACCATCGGGAAACTTTAGACTTTTCAACCATTCACACAAATTTTCCTTTTGTTTTTTTGTCCAAAGTGTAATATGCTTTTGGATATATACCCTTGTGAAGATCTTTATCTTACTCATTCCTTCTACAAAAAAGTTTCAAATCAACTTATGATTTTGCATTGTCCTTTGTCCTCCCTTTAATGTTCATTATGGTGTTGACAAATTGTTAAAAACATTTTTTTTTCAACACTTCTAGATTATGAAATATCAAATTAATTTTTCAATATGGAAAATCCCAAAAGATGCTTCGTTTTCTCCAACCAAAGTTTTTACTAATGTTTCTATTGACTTCTTCAACTTCAATTTCTGTAACTTTTAACAATCCTAATTCATCAATCTCCTGCAATGTCTCTTTAGTAACTTTATGAGGGGGAGGAGTTGTTTGTACCATCATATTCTTAATGAACTTTTGTTTATTGCATCTAAATGGACGATTAGGAGGAAGAAATTTTCTGTGATTGTCAAACCAAGATGTTTTGCCCTTATTATGAAGATAAAACACATTAGAATCATTACCACAATAAGGGCAAACCAATTTCCCTGCTATGCTCCATCCAGACAACATAGCATATGCAAGTAAATTATTAATATTCCACATCAAATTTGCTCTCAACAAAAAAATTTGTTTAAGAGACACATCATATGTCTCCACGACAAATTCTTAAAGATGATGCAATTCAGATACCAATGGTTGTAAGAATATATCAATTTTATGTTTTGGATTTGTAGGCCCTGACACAATCACCATTAAGAATGTCTCATTCATACATATCCATAAAGGCAAATTATAAGGAGTAATTATGATTAGCCACGATGAATATTGTCGGTCGAATTGACCAAAAGGTTGGAATCCATCTGTCGACAATCCCAATGTAACATTTTGACTTTTGGCTGCAAACTCAGAATGGGTATTATTGAAATGTTTTCATGAGAGTGCATCAGATGGATGGCTCATTATCCCATCTTCTTATTTGTGTTCATTATGCCATCTTATGTGAGATGTAGTAACATCAGAGGCATATAGTCTTTGAAATCTCGGAGTTAGCAAGAAATAATACATCTGCTTCTAAGGTACTAATTTTTGCTCCATAGTATGCTTTCTCGGTTTTAAACTAGATTGACTACAAAATTTATGCTCTTATAATTCCATATCGTCTCTCCAAAACAACATACATCCCAAATTATAACAATCAATTTTTCCTAACTGGCAACTAAGACCCTTAATAAGTTTTTCATATTGTAAAAATTATTAACCATTTTATGATCAAGAGGTAATGATTTATTACACCAAGCAAAAATTTTATCCAAAATTTGATCAGAAATATGTCCTTCAAACTTGATGTTCAATATTTGAGCAATTGAAGATAATTGAGTCACAGTCTCACAGTTTGGCTATAATTCTTAGTCAGCTGATTTTAGTAAGTAAAAAAACTTTTTTGCATTTGAGTTTGGTTCTTCTTCAAGATTTCTTAAAAGATATAATTGACTGCATCATAAACCATTTGGATGTAAAGATTTTTAGTTGCACCTATATCATTCATTATAAATCCAGTCCCCCTTCAAACTCATCTACATTTATTGATGAGTTTACTTCATTACCCCTTGAGGTGTTACAAACTAATGGCTCCCATTGTCCTGTCTACTCAAAATAATTTGAAACAAACTCTTTTCTTAACAAATGGAGATACACTTCATCAATAGGAAGAAAATAAATATGTTTGCACTTTTTACATAGATATCTGATTTTTGGATAATCCCTATATGCAAGTTGAGAACATACATAGTCAATAAAAGCTTGAACTCCCTTAACAAACTTAAGATTAATGAATCCATCGAGTGTTAATCATCTGCATATCATAGATCTATCATTATTACTCATTTCTGCAAAACTTTTATTTAGAAAAGTGATTTCATAGTTAGATATAATAATCATTATGGTAGTATCCATATTAATCTTACAGAACATTTAATCTTTAGTTTACACATTAGCAATAACACACAAAGAAAGCATTATATTATACCATATGCATAATTTTCTATAATGTCAAATGGCATGGAGATATTTTAGGTGGCATGTGATGTCAATTAATTTCAAGTGTCTACTGTTCATATCAACTAACTAATGACAATATTTGGATAGGACTAAACAGAATTATACTATTTCTTCATCTAAGTAGTTATTTAAGCATTACATGATCAAGATGTTTACTTGCAGATAAATAAATCATGCTTTAGAAACATAAAACGAAAACCAATTTCTGTGATTAACATGAATAAACATATACATTAAAAAAATAAATTTGAAAAAAAGACAGCAAAGTGAGTACCTTTATACTCCAAAAATGGAGAAATGAACCACAGTAAAGAGAGAGAACCAAACAATTAGTCCCTCAAATTTGGGATACTAAAATTTTGACACCTAGTGCACCAATTGAAATTGAAAGAAGAAAGAAAGTTTTGAAAGAAGAAAGAAAGTTTAGATTGGAACAATCATAAGTGGGCTCTAAAAGATTACATTAGGATGAAACAATAAGCCTATCACTTAGACTAGGTAATTAACTAAAAAAATTGCAAAATTTTTAAGCTCAAATTTACCCTCTTTTTGGGTACCTTTTGAGGGTAATAAGTGGTATCAGAACAAATCTCTTACCATTGCTTTTGTTTCATATGGAACTAAAGAAAGGATCATCATATCACATATACATGCATCTTTATCAACTTCTAATAAAGAGGGGGAAAATTTTAAGTAGGACATCATTCTTTAATGGTAATAAGTACTTGCATTGAAAATATAGTATGGAGTTTTTCTTATAACCAAAGAGGTATACTTCTAAAACATTATATCTAATGGACCTTACGTCCCAGAAAAGGAAGTTGAAGTAGAAAAGTGAAATCTAATCTTCCTAATAGTAAAGAAGAGTGAGATGACAATAACAATAGGCTCATTTCACTGAACAGTAAAGACATCCACATTGTAATTTATACATTTGGTTGAAATGAATTTAATAGTTATCCATATTTAAGTTGGTATATGAAACTTGACATACTTTAAATTCACATATGAAGAAACTAACCAAATTAAGAAGAGAAAATTTTACATGCTTAAATATTAATATGTACTCATATAGATACAATGTGATCAAAGAAACTTAAGCATGAGTTTTATATTCAATGATATTATAAATTCTCTTAAAGGCTTAGCCAAATCTTATATTAATATTGATATGATAAAAAAATTACTTAGGTATCTATATAAAACTTAGAAAACTAAGCTGAGATTATTTAAGAAGATAAGCATTTGAATATCTTACATTAAAGGAGTTTATTAAATCTCTCTTCATCTATAAAATGTGCCTAAAGGAGAGATAATAAAAGGAGTTGGCTACAAAGATGCAAAACTTAGAATTTAAAGCTCAAAAGGAATAATCAAGTGATGAAGAAGAGACTTTATCAAGTAATAGGAAGGATGCTATCTTCATCACTAAGAAGTTTAAGAAGATCTTAAGGAAGAAAAATTTCAAAAGAAATGTTAGTCCCTAGATAACAGACAAGAGAATTAAATAAATTATATATGCATAAATTTTAGACCTTTTTTAAAACTTAATGAATGAATCGTCAGTACTAATCTATATAAATATTGTTTAAAATCAAAAGGAGCCCAAACAATATGTTTCCTAACAATTCTCCTTAATTGTTATATAAGTATAACCAAATATAACTCAAAATCCCCTTTTCATTACACTCTAAATGTAAATGATTATGCAATGTGTGTGCTCCTCAACATTGAAATAAGTAAATTAAGGGTCATTAATGCAAACCTAATGACTACCTAGAGTTTTGATCAAAGTAGTATATTAAGGATCCAATTAAAGTAGTATTAGTATTTTACAATTCCTAGTTAAAGTAGTAATAGTTGTTAGTTTTTCAACTTAATTATGAATCATATGTAATCATATATAAAGGGGAACAAACCTCATCAACAAGATGTAGAGATTTATGATATTTATTTAGTTTAATCCAAATTAAGAGATGGTTCTTATCCTTTACACTTTACTAAACAAATCTAAAACTTATAAAATTTTACTTTGTAGAGTTCTAACCTTTGTATGTTTGGTTCTTGGTTCTTTATATTGAAAAGTTCGTATCAGATCTAGGCTTCAAATCAAATATTTATCCATTTCGGTTTCTTTTTTTCATTTTTAATATTCCTAGTTAGGGTATCTTCTTATAGTATTCATTCTTAAGTCTCCCTTTTTTTCTTATTCTTAGTTGGGTCTTCTTGTTTCTAAGATGTCATTATATATATAATGGAAATAGTAAAGTAAAATAAGTTAAGAAAAATTGTGCATAAATTAGCGCTTCTTAAAGAAGCTTCTAAATATGCCTTCTAAAGATGGTTTAACACCTAAGGAGAAGGAAAATGTGATCTTTCTTTCTTTGGCAATGAAATAATGATTTAAGAAGATCAAGGCAACGTATAATGATGTAAGAGAGTCTAAAAGTCATGAAAAGTAAAAAGTGAGATAAAGAGTTCTATCAAATACAAAAAAGGGAGAAAAAACTTTCAAAAGAAGAGGAGTGAGTGTCATAAGAAATAAAAACAAGCAAGTGACCTTATATATAAAGGGAAGAAATATTAAGAGTGCTTACAATGCTAATGAATTTAACTTTGATTGTTTGAAATTTGTTTGCTAGATGAGAATGAAAAATAATATCTAAAGTTAATAAATGGAGTAGGCGTTTATTTTCTATGCCCGACAATTGATTTTGGGTATATATGAAAAAAAAGGGTCCCTAATTTAAAGGAGGTTCAACTGTTTGCCTAAACGAGATGATCCATTTCAATTCATTATAAGAATCAATTAGAACAAGCTAAGACAATGGAAGCAGAACAAGCTCAAAGATGAAGAATGACAAAGATGGAAAAAGACGAAAATAACTAAGAGGAAGAAGACGAAGAACAAAACAAAAGGCGAGGGGGGCTTCTATATTGTTGATTAAATTGGAAGGAAAACGATGATGTTTATGATGTCATTTTCCTTCCAATTTAAACGAAAATAACACCTTTGTTTGAATTTACCTACAGAATGGTGTTTTCATAGGTGGAAACATCACCTTGTAGTAATTTACCTACAGAATTTAATTCCATTACAGAAATTTTTTTTCTGTTGAAAATTTCATACACATTTTTTACCAGGGACTATTGGCGTATATTTTTATGACAAAATTCACTATTCTGTTGCTAAATTATATTGGCAAAGTTTGACGGTAAAATTTCCTCTAGTTTTAACAACATAATTTTTAATCACAAAATACCTTTTCTTCCCTAACAAATTTACCTACAGAAAGCAATTTCCATCGCTAATTTACTATAAATTTTTTTCTATAAGAAATTTTCCGTCGGTAATTTGCAATCTTCTTGTAGTGAACAAATATAAACATGAAAACTTTATAATTATTGATAAATAAAATGTGACATAGAAATTTTAATTTAGGGCAATGAAATGAAACAAGTTAATTTGTTAATATTAAAAAAATAAAGAGTGTATGGATACAACTGCTCACCTCGAGCACTAGTGACGACTCCGACGACCTTTTTTGATGAAAATTTCCTCAATCTCGTAAACCTGAATATCAACTTTGATAAAGCCCTCACTTTAAATACTTGTCTCCACCCCACATTTATCTTCGCTACAAAAATTCGTCAAAAGCTGCCTGAACTCATTCACCTACACCTTGTCGTCGTCGGATATGTATAGACATCTATCCATCACTTCTCACCTGGATCATACCTTGCCATATTTACCTAGTTCTTGATGTCCTTCTTAACTAGGTCAATGTCCTACTTTTGGATATTTCCAAGCCTATCTCACGATGTCCTAGACTTCTTTTTTTTTCCGTTATACATTAGGTATCCCAGTTTCATCAGACTAACCCTAAGCCCTGAAAACCACACCCCAAAAGTTGTAAAGGAGGTAAATCTAGAACCCCAAAGTCCTAAGCCCTAAAGACCTCACCCAAGAGCCCTAGAGGAGGTAAATTTGGACACAATTGACTTCTTATCACGATGTCCTAGACTTCTTTTTTTTCCGTTATACATTAGGTATCCCAGTTTCATCAGACTAACCCTAAGCCCCGAAAACCCCACCCCAAGAGTCGTAAAGGAGGTAAATCTAGAACCCCAAAGTCTTAAGCCTCAAAGACCTCACCCCAAGAGCCCTAGAGGAGGTAAATTTGGACACAATTTGGACTTCTTATCTCGCTGACTAGTTATGGTCAATTTTTCCTTTCCAACCAGGACACAATTGGATATCTATTATCTTAAATTCTGCATAATATTAGGTTTTGACGTCTTTCTTGTAAGGCTATATAACCACTCCACATAGGTGGTTATCTTTTCAACACCTTTCTTGTAAGGCCATATAACCATGGTTGTTTTTCAATAAAAAATAAAGTTTATTCCTCTCAATTTCTTATGTTATAAAATTCATCATCTATAACAAACACAACATACTTAATCGTAAGTTGATGTGATAATAAAAAGATTAAAATAAAAAAATCAAGAAAACAAAAATAAAGAATTAAATATTGGGATGAAATAAAAAGAAAATAAAAGATTGAGATAAATAGAAGAAAATTAAATTATCAGTTTAATATCTATTCAAGTTGATAGAATTAATCTTCCAAAAAGATAATTAGTTTTAGTTAAAAAAATCAAGATTAAAAGAGATTTTGAGATTATTATATCAAAAAATAATTGAAGAAGAATAAGAATAGAAGAAAGTAGAAAAGACTATGATAAAGAGAGAGAACAAAAAAAGAATTAACAATAGGCTTCTATTTGCTTGATAACTCTTTTAAGAATTAGAATATAACTTTTATATCTATTTAGAGATCTGCTGACTCAGATATCTATTTATATTATTTTTATTCGTATCATAAAACCTTCTCATCCATCTCCAACATAAACTGCATCGAAAGCTGCCTGAACTCATTAGTCTACACGCCACTTTCATCGGATATGTATAGACATTTATCCATCACTTCTCAACTTGGATCTATAGTGCCATATTTACAACATTCTAGATTTCCTTCTTACCTTGGTTAATATTTGGTTTTTGGATATTCCTAAGTCAATCTCACAATGTCACAAACTTCTTGTCTCGAGTGTTGCTGACGAGTTACTACCAACTTTTGTCTACCTATAGAGCATCAACTTTGTCAGTCATTATGCGATTGGTTTTCAAATGACAATGTTGCTTGTGTATAACGTGGAGGTAACTTTGATAGCAAGGATTGAACTTTTTATGGGTTTGGGGTTTGATTAGGGAGGTTACTCAAATCATACCCATCCTACAACTAATTGTTGTAGTTATAGTTTAATGACAAAATATTTAAATACATTATTTAGCTTGTACATACTTAGATATATAAAATAAAGTCCAAATAATTATACATTAAAAATGAAATTATAATGAGATTATAATTATGTGATATATTACATTTATATAATATCCCTAAAATGTTCCTAATTATTGTTCTATTAAGATTGGACATTAATAAAAAGTTAAAAAACTAGCACATATTATGTTTTTCCTTAAAAAGGAAGTAGTCGATGCTACAGACTAAAATATGAAGATATTTAAACAAACGTGTGAGTGGTTGTTAGATACTTAAATATGGAGTTGTACTATTTATTGGTTTCAGGATGATAGGAGCTGGAATCTAGAATATACAATCGTTCTATCACTTTCTCTATTGCAAGCACTTCATCAATCATTAGGTCTTGTATTATACATAAAATAGATTGGAAGACAAACTTCACATGAACTGTAATGGTGACTTTATTGACAGATAAAAGATTGAATTTGAAAGAAGGAATACATAAGCAATCAGTCAAGGTTAATCTTTCTTTTAGCTAAACATCACTTATATGATGAACAAGCTTAATAGATCCATTTAATAAATGAAAAAGTGTAAAATCGTCCATGAAAGAAGGTTTTCATCATTTTCAAATTTACACACATGTGGTTTAAGGTGTTAAGTGACCATTTCACTATAATAGCTTAAGTTGTTGTGTAAGGCCAACTTAATTAGTTTTTTATATTCTCTAACACACCCCCTCAAGTGAAAGTCCTTTGGGCTTAAAACTTGCACAGGCCTACTTTATCTTGTGCTTAATTTAATAGGTAGGTGATGGGATTCAAACTCATGACCAATTGGTCATAGAGTTTCTAATATCATATTAAGCGACCATTTCATCACAATAGCTTAAGTTATTGTGTGAAGCCAACTCAATTGGTTTTATATATTCTCTAACATAAGGCTCCTGTGTCAACTATCTAAGATCCAAACTTAATTATCTCAAGTGAAGTAAGAATATGACTAAGATTCAAACCTGCAAAATCATCATACTGTGAGAAATTCATTGTATATTTTGAAACTCCCACTTTTCCTTTTCCTTTGAAGAACTTGTCAACCTCCTGTTGTATCATTACTGAAACATTTGATTTCTAATCTTCATCTAAAATTGCTCCATTTGCTTCATTAACCAAATTCACATATGACTTCTTTCATTCTTTGTTCTTCTTTTCCTTTAATTCCTTAGGCCTTGTTTAGTTGGATGTTAATTAATAGAATGGAATGGAACATAAATGAACAATTTATAATGAAATGGAATATAATATAGTGAAAAGTTGTTTGAGAGAGGTGGATAGGTTCATAATGTAATATAGTGAAATATTCTTTGAAAGATGGATGAAATGAAATGTAATATATAATAAATGACTATTATATCCCTGATATTAAAATGGTTATTGTAAGAGGTTTACCGCTATATATAATTTTAAAACAGAAATCATGTCCAACTAAAAAGTCACGGTTGCAACTGTGACAAATAATTATTTATATATTTTATATTTTAAATAATAAAATTTTATTATTTTATTATATACAATTTATTATTAATTATATAAAAATATTATTATTAATTATTTAATAAAATTTATTCTATTATATGTGATTTATATTTAAAAATTATTTATTTATATTTTTATATAGAAATATATATAAACAATTAAGTAATAATTTATATTTTTCTATTTTTATTAATAAAAATTTTGTTAAAATTTCATGGTTGCAACTGTGACAAATAATTATTTATATATTTTATATTTTAAATAATAAAAAATTAATAAAATTTTATTATTTTATTATATACAATTTATTATTAATTATATAAAAATATCATTATTAATTATTTAATAAAATTTATTCTATTATATGTGATTTATATTTAAAAATTATTTATTTATATTTTTTTATATAGAAATATATATAAACAATAAAGTAATAATTTATATTTTTCTATTTTTATTAATAAAAATTTTGTTAAAATTTTTTATTTATTATTAATTATATACTACTTTTATTAATAATATAAAAATATTATTATTAGGTTAAGGACAAATAATATGAAAATATTATTAATTATATACAATTTTTACTGCTAAACCTTGTCTAGTTATCTTACTTTTGATACAATATGGCCATTCGATGGCATCTTCACATGGACCTTCAACATATCTTAAGATGCCTTTAATATTAGTCTCGCTAAATTTTCCATGTTATCATAGGTTTAATAGAAGGATAATTTTCTATGCTCCTTCTAGGTACCATACCACTATTCTGCATAAGCATCTTATATCTTGTAGCACTTATGATATACTTATGTGGAGATGGACGCCTAAAAGTTAAGATTGAATGATTTTTTTTTGTTAATTAATAAGTTTATGCATAAATATGAACTTTTTTAGATTTTATAAAGTTTGGGGTTGTAACTTCAATTCTAATGTGGGGTTAGGGTTAGAAGAAATAATTAGTATTAAGAAAAATTATTGAGGGTATATTAGGTAGTATGTATTTATTAATTTACATTTTATTCTAAGCCTCTCAAATCGAAATTTTCTTATTTTCACTTTTTAGGATGTAAATGAAATGTAACATGAAATCCTCTCCTGCCATCTCATTCCATTCCATTCCATTAAAAAACTTTAAACCAAACGATGAAAATGTGTTATGTTTCATTTTGTTTCATTACTAGCCCTCCAACCAAACTGGGCCTTAAACTATTATCAATATTTATGAATTTTGAAACAAGTTTCTTTTGTATGTCTATCCATGTTACAATAATCACAATATAACTACAACTTATCGATTTATTCTTTTCTCTTTGTTGTTAATTTTCCTACACCTGTTCCTTCCTTTTTATTTCCTTATGATCTGATCGTCATTGCGTTCTCTATTGCATCTATGAAACTTATTCTTACTTCTTTCAATTTCTAAACTCTTAACACCATTGAATATGCTTTATTTACATCAGGTAATAGATCCATAATCAAAATTTGATTTCTCATAGTATCGTAAATCTCATTCAATCACATCAGAAATTACATCAACTTGTTTTTATATTCACGTTCTGCAATTTGTTTCCCTACTCCACATTTACATATGAGGAAGTGGCATTAAGAAAGTTAGTTCATCCTACAACTCCTTTCATTTTGTGAAATATGTAGCTACAGATAAATTTCTTTAGTTATTGAAATTATCACTCTTTGAATCTGGTATAACAATGGACCATTGCATTCTCCATATCTTTCCTCCAATTCTTCCTACAATTCCTTTGCAGAAGTTGTGTATAAGAAGGCTTTATCCACGAAGTCACCCTTTGCACCAATGCTCAAAATCTCGCCATTCATCACTTGACTTCTCACATCCTCCATTGATAAAGCCAAGCTTTAGCTTACCTACCAACATTATTTTCACGGCTCTACTCCATGACAAATAGTTGGTTCCATTAAGTTGAGTGGTGACCAGAATCATTTCTGGATGATCAGATCCTTGAAGTTGCGTTAGATTTCCACCATTATTTGCTCCTTCTCTTTCGGATATAAAACTTAATTCTCTTATATCCTTAGCCATTGATGTTGAATTCAAGAAGAAAACAGTTATGATGTAAAAGAGAGTTCATGAAAGTATTTCCTGCTTTGATAATGTAGAAAACCTATCTCACTCGTTACTTTTTATTCATGATCATTTTGTTTATATACATTAGCTAGAAACAGTTATTTGTATTAATAATTAATCTCAATATTGAATTAAATTACAAGATAGCCTACTCTGTAACTGAAGAAAATAACTGTCAACGTCAAAACTAACAGTACTTTGTTTCAGCTATTTCAGCTTCTGCTTCATATGAAGCAACATTTCGTCAATATCTTCAGTGGTTGTAACATTCAACAAATCGTTGTGGGGTTGGCTTTTTTTTTATTATTACACCACTCCGAGTCCTAGCCCTGCCTAAAGATTCAATGCCCATCTCTTCCTTAGTCGCCATTTTTTGTGTCCTCACGACCTACCACTATAATCAATCTAACAAGTGCGCAGAGAAAACATTTAAGTTTCGTGTACTTCAGTTCAACGAGGTGTTTTTGTTTTTGAGGGAGAAAGTTGAATCCAACCTACAAGGAGGGGGAGTCATCAATTGCAGGTTGTGGTTGGAAGATAAAGGAAATTACGCTTTTAACATGTATAAAACTAAAGCTCGATTGATACTTTATTATTACGGACAAGGTTTCATGACTCTCACAAGCTTTCAGAGTTGATGGTTGATGATAGATGTGTCCTTTGTACCTAATAACTCACGTAATCATGTCCTTTCAAATATGTGTATTTTAGTGGCATTGTAGGATATAGTATTTTTCTTATTTTATCAACAAAAGGATAATCGTAATAGCTAAGCAACATTTAGACTAAAAAAAAAAATTCAATTATGGTTGGTCCGTAGTTTGAGTTGATAAGACGAAAAATTAGTCTCCACTCTTCTACTTGTGAAAATCCAGTCCAATATCAAAAGAATTGCCTCCAAATAGGTGGGATTATTTTTATGGTATCTTATTTTATGATAAGTCGTCAATTCTATTACACATTAATAAAGATTATTACTAATATAAATAAATATTAAGCCATGTGACATCTTGGGGATCATGGTGAAACTATTGAGTTGGAATGATCGTAGAGATGATGGTACGAAAGCAACAGCACTGATTTCTTTCTGAGACGAGAGAAAAAACATACGGAAAGCCTGTTAGAGGGTAAACCCTAACTTGTACATCACCAATATTATTATACAGACAATTCCTCTAAGTAGTGTCTCTTCCCCAGTCAATGTAAGAAAATCTCAGTCAACGTAAGAAAATCTCTTACAATATCAACACTCTGTCCTTTCTTTCTCTGTCTCTCTCTCTCTCTCTCGTTTCACTCCCATGCGCAGTGGACTTCTGTCGTAATTACTGCGGCACAGAAATGTAGTACCGACAGTCCTCAAATTGCGTGCCAGGTTCTACCCTAACCATCTATGAACTTTTATTATCTTCAATGCCTAGGCCCGAGAGTTTTTCTCTCGTTCTTTTTTACTTTGTATCGAGTAGAGAGGACGAGCTAATCAGAGATCCAACAATTTAGAGAAAGTGAGTTGGTGACTGGTTGGTCGTTCTCATTTTCTTACTTTCTGTCACCAAAGATCTTTCTTCCTTCGTATTACTTCTTTTCAAAAAAAAAAAAAAGATAAGAAGAAGAAAGAAAGAAAAGAAAACCATTAGTCGCTACGAGTTGTTAACGTCTTTCAAATTATGGAAAAGAGTGGGGGTGGAGAAAAGAAAACTTCATTTACTTTATGTGGAATTGAATTTACGCACAGAGAAGCTTTTCCGGTTTCTGATGTTTTTCTTGGTCAAAAATGGTTTTACCCACCGACTGATTAAAGCCCCATTGACAGTTCAACAAATTCCTAAAAACTCGTACTAGTGTGATTCTAATACATGTAGATCCGTCCCTTATTTGGATAAACTAGAGAAGCGGTACGATTGAAGCCTTTGTTTGTATAGGTGGGGTTACAGAAACATTTATTTCTGTCGCTTCCCTTCCCACACGATACAGCCACTTCTGCCGACTTCAGCTTTGTTTCTATAGGTGGGGTTATAGATATCTTGTAGCACAATCAGTTCCCCCCAGTCGCTTTAATTACATAGACCTTCAAAGCCAAATGTGTACGCCGACTTCATTATATTTTCTGTTAGATTTTAGGTGGGTGACGACTGTAATATCCTGAGCACAATCAGGCCCCCTCCATTGCTTTAATTACATAGACCTTCAAAACCAAATATGTACACCGACTTCACTATACTTTCTGTTAGGGTTTAGGTGGGTCACCTTGACGTCTGTAATTTCCATCAGGATCCATGCACATCATTGGATCAAATTCATGGATCTTATGGAGTACGTCAACATAAAGATTTGTGAAATTTGTGTATAAATTTCTGGTTTCAAGTGTAAATTTTGGGCTAAAATTGAGTGCCAAAGCTCCTTATCGGCGAGTAGTATTATTACTTTTCCTTCCACACAAATTTAAAGTAATTTCAATAGGTTGGTATGAGTGGTTCAGCATTCTCATCCCTTAACTAGAAGCCTCGAGTTCGAGCTTGAAAATGGAAAAATTTGTTTGGTCAATACTTTACCCCTTACGGGCTGACTCGATGCGAGCGAGAATTAATCTAGATGTAGATGACTTAAAGGCACCTTCCTATAATTAGGACCCTCCTAAGACACCTCATAAGCTAACAAAAAAAAAGTAAATTTTCACGTAACTTGGAAAAACAATTAAATCTATGTCTAGACAAAAAGCTGAAAATGATTTTTGAATGGCCTTGTTTAAAGTTTGCATCGACGATATTACTTTGTCATCACTAACTCCCTTTCGGACTCAAGTTCAATCTCTGCAAATCCAAATTAAGGAACAACATAACAATTAAGTAAAAAGTGCACATAACAATATGGTTTTGGTTATTTTCTTTTCTAAAGGTTTTATTTCGACCAAACATAACTCTCTCAGATGAATAAAGGAGAACTAGTTAATGCCTTTTTGATGCTAACGTATAAGAAATAACATCTTTTATTGAACCATACATCTGAGGATAGCAGAAGTTACACCAAATTACTTTTCTTTTTTGGTTAATCTTTTAGTTTTTCTTGTCGATGTTTTGTGTTTGGTCAGATCGAGAAGCTTCTTAAATACTTGCAGGTATGCATCCCTTAAAACTAGGTCGTGAGTCTTAATTGTGACTAAACCAAATTAAGACCAACCGTGTTCTTGAGAGTTATAGATGGAGAGACTCTCTTCTAGCAGCAAATATCATCATTACCGATATCCAATTAAAGATGGGGCTCCTAAGTATTCCATTAAAGTTTTTTTTTTTTAGCGAGATTTAGAAAACTTTTTCATTATCATTTCGCTGCCATTTGACATGTAACCAAGAATATTATGCTTACCACCAAGTTTTCACAGAACTAATGGGGAAGAAAGAACGAAAGGGTGATGCTCAATTAAAATACAGGTTGAGGTAAAATTTGAAAGAACGAAAGGGTGACGCTCAATTAAAATACATGTTGAGATAAAATTTCTTAAATAAAAGGTTCATATTAAAATTTAATTTAAACTCAATAGTATTAATAAGTTCAAAAAGAATTTTAGTATTTTATAAATAGAATTCTCCAGTCCCCTCCCCTCTTTCGCTCTCCTCTTTCCTGTCTTCTCTTTCTCTTTTATCTTCTCTAATGTTTGTTCTTACAATAAAATCAATTGTTGTTGCTTTCCTCACAATTTTCTTCCACTTCACAGATGATTTACACATCTCTGCAAGCCACAAACATAGTTTTGTCGCTGCAAGTGCTTTCTCTTCACGTATTATTGGGGCACTACTTAAGATTAGCATCATTTCATGGTATAGAGCTATTAGTTTGAAGGGTCGTGTGATGAGAATCATGCATACTCCATCAACCAACACTCAAAAGAATAAAACGAACAACAGAAATTGGATGAAGAACAGAAGATGCGTGTGTAAGGAGTGTCTGAAGTATTTTCAAAGAAGGAAAGAAAGGCTAATCTTAAATGTTCTAACAAGAGATAAAAGTATATCAGGAGATTCATTATACGCGGTCGTTTACAATACATTAAAAAACACAAGAGTATAGATCTTTAACTGATCATGTGAAGGACACGTGAGGACGGATCTTTAGCTGGTCATGTGAGGGACACGTGAAGCTTACCTGACTCATTCAAAGCTCAACCAAAAGCAGCTCCTATAAATAAGACAAACTTGAAGGCTACAGACGATATACATCATACACACAAATAAACACATTATTTTCATTGTATTCAATTATCTGTGAGTGAAGTATTGAGTGAGAAAAATACTAAAGAGTGCTAGAGTACTTACCTGTGAGTACTAGGAGAGTTTTGTAGACTCTTGCAAGTGTTTCCAAAAACACTCAATCTCTGTACATGTTTTCATTATTTTTCTTTATAGTAGTAGAAATCACATCAATGGAAATCTTGGATGTAGATAGCATTGAAGGCTATCGAACCAATTAAAAATCTTGGTGTTCTTTACTTTTATGCAATTTTAATTCCTACAAGATTAACAATCTTTATCAGTCTTTATTTTATAAGACAGTAGTACAATATAAATAACCCAATAGAAGTGGTATCAGAGCATTTTGGAAAACCTCCTGGGGCATTTCTTAGTTACTCAAAGCATCAAAGAAACATCAAGAATTCGTTGTAAGTAAAGTTTGTTATTTCTTTAATCTACAATCACAATGATAGGAAAAGAAATGGATGTATTTATTGGAAAAGAAGACTTCACCATCTGGAAACTCCAGATGCAAGCTCTTCTTGAGTTTTATGATTGCTATAGGGCTCTTGAAGATCAGTACGATCTTAAGATTGATCCAGTAAAGAAACTTAAAATGCAAAGACTTGCACATCGCAAGGTAATGCTTCACTCATCACCAACAGTGATAAGAAAAGTGCAAAATTGTAACACTGCACAGAAGCTATAGATCAAACTTGATGAGCATTATGCAAAAAATTTGTCTTCCTAACAAGATGATACTTCTCCACAATCTTGCTAACTACAAGATGAATGCCTTTGTCTCTTTATATGACAACTTAGATTATTTCTTTAGGCTAGTTCAAGACTTGGAAGCTACAAATGAAAAATTATCTGAGCATCAAGTTGTAGTATTTCTAAAGGCTTTACCTTCTTAATTCAATGCATTCAAGAAGGTAATTAAGTATGCTAGTAGAGAATCTCTCATTGTAAAGAGGGTATTAGACTCACTAATGGAAGAAATAGTGGATGTTAACCCTTTTAAGAAAGAGGTCGATGTGATGTTTGTAGAAAACAATCATGAAAAGAAATCTCCTAAAAATTAAGTCATGCAGGGAACAAATGCTTGCTCCATCTCTCTAAATAAGGTTTAATCCTTGAATAGAACCTATAGAAGTTGGATTTCTATGAATCCTGTGTGCTAGGAAAGCATCACAGATCCAGTTTTCAAAAGGGAGCTCAAAGAGCCATAGAGATCATGGAATATGCTCATAGTGATCTCTAGGGGCCAACCTTAGTACCCAAAGCAGGAGGGAACTTATACTTCATGTTCATTATTGATGACAGATCTAGAAAGTGTTGGGTTTATCCAATGAAGAGAAAGGATGAAGCACTAGAGAATTTCCTAAGATGGCATACACTTATGGAAAATCAGACTGGGAAGAATTTAAGATGCCTAAAGACTAACAATGGATTAGAATACTGCAATAAAGAATTTGAAGATTATTATAGCAAGAAAGGAATCCTAAGGCACAAAACAGTAAGATCTACGCCTCAGCATAATGGAGTTGCTGAGAGACTCAATAGGATCTCCTAGAAAAGAATGTTACTCTCTTCGGGTTCTCACACTCTCTATGGGGAGAAGCAATTAGGATAGCAACCTACCTAGTTAATAGGCTCCCCACATCTTCTAATGAATATAAAACTCCGCAAGAAGTATGGAATGGAAAGAAACCAAGCTTGGCTCATCTAAGGACTTTCAGATGTGTTGCCTATGAACATCAAAAGGAGGGAAAGCTAGAACCTAGAGCAATAAAGGGAGTATTCTTAGGTTATTCAGAAGGAGTCAAAGGTTACAAGAT
>JAOSBN010000003.1:14187462-14199617 GCA_027563595.1 Erythroxylum suave | reverse complement strand
CTGTTTGGCTGTCAATTAAAAAAACAGCTTTTTAAAAAGAGCTTCATACAGTAGACTGTTTGGCAACATAAAAATAAAAAGCACTTTTGGTAATTTTAACTATATTTTATTTTGTAATAAAATAATTTATGCATATAAATAATATTTAAAGTATACTAAACAATATGCAAAGTACAATATATTATATTTATGGTTACTTATTTTTTGTTTAACCATCTTGTAGGAAATTATTTAAAGAGATGTTTCATTTTCTTGTAGGAAATAAAATTAATTTGAAAAATAAATATTAAAACATGTAAAAATTAAAATAATATTATAATCCCAAAATAAATATTCAAGCTGAGTAAAATAGTTAAATACATAAAATAAATATGTATGTATGTGATGATCAGTTGTTGGGTATCGTTTAAATTTAGGAAAAACAAACAACAAATAAAAGCTAACCTGTATCTATGTGATGATGAGTTGTTGGGTATCGAAAATTTTGGAGAAGATGATAAACTTTGATGAGCAAAGAACAAAAACGAACTTGATGTTATTTGCGTAAGTGACGGACATTGAGCTTCCCGAATAAGCTCTGCCTAAAAAAGCTACAAATTTAGGCTTCTCAAAAAGCTTCATTTCCGCGTTTTCAAAAAGTGATTTTTATGGAAAAGTACTTCTCTATTTGACAGTCAAACACCCGTAATTCTCTTAAAACAGCTTTTGCTGTTAAAAAAAGTACTTTTACCTCTTTCAAAAGCCGAAACAAACGCAGGCGAAGCCTACCGGCAAACAAGCTCTTTTATGGGAGAGCTGGACACAAGTTGCGGGCAGCTTTTAGGTTATGGGGTTACGTTACTGAGCTTTTTGTAATGGATTGGAATGTACAACTATTGAAAAGTTGAGGTGGGTGCCATCCCTGACACAATAAAATAAGAATAAATTTTTTATTTAATTTATTAAAATTAATATTAATTAGTACATGAACACAATAAAATATAAATATAAATTATATCTTATTGTGTAGTTTAATCTTTCTTTTAATTTATCGAATCGTTTGTAAATTTGATTTATTAAACTATCATAGTCTATGAGGTATCCGACCTCTGATAATATTTAATTTATCGATAGTCCAAATCACTTTAAATTTTGTGACATAATTAGTGCATGAATATAATAAAATATAAACATAAATCATATCTCATTATGTAGTTTGATATTTTTTTCTTGAAATTTTTATCAAATCATTTCTAAAACCATTTCATCGAAACCACTATAGCCTATGACGTGTTCGACCTCTAATAGTATCTACATAATTAAGCTGAGAGAACACCACAAGTGATGTAAAAAGGAGTAAGCAAGAGTATTAGTGCCTTTAGAACTTTATGCCTATTTATAATAAGGTTTGAATGTTTTAGTAATCTAATTGGAATAAAATTTAATTTTAGTTAAATTTGAATGATAATTCATTCTAATTAAATATCAATTGTGTTCAAATAAGATTTAACTTCTCATATTTATTTCAATCAAAATTCAATTAGAATTACAATTAATTATTATTAAATACCAATTAGGCTTAAATAAGATCTAATATTTCATATTGATCTTTATTATTAAACATCTCATAATAACTTTTAAAGTTTATCAAACTCTACAATTCGATCTCAACTTTATTAAATTATCTTTTTCTTTCTTCAGTCACTCTTTATGTGTGACCCATTAGATTCTTAAATATACTATAAATGGATATAAATTATAATTCTAAATAATATTTAGGAATAAAAAATTAAACTCCTTTAGTTTATCTATAATTTTATAATTAAATATTTTATATCCATTTATTAAGATTGATATCTAGTAACATATCATTATTACTTTCCTTAGAAATGTCAAAATGGTTTCGACTATCCTTTCGTGCATGATTTTTCGTATAATTTAATCATTTTATCGTACAGTATTTTGACTAGATGTATAGTATGGAATTAATACTTATTTTATTTTTATTTCACTTATATTAATTCTCCATCATTAGTAGTTAATTATCTTAGTGACATTTGAAAACTATTTCCAAAGTGTTATTATAGTTTGACTAAGGATTATTTGAATCAATACTAAAAGAAAATAACATAACATTCTCCCTAATCACTCTAGTGTGATGAATTCTATGTTGATTACTTAAATACCTTTATATAGTTCATGTTATATCTAATTACTACATATTAAGCAATCCTTGACAAGGATAGATCATAAATAGCATCAAAATACAACAATCCATCTATGAGATACTTTGAATATCTCAAGTCAAAGAATCACTTATACAATCTTCAAAACGAGAATTTTCATGAACACACATGTAATGTTTCAAATGAAATTCTTATGTCAAGTTAGTATAGTAGACTTCTTCTCTAATAAGCAACCACATATTTATTTAATTATCTTTATCCTTTAGTTTATAAGATTGATTACTTCTTTCATAAGGAAGACATATAATGTGTACTAGTCTTTTTATGCTCTATTAATATCTAGTCTTAATAAAACTATGATTAAGAATAATTTAAGGATAATACATAGATGTAGTATGAATCTTATAATTATGATCCCATCATAATTTTACTTGCAATTTGCATTTATCTCATGGACTTTATCTTACATATCAGTTAATCAAATAAATATGCTTAAGATAAAGAAAGTCTTAAATAAGTATGTCACTAAAATTACAACCAACTGATTTGCTGTAGGGCATAAAAAAAATCTCCCCCTTACACTAAGCTAATCACTTAAATATCTTAAACCGTATTTTCATATGAAGATCATGCTATTGTTAGGATATTGGTTTAGTTAGAGAATTTTTATAAGATTCTTTGTTATGAGCATTTGCTTAAATCTTACAACTTTCATCACAATTATTATTATAATTAAAAAATTGCCTAAATTCATATTTAATCTTCATTGAGATCTTAGCTTCTTTCATATGCCTAATAGGTCTAATGTTCTACAGTAGAATACTAGTTCAATAATGTAAGGAACTATACAAAGTTTATTAAAGAATTTCTTGATTTAATTAGTCATTTATAATAAATGAAAGAATATTATGACTTGATTAGCAATTAATACTACATTCAAACCTTTACAACTCAAAATAATATTCTTCTAAGTAAAATATACCTTAATTATGACTTACTTTTGTAAAATTAAAGTTAATATTTATGAGGTCTTGAACGAAAATATCAACTTACATGTGAAATAATAGATATCTTTGATACTTCTTAAGTATTAGACATCTCAAATACTAAACACTTATTAGTACATTATCTTTGTACGTATCTCTACATATCTGATTCCTAGAATTAAGTTATTACCTTTTCATGTCTAACACGAGTTATTCTTAAACTATCATATATTTAACAATTGAAAATATGAATTACTATTCCTTTTGAGTAACATGTCATTTACATACTCCTACTAAAGAATGTAATTATACTCTAACTAACCTTCTTATGGACATAATTAATACACAATCATCTCTAAATACAAACTCTTTAAATTCATCATAAAAGTGAATCTTTCATCTCTCATAACCTTTTGATCACTATCAAATGTGTTGATGAAGGCACAAATTCTAATTTGATGTATTATTATGAGATTTGAATGTTTCAAACCTTATTTTACTCTTATTACTTATCTTGAGAACCATTTTTATACAACTATGTATTTAAACAAACATTTTATTCAGTGGGGTTTTAAAGATGATATCCAATCTTTTAGATATATTTTAACTTTCTATTATCTAATTTAGTTATAAACTTAATGGCTAATATATACTTTAATTAATTATCACATCCTAAAAATGATGTAGTAATATGCATAAAATTAGGGTAAAAGAGGGCGAGGAGAAAAATGACAAAACAAATAACAAAATCATTTTGATTATTATAAATTAGGGATAATAGAAAAGGTTAGGCCCGATCTAGTTTGAAATTTGAAGTTGCAGGATTTGACAGTTTATAACCAATTTCTTAATAAGAATTAATAGCAATGATTGCATAATTGGTGCACAGTCTAGTTTGAAGTTTGAAGTTTGAAGTTAAGTGGTCTAATACTTTATAACCAAATTCTTAATAGCAATTTATAGTAATGATTGTATAATCGTCACACAACTTTTCTAACTTTAAGAGCTCTTCTTAAACCTAACGAGTGTCAAAGAAATATGGTTTGTTAACATTTAGTATCAACTTTACTAAACAAAGATAATTTTTTACTTAGTAACACAATATAAATGTAAAAAAGCAAGTAACAAGTTATATGTTATAACAACCAAATAAGATTATGCCTTTAATCATTTATTTGGTTACTTCCATTATTTTATTTAAAATAATAGCTCTCATCACTATTTCAAAAAGATTATTATAATCTCTCTAGTAGGTTAGTATTTAATTCAAATTTAGTTGATCTTGAGTTACTCAACAAATTAACTAAACTTAAATTAGTTGCTCTTAAGTTACTCAACAAATGAACCAAACTGAAAGAGACCAAAACCAAAACCAAAACCAAAACCAAAACCAAAAATAAAAAACTAAACAAATAGTTTTTTTTTCTAATACTAAATTAAAAAATAGAAAAAATGGAAACAAACAAGCTTTAATGTTTTCAGTTTTGCTCGTCATAAAAGTGCAGTGTGTTTTTTTACCAAGATCCAATATGACAATTATTATATATGAATAAACTAATTAGGGATACTTTAATATGATGTCATTAAACTTTAATTTCAAAGTATGAATTTACCTTACTGATTGTGTAAGCTATAGGGAAGAAGACAATAACAACTAAAAGGATTATATCAGATAGTTTAGCATCAACACTTAGTGTGGGCCAGACATACATTAGGCTTGAGATGGGGAGGACCAATACAATTACTATATATAGTTGATAAGGTCTTTTGTTGTATGCTAAAGTTGTTAAAGTTTGGATTCTTTGACATGTTATGAGGTTCACGTGTTAAGAAAGACATATAAAAATGTTAACAACATCCGGTTGATCAACTTTTGTAAACATCGTCGAGAAAGTTCGAAGGTTTCGGTGTTGAAAAGCTCGTTCGAAGATATGGAAAGCAAATTAGGTATTTTTCGCATTTTATTAATTTATTCACTTTCATGTTTGATCTTGGGCTAGTAACTAGGGCTTCTGTTATGCATTGGAAGCATACTAGTTATAATGTACAATAAGAGAAGAAGTCTTAACAATTAATTCTACATCTATAATTAGGAATCCAAGAATACATTTACAGCTATACAATCCCAACAACTATAAATAAAAATCTCAATACTCCCCTTTAAGTTAGTGTATAGATGTCATGAATGCCTAATTTGTTAAGAAATTTTGAGAACACATGATTTAAAACTAGTTTGGTAAGAATTTCAACCAATTGATCCTCATATTGAATCTTGGGTAACTCTATGATTTTTTCATCCAACTTCTCCTTAATGAAGAACCTGTCCACCTCAACATGTTTTATTTGATCATATTAGATAGAATTGTGAGCTATATCATAAGCAGCTTCATAGTCATAAATATAGACTAATTGGTTACTTTAGTGGATAGCCTAAATCATGTAAAAGTAGTATAAGCCCCAAAGCTTTACATAGACCAAGTGTTATACCTTTGAATTCAGTTTTCATACTTGAGCGAGTGACCACATTTTATTTTTCACTTCTTTATGTAACCAAGTTACCACTAATAAATGTGAAGTAGCCAAAAATCGATCATCTATCTTTTATTGGTCTAGCCCAATCAGCATTTGTTTGCATATCTATACTTTGCAAATTTATATTTTTAGTAAACAAAATTTCATTACCTAGAGGAGATTTTAGATACCTTAAAATTTTTATAACTGTCATCATATGTTGTTCTCTTGGATTACTATACACTGAGTAACAATACTCACAGTATAAGCAAGGTCAGGTCTTGCGTAAGCCAAGTACATTAGCCTTCCTACAAAGTTTTTGGTATCTTTCTTTATTAATTAGTATTTGGTTTGCTTCTACATATAACATCAAGCCTTCCTCAACTAGTGTATTAGCTAGTTGATATGCTAACATACCAGTTTCTTGTGATAAGTCTAACATATATTTTCTTTGGGATAGAAAAATTCCTTTCTTCGATATAGAAACTTCAATCCCAAGAAAATACTTTAAACAACCAAGATCTTTCATTTCAAATTCTTTATTAAAGTATTCTTGTAGTGTCTCCCTCTCTTTTGGATCATCTACTATCACCACCATGTCATACATATATATAATAAGAGCTGTGATTACATATATATAATAAGAGTTGTGATTTTATCTTACCTTCTTTTCAAGAATAGCGTGTGGTCAGAAATGCTTTGATGATATCCAAAAGTTATTATAGACCTTGTGAACCTTTAAAACCATGCTCTAGGAGACTGCTTCAGCCCTTAAAATGTTCTCTTCAATCTACAAACGTTTTTACTTTATCTTTCTAATACCATACAGCTTGGTGGAAGTTCCACAAATATTTCTTCAAACAAGTCACCATGTAAAAAGCATTCTTTATATCAATTGTTGCAAAGTTCATTCCAAGTTTGCAGCTAGGGATAATAATACTATAACAGTATTGATTTTTGGTATGGGAGCAAATGTCTCTATGTAATTAGTCCTATAGGTTTGGGTATACCCCTTTGTCACCAATCTTGCTTTAAACCTTGCAACTATGCCATCTACATTGAACTCTATAGTGTAAACCCATCGACATCCAACTAGCTTCTGTCCTGGTGGGCATTCAATAATCTTCTAAGTTATATATTTTTGTAAAGAGTTCATTTTCTCATTCATTGCAGCTTTCCACCTTGGAACTTCTAAAGCTTCCTACACACTACTAAGGATAGCTAAAATAGATAATTGATTTAAATCTACTTTAAATTTCAGGTTCATATGTAGACTTAGGAATACCTCTAGTAAGGCGCTCTAGTAGTTGTTTTCTGGGTGGCTCAGAGTTAGAAATAGGAACATACTCATTAAACAATTGGTGTGGTTTATTAGTGAGAGTATCAAATTTTACACTAGACCAACATCCTCTTAGTCCTTTCTTGCTCAATATCCTTTTGTTTAATAGCCTCTTCTTCCTCCTCTTTGTGTTCCAACTAATTATTAGTAACATCACTAACGTCATTACCATTTAAGAAATGAAAATCACCTTACTCCCTTTGAAGTTCATAATCAAGAGTCTATATTTCCTTTTGGCATTCCCTTTGAAGTTTAGGCTTAAAGAAATACGTTGTATCTTCATGAAAGACTACATCCATTGTAACGAACATACATTTAGTTAGAGGATGATAACATTGGTACCCATTTTTATTTGTTGCATACCAAAGAAAAACACACCGTAGGGCAGGTGGAGCTACCTTGTCGTGTTCATGGATATGGAAAAACACTACACATCCAAAAGCATGTTGACATCCAACTAGCTTCTGTCCTGGTGGGCATTCATCAATCTTCCAAGTTATACATTTTTGTAAAGAGTTCATTTCCTCATTCAATCTAGCTTTTCACCTTGGAACTTCTAAAGCTTCCTACACACTACTAAGGATAGCTAAAATAGATAATTGATTTAAATATACTTTAAATTTCAGGTTCATATGTAGGCTTAGGAATACCTCTAGTAAGGCGCTCTAGTAGTTGTTTTCTAGTTAGCTCAGAGTTAGGAATAGGAAATACTCATTAAACAATTGGTGTGGTTTATTAGTGACAGTATCAAATTTTACACTTAATGGACCAACATCCTCTTCTCCTATAGTCCTTTCTCGCTCAATATCCATATGTTTAATAGCCTCTTCTTCCTCCTCTTCATATTCCAACTAATTATTAGTAACATCATTACCATCTAAAAAATGAAAATCACCTTACTCCCTCTGAAGTTCATATTCAAGAGTCTAAATTTCCTTTTGGTACTCCCCTTGAAGTTTAGGCTTAAAGAAATACATTGTATCTTCATGAAAGACTACATCCAATGTGACGAACATATATTTAGTTAGGGGACGATAACATTAGTACCCATTTTTATTTGTTGCATACCAAAGAAAAACACATCGTAGGGCTGGTGGAGCTAGCTTGTTGTGTTGATGTTTATAGATATGGACAAATGCTACACATCCAAAAACAAGAGGTGGCAAATTTGGTATTGGTGGAGCAACTATAACATTAGTAAGGACTTGAAATGGTTGAAATTCAATGGACTGGAGGGAGTTTGATTAATCAAATATACAACAGAAGAAAGAGTTTCTCCTTAATAAGTCAATGGCATATAAGCTTGAATTAATGAGGCATGACCATCTTGTAAAAAATGCCGATTTTTCCTTTTGGCTACCCTGTTTTATTAGGGTGTATCCACACAAGTAATTTGATTCTTAATACCTTGTGCTTCCAAATGATGTTTCAATTCAAATATTTGATATTCTCCACAATTATCACTACGAAGAACTCGAGCCTGTGCATTGTAATAAGTTTGAATGATCTTATGGAATAATAAATTCACCTCACTCTCTGATTTCATTATCCATAACTAAGTCATCCTTGTACAATCACTAATAAAAGTGACAAACCAACGAGACCCACCTAAAGTTGGAATTTTGGATATACCTTATACGTAAGAGTGAATAACCATAAAGGATAAATGATTCTTATTTAAAATGATATAAATGAATTTAGATGACATTTTACAAGTTCATAAACGTCACAATGGAAACTAGAGACATCAAAAATTAAAAAAAAAGCAGGAAATAACTTTTTGAGATACTCAAAAGATGTATGCTCCAAATGTCGCTGCTACAATCAGAGTTAGGTTTATTTTTCTCTGGCCTTAAGTCATCCACACAAAAAATTGACGCCAATTGTCTAAACTCCTTGACATTAGTTCCAAATAATACTTTCCTCTCCTAATACCACAACCAATCATCTGCTTTGTTTAGATGTCCTTAAACATTCAAAATTATGCCAAAAGATTATAATGCAAGATAAGGCTATTGTTATTAGAGAAAAAAAGAGGTTATAATCCAAAGATGGAATAACCAAAGCAGAAACCAAATTTAGAGTATTAATGAGAGTTAAAGACCCTTCCCCAATAACTGACGTTTTATCAGCATTGGTTGTAGTAAGAAATTTTTATGAGGACTATGTGAGTTCATAACTTGTCTAGAATCAAAGGTAATATGATTTGTAGCACCTGAATCAATTATCCATTTATTATTAGAAATAGGTGCAAAAATATTAAAAATCTTATCACCATTATTTGCAGTTGCTACTAATGAAGAAGTCTTCTCAACATCATCATTATCATTGATTTTGTTCCAAACAACAACAATAGTTGGGGTTTTTTTTTTGAAATTCTTCTTTCGGGGTGCTTGATTATGGTCCCACCAATTTGGATATCTTATAAGTTCATGGAATCGATCTTTAGAATGTCCAATTATGTTGCAATGAGTTCATTTATATGTAGACTTTTCACTGCCAATGATTGTATTTGATTTGTTTCCAACCATCATAGCGACATCTTCAATTTTTTCAAATTCTCTTTTCAACTTTTCACAACAATTGTCTCTCACCAAATTAATGTATAACATTCTTCTAGAGTCATAATTGAATACTTCCTTAGAATCTCTCCATGAACCTGTTCAAAAGTATCATCTAAACTTGCTAGGAATATATGCACTCTCATTCATTCAATTGACTTTTGGTATGCTTCAACATCTTTAGGATGCTTCATGACAATTTTATCTCGACGATCTAATTTTTAAAAGTCTTCAGTTAACTGTCAATAATATTCAAATAGAGGTCTTCCATTTTGTTTTTTATTGAACACCTTTTGGTTCAAGGTAAAAAACTGCAATTTGTCACTTCCATTACAAAAGGCTTTTGCTAGTGCACTCCAAATTTCACGGATTATGGGTAATTGTAAGTATCGCTTCATAATATCTGAACTCATAGGCATTAACATCCATCTTTTAACTTTTTAATTTTTAGCATACAACTTCTCATATACATCTTCAGATTTTATAAGTGGCTTTTTTTCCATAGATATAAAAGAGTTTCCACCTTTTAGCAATATGCATCTCCATCAATTGTGACCAAACATCATAATTTGATTTAGAAATAATGATGCCTACATTAAAAGCTCCTTTGGAATGAACAACAATAGGAACATATTTTTCACTCATCTTTAAAAGGTTTTGTACACTCTTATACTAACTTGAAAGATGAGAAGAAAAAGAAGGAAAATTAATTTTGTTCATCACTACTTTCTTGGAAGCCTACCAATTATAATGTACAATAAGGGAAGAAATCTTAACAACCAATCCTACAACTATTATTTGGAGTTTAAAAATAAATTTAAGTTGTACAATCCTAACAACTGTGGAGAAAAATCTCAATAATAACCTGCAAAGAAAGATTTATTGCTTTTATAGTCTATCAGAAACATATTATTGCTAAAATTTAAAGTAACTTAAAGCATTTGATATATTTTACCTCACTAAAGGCAAGAATGAGGGTGGTTGATATGATTATAGTTCCCCAAGATGGAAAAAGAGCGTCAAGGATGACTGGAAGAACCTAAACACACGATTCACCATACAACTTTGATCTCTATGATGTAACCTTAAAAGGGTTTGTACAGAAAAATAAGAGAATTTGTTGTACCTTTGTAGCTAAGGCATCAATGACAAGAAGTGTGCATAAAAGCAAATGACAATTCTTAACAATGGGAAGAATCTTCTCCAAGTTCTTTCACTCCAGGGGCTCACCAGACTTGATCAAAACCTCAAGATCGACAATGTTGAGAGGAATGAGACCTAAAGTAAGACCAGACATGAGACTAGCAAAGGAAACTAAAACCACATAAATGACTAGGTATGTTCGAAACATAGGTTCGTAAAATGGATTGCATCCATATTTGTTGGATCAGCTTCAAAGAACAAAAAATTGTTTGTTTATATATAAAAAAGGGGATGAAGAGACCTAAGAGGATGGTGTGTATATATGTGTATGTGTATGTGCATGTGTATGTGTATGTGTATGTGTATGTGTCTGTGTATATGTATGTGTGTGTGTGTGTGTGTGTGTGTGTGTGTGTGTGTGTGTGTGTGTGTGTGTGTGTGTGTGTGTGTGTGTGTGTTTGTGTGTGTGTGTGTGTGTGTGTGTGTGTGTGTCTTAATATGATTCAAGCATAAACATAAAGGTAGAAATGACCGATAATGGCGTCACTTTATAAGTATGACTTTCAATATGGTAATGGGATCACATAAATTAATAAAATATACAAATTGTAATTTTTTATAAGAGACAATTAATAAAAATGTTAAGTCAGGGTTGTTTTTAAACGTTTAGGAAATTTTGAATTTTTTTTTGAACAAGTTAAAACATTAAGTTTAAATTAAATTTTGGTAAAAATATTTGAGTCTAATTTGACCCTTTTTCTTTTTTTTAGATTGTATGCAATTTGGTATTGTTGAGTTTTTGAAAATGAGTGAATTTTTAGATCTTAATCATATTATAATTGGTTTTGGTAATAATAAAATCAATGCTAAAATTTAATATCAATAATAATCAAAGAATTAAATTACATAATTAAAGATGATTATGACACTATTATTAGAAAATTAGTTTTAGATTTGGCTTCACTCATAGTGGAATAAAAATAAAACTTTTTTGTTTAATTTTTCAAAAGTCAAAATTATTTTAAAGTCTACTTGTAACAATATTTACATGAATAAGTTAAAAAAAACTCTGCAAGTGGTATAAAGAGGTGTAACTCAGGAGCACTACCACTGTTAGATCCTTCGTGTATTTTATAATAGGTTTGAACCTTGTAGTAATTTAATTAAAATAAAATTCTAATTTTAATTAATTTTTAACTAGATTTGTAATTAATTCTAATTAAATTCAATATCTCACTTAGTTCCTTATTTATTAAATATATTATATTTAACATTCAAAATTTCTCAAACTTTTACGATCAAGTTTAACTTCATTCAATTACCCTTTTGTGTTGGACCCCGAACTTTTGGTGAAAATTAGAAATATTAAAATAAATTTAAATGAGAAAGAAATTGGTGAGAAAATTTATGAATTTAAGAAAATTTGATGAAATTAAGAAATAATTTATGA